>JARHVA010000776.1:2640000-3085000 GCA_037957365.1 Torreya grandis | reverse complement strand
ATAATCCCTTGGCTGGGTATAGTAAATCTCTACTAAAATCACTATGTAAACTCTTTTGAAGCAATATAATAAAAATTTAGATTATATTTGAATGCTAAGTGTACTTTATTTGAGTTTTATTTATAAAGTGTATGTTGTTTATTCATCACCTATTTTTTCTTCATGTACCTTGCTTCAAGATTGTTAGTTTCTTGCAGGTTGTCTGAAGTGTTAGCTAGTGAGTTTCTCTTGAAGTGTCATAAATAAATAGTGCCTTGCATAGACCTATCTCTTTCTATAATTCAAATTGTAGGTCGCTTGTAAGAATTAATACAAAATACTCATGTTTAGGACCTTAGTATTAAATTTTATCAATTCTTGTGTCCATTATATTCATTAGTAGTCATGAAAGTATCTAAGCTAAGACTGAATCATTGAACATTCAGTGCAACACCACTTATACTAGGTTTCCATTGATATATTTTCTACCTTTTTTCATCCCAATAGATTAAATTTTAAAAAGAGAGATTCAAATTTTCATATCTAAGGAGCTAGCCTCATTAAAAACCCTAGAGGTCTAACCTAAAATTAGGTCACCCACAACCTAGGGTCATTCCCATGTTGGACTAGGTTTGAAAGTAGGACTTGAAAACTTCTACTTTCTATTAGGTTAAGAAAATTAGTCTCCAATAGTTTTTAAATTCATGGTGGGACCTCAATCAAGGCATATAGACATCATCTTGGGATATATTGATAGTGTGGAAGGATATTTGAAAGTCTTGGAACAATCATCAATAGATTAGAGGAAAAGTTCATGCACCAAATCTCCACTAGGTCTAATTCAAAAGGTAAGAAAGTTTAGTTCATTGAATTTCCTTTAGATATTGTAAAGAGAAAGAGGGTACCTATTTTAAACCTAAACCTATCGCCCCCTAATTCTCCCACATCTCAAAAATATGAAATATTACTCATATTCAATTGACTAAAAGTCCACCAAAGCAAATACAGATGGCAAGCCTTAGATTGTAGGTATTTTGTACCCTTTAATGGTGGAAACCCTCTTAAACATCAAAAAAATTATGATATCCCTATTATATCTTTTAAGAGTATACCATACTTTATAGGAGAGAACTCTACCGCTCTTGTAGAGCACATAATTTACATTGTAAACCTTTTCTCAGTGTATAAAATTACATAAGAGAATATAGCCATGAGACTACTAGAAATGTATTTCAAAGGCCAAGCCCTACAATGGTATAGGGGTCTATATCTTATCTCAATAAATCCCTAAGATTAGTTTGGTGAGTGCCTATGTAAGCATTTTGAGGATATAAGTGATCATGTGTCAGTTTTTGAACAATTCACCTCAATGAGGAGGGCATCCCAAGAATTTATGGTTGGTGTCAATTATAAATTATTAACAAATTAGGATAGGATACCTATCATCATTAATACCACACCTAATTATGCTTTTATTTTATATTTAATAGCATTGAAGTTAGACATTACAGTCATGATTCAATCTATGGGTGAGATAACTCTGCTTGAGGCTTATGAGATATCTATAACCGTAGAAAACTATTTATGTAAAGAAACTCATGAAATGACCTCTCATGCCACTTTTTCCTGAGATTCAACCAACCCACCTACCATTTCTCTATTTACCATTCTAGATAATCAAGCTCAACTTGATGATAGTTAAGTGGATAAATTTGTAAATAGTGAGACCTTATTGAAGGCACAAAACAACAAGCTAGTGGATATAGAGAGACAACAATAGAGTTCATATAAGCCATAACAACACCCTTTCCAATCCTAATACCCTACTCAATCCTAAAATAGACCCTCTTATCCTTAAAATAAACAAACCCAAGGCCAAATTACTCAATCTTGATCTCATAATGGCTATAATCATGTAGCTATAAATATCTCAAGAGCCTTGGTCCCCACACAAAACAACCTTGATCAAGAGGGTCAATGACAATCACGGGGGTAGTCGAATTAGATGTTAATGGATAAAAGTAGAGAGATGTATCATAATCATAGTTTGTAGTGTTATCCTTTATTCGAAGGCCATGACACAATACGTCCTCCACCACAAGCCACCCCAATGAATCAGGATAACTTGCCTTCCATAACATCATCATAAGCTCAAATTCAACAACAAAGGAATATGGGTAAGGTAGCAATTGACAACATGTGTAAAACCTTTCAATAGAGGGAGTATATATTTGATCATGTAGTACTATACATGGGGTAGAATACATAAATGGAAGATGAACCCATTTTAGCCAATACAAGGGCTAAGAGGAGGATGTTATATGACAATTTGAGGTATCTTAGGCCTATTCAACATCTCCACAAGTTGATCAAATGCCTACCACTTTAGATATAGTTTTTAAAGCTTTTGCAAATCAAAAAATACCTCAACATCATGAATAATAGTAGAAGTTTCCTTTGGTTCCTCATGTCACTCAAGTGTGAAGTGATACTTCTACTTTCAAGGTGTAGTTAAAAGGTACTAGTCCTCCTTTAAATATTGTGGATCATATGAAAAAGGATAATATTACTATGTCTATGTATGATGCTTTGTCTATTATAAGATAGAAATAGATCCTTCAACAAGATCTCTCTAAGTTTTCTTATGTGAGCAAGATAGTTGATAAAGTGAACACTCTTTTTACAAATAGTAGCCATCCTAGTCAAATTCAAGTTCCTATTCGAGCTCTTAGTGAAGGTCAAGTTCATAATGTCATTCATCCCCATAAAGTGATCAATCCCCCTCAATTCTTTTTGTCAGTCATTATAGGGGTCTATTTAGTGCATAATTGTATGATAGATTTAGTTGTTTCAACTTTATTTATACCTAAACCCATAGTAGATAATCATGATCTTAAGTATGTGCCTAATAAAAAAGTTGTTCACCAGTTGGATGGTTCCCACACTAAAATAGTTGGTATTTAAAATATCTTAAGATCACATTGGTAGCCTACCCAAATTATGTCATCATTCAGGATGTTATGGTTGTAGACCTATCCCCATATTTTTCCCTATGCCTATCTAGGAATTTACTACAAAAATTGGGGGTTATTTATCCTTTGACTAGTCATACATGATTTTTAGGACCAGATATGGGACTAGGGACACTATTAGGTTACAACCTACCTCTAGGTTCCACCTAGAGCCCTATATGCCTAACATTGTAAATGTCAACTGCACCATATTTGAAGAGGATAGAAATGTTAGTGATCAAGAGCCTCATGAACATCTTGAAGGAATTTTAGACCTATAATTGAATGTGAATAGCTGACAATCATGGATTTTATCCCTATAGAAATATTTAAGAAGTAGATTTAGGGGTGTATTGTATGCATGAGGAGGGTGTTTCTATACCTTACTTAAATAACACCACTCAAGAGGAAGATGGTCTATGGAATTTATTCTTTGATGGATCAAGATAAAATAATGTTAGTAGAGCTAGGGTCATGTTGGTTTCACCCTCAAATCAAAATTACTATTCAACTATAAGATTTCATTTTAGTTTCACTCTAAATATAGTTGAATATGAAGCCCTTCTACATCGTTTGTAAGAAGCAAGAAAAAGAGGTGTCAAACTTCTTCATGTCAAGGGAGAGAGTGATATCATTGTGAAATAAGTAAAAGGCATAAGTGAAGTCAAGAATAATCATTTTAAAGATTAAAATAATTATGTATGGGATCTCATAGAGGACTTCTTGGCATTTAATATACAATCCATACCAAGAGAGGCAAATCAACATGCATATAGGCTTGAAACCATTGGAGCTTAGTATGAAATTTTAGAAGGAATAAAAGGAAACTAGACTGAAGACAAGATCAAGGTCATATGTAGGCTAAATTTACCTGATAATGAGGTACTTTGGTAGGTGTTTGATAATGATGATCAAATTATATGTTTTCTATTGTAGGAGGCAGAATTCTATGATAAGAATCAAAACAAATTCCAACATTAGTATGATGATAAAGTAGTGTAGCTAAGATATAAAAAGATTCCTAAGGTTCTTGTGACATTGGAAAGCATCTTCAATGAATATTACCAAGTGAAAATAGGTAAGGCATGTATCTTAGCCAAGGAGGAACATTATGATAAGATAGAAAACATTAAAGATAAATTGTTGAAGTTAGGAAAGATCAATATAATAGAAGAGAAAGTTTAATTTATTACTTTATGTGAAGAATTATTTGATGTATTTGAATCTAAATATAAGGATTTTAATTTCTTTAATCACAAACTTTCATAACATACATTGAACTAGAGAGCAATGCAAAACTAGTCAGGAAAAAATAAAGGCTTGTCAATCCAAAAGTGAAGGAATTAATGAAAAATATAATAATTAAGTTGAATGAATATAAAATAATAATCCAAATTAAACATTATTAATGGGTGACAAACCTTGTGCCAATGAGGAAGAATAATGGGGAAATACATTTGTATGTTGACTTTAGGGACCTCAATAAGATATCGTTAAAACACCATTACCCACTACCCTCAATGGATTAGATTCTTCAAAAGTTGATAGTTTCTTAGAAGTTCTCATTTTTTGGTGGATAATCTAGTTATAATCATATTATGGTCAAGGAAGAATATATTCATAAGACTACCTTCACTACAAAGTGGGGCACTTATGCATACATGAAAATTCCCTTTATACTATCCAATGCTAGGGAAACTCTTTAGAGGGTAATGGATGTTGCCTTTGAAGGTTTGATTAATAACATGGTGCTCATATACCTACATGATTTCACTATTTTCTTAAAGTACCCAACTAATCACATTGCTCATTTGAGGTTTGTATTTGAAATATGCAGAGAATTTGGTGTATCATTGTATCCTAAAAATGTATATTTGGTGTTCATAATTGTAGGTATTGGGTTATGTGGAGTCCAAGGATGGTATTTACATAGACTCTGAAAGAGGTGAGTCCATCTTATCCTTAAATTTACCTAATCAAAATAAGGGTCTATAGAGTTTCTTGGGAAAGATTAATTTAATAATAATGTTTATCCCAGGCTTTGTAGAGCTAGTCAAACTTCTTACTCACATGTTAATAAAATGCGGGGAGTTTACATGGAATAAATAAAGTAAGATGAGTTTTGAGTCCATAAAATAGGCCATATATCATTCCCATAAACTTATTAATCCTGATTTTAACAAATAATTATACTTGTATTCATTCTTTACATTGGATCCAATATCTGTCATTTTGATGTAGTAAAATGAGCAAGGTTTGGAATAGCCTTTTGATTTATTTAGTAAATCCTTATAGGGGTATGATGAGAGGTATATATTTTTAGAGAATTTTTTTATATTATTAGTGAGATGTTTTAATAAGTTTATACACATGGTCTCTAATAGTAATATGATACTCATGGTGGTACACCCAAGCATTAAAGAATTTATACTCAATAGAGACCTCAATGAGAAAAAAGTTGGATGGGTGATGAAATGCATAGAGTATGACCTTGAGGATAGAATAAAAAATATTTTAATGGGTATATGATTATGTGAACACCTTTTATTAGAGGTAAAAAATTTATAGACCAAGTGTTGGTAGTCCATAATAGCCAATAGATAGCTGGAGACAACACACCTTTAAGTTAGACATAAGATATAATCAAATTTATTGAGTCAGGACAATGTATTATGGGATATATAAAGACAAGATAAGGAACTTAAATCTGAAAATTATACCTTATATCTCTATAAATGGATTAATTTTAAAGAGAGACATAGGAAGCATGCTTTTGAGGTGTTTGGAATCATGCCAAGTAGACAAGTTACTTAAATAGTTCCATGATGGTCCAATTGGTTGGAGCTTTGATACCAAGACCACAACCTATAATATAATTATATTTGGGTAATTTTTTCCCACAATGGTTAGATATGCACACTCTTGGGTAAGGAAATGCCCAAAATGTGCAATGTTTGTTGGCAAGCAGAAACTAGATACCCTTTCCTTGTAGCCAATACAAGTAGAATAACCCTTCATGCAATGGGGCTTAGATTTCATAAGGATGATAAACCCCCATTAATTTAAAGGAAATAAATGGACCATTATAGTTATATACTAATTTATAAAATGTGTTAAAGCAACTTCCCTCAATGAAACTACTGAAGATTTTATTTTTGACTTTTATGATAGCCTTGTGATGGGATTTAGTGTGCCTTCTACAATAATTTCTTATAATGCATTAGAATTTAGTAGAAAGAAGGTATGTTATTGGGATCTTTTACATGGAATTTATATCAATTAATTATCTAACTATTACCCATAAGATAATAGACTAGTGGAGTCCACAAATATTAACTTGTTGAGGATTATCAAGAGAACTATGGAGGACAGTCAGAGGGAGTGGCATACTAGATTGAGGACTTCCCTATGGGAAGATAGAGTGACACCTAAGAAAGATATTAAACACTCCCCATATCTTATTTTATATGGTAAATAATCTAAGCTTCCTATTTCTCTTAAATTACCTACATTATATCTTACACACCAACTTGAGCCTCTTTAAGGATGATTTTATGCAAATAAGGTTAAATAAACTAAGACAAATAGAGGAGATAAGGGACACTTCTTTGCATATATTGTGGTCCAATTATCACCAATTTAAGAGGTCATTTGAAAAGATATATTAGTTTAATATATTACAATAAGGTGATATAGTCTTCAAATGGGACGAGGACCATGAAAAATAAGGAAAGCACTCCAAGTTTGACAGTCTTTGGAGTGTGCCCTATTTTATCATAGGTTACAAAGAAATCATTTCCTTTAAACTTGATAAGTTGAATGTAGAGATCCTTCCCATCCCTATTAATGGGAGGTATCTTAAATTATACTACTATTTTTATCTCATGATCTTTATACAGATGTAGATATGTATATCTTTACCTCCAAGTGCTCTTGCACATTACTCTATTTATTGTTTTTTCTATTGTTTAGGTAGTTATTTGGTGTTTTTTGGTTATTTTCATATTTTTTTGTGTGTCTTATTGTTTCAAAGTGTTTCTAAGAGTCAGGTAGAATCCTTATTATAATTAATACATCATTTATGTACTCATCATGAGCAAGCTTGATCAAATTCTAGCTTCCATGACTAGAAAGTTGGTCAAGCCAGCTGAGTTGCCAAAAATGTTGGTCAATTTTTAGGATTGGAAATTATCCAACCCTATAGTTTAAGGGGTCATATCCTATGTTTAAAATTTTATTATATAGTTAATTCCTTATATGTTTATATTTCAATCTTATCTTAGCAATCCTTGAGTGAAGTATTACATGAAAAGGACATTTTCCATGATATCTTTACTTTAAAAATTTGGTGAATTTTATATCTATAGATACAAGCTTTGGTAAATGATTTAGTAGCTTAAGACATGCCTAGGGATATCAAAATTGAGCTCCAAAAAATATTCATAAAGAGTATATTTTGTTAAGAATCTTGATAAATTAAAATCTATTGAAAGAGAATCAATGTAGGTAGAAGTCAGAGAAAAAATGGTAAAATTGTTGCAACTATTGTTTTTTGAGGTCACCCTGATCAATTAAGAAATTTTAAGGAGCATAAATGTAGGGAAGTTTTAATTTCTATTCTTAGTGGAGTTTTTCTCCTTAATGACACCTTCAACACTAAAATTTTCCCTTTATATCTTTTATTTCTTCTTATAAATGTAGGGATTGAACTCTTCATTATCATCCCTTAATTGGGTATAGAAAACCTCTGCTAAAATCACTTTTTAAACTCTTTTAAAGTAATATATGACAATTTCATATTCTAGTTGAATGTTGAGTGTACTTTATTAGAGTTTGGTTTATAGACTGTATGTTACTTATTCATCACTTGTGTGTCCTTCATGTACCTTACTTCATGACTATTAGTTTCTTATAGGCTGTGTGAAGTGTTAACTAGTGAGGTTTATCTTGAAGTGTCATAAGTTCATAATGTATTGTATAAACCTATCTCTTTCTATCCTTCAAGTTATAGGTCTATTTTTATCCTTCATATAAACTAATCATGTTTGGAACTTTTTTATTGAATCTAATCAATTCTTATCTCCATTAGATTCATTAGTAGTCATGAAGGTGTCTAAGATGAGAGTGAATCATTGAACATTCAGTGCATTACACTTAGAGTAGGTTTTAATTCATTTATTTTATCCCCCTTTTCATCCCAATAGATTAAGTTTTAAGAAGAATTATTTAAATTTTCATATTTGAGGAGCTAGCCTCATTAAAAATCATAGAGGTCTCATCTAAAATATGGAAACCCATAGCCTAGGGTCATTACCATGTTAGACTACATTTAAAAGCAATAAATGAACACTTCTAATTTCTTTTAGGGTGCAACCAAAGTCTCCAACAAGTAGGTATCACTAAAAGATTTTTTTATTCTCCTTCTATAATATACTCATCTACCACACCCCAATGGATCTTAGCTCTACCATGAGACCAACTGTGAAGTCTGAGATTTGACTAGAAAAAAGAGATGTGCTTTGAATCACATATTTTAATGTGATTTGACTTTTAAGAATTTTAAATGTTTTTTCCTATAATATCATTGCCTTTTGTTAAATGATTTGGATTTTAAATTTTTTTAAGTATTTTTAAGATTCCTTATCCATACAGACTTGGAATGACCAATCATGAGAGATAGAATGATACACATCAATGAGTTGTATGCTTAGGCTAAAGGAAGCTAAGTAACCAAATACAAGACTAACTAGAACACTTAGGATTGATAATGAACCAATATGTTATCTCAAATATCAACCATATATATTTTTAGTTTGTGAATATGAAAGAAAGGAAATAAAAGAGATGTAGAGTGGACCAGTGAAAGGAGATTATAATGAGATTAATTGTTCACTAACTAATCACATGGTAAAGAGGGGATGACTAAAGTGAACTAGGTTTGTATAACCAAGTCATAGTGACAATTAGATATGAAAGATAAATATAAGAAAGTGAATAATCAAGAAGAAACAAGAAGATAATTTGTAATAAATAAAATTCAAGAATGAAGGAGAAAGCAAAGATAAAATAGAGATTCATAAGTAAACATAAATGACAGTATAAGCAATATATAATGTAAAAGATAAAGTCACCATCTAATATAAATAAGAATTCAACATAATTTCAAATGATATAATAAATAGATAAATATAATATTTGAGCACATGTCCAATCAAAATTAAAATGTAATAATACCATACATGTGTTCATAAATACTACTAAATATCTCTACACACATAATTTAGAATATTGGATAGATATCTATGAATCTAGATAAAAACTATTCTCAATCTTTAGTGAAAACTATGAAAATACTTATCATATAACCTCCTTAATATAAAAGGTAGGAATTCTTGATGGATCATTTTGAGGAGGGATATCAGGCAAGGGGTTCTGAAGAGAATACATGGGAGTGGACTCTATGGTGTTAGGATAAAATAAATCACAGATTTATCCCCAAATCACATACAAGAGAAACTATGAAATGAATAAATCAAATAAATAGAAAATAATCATAAACATGTACAAAATAGGAGACACAAGATTTAACTTGGTTCACCTAATATGGGCCACATCCACCAAACTTGTCTAGTATATTATTTCCAACAATATAAGGGAAAAACAAATCCTGCAACAAAACCTATTACACCTCACTACTTTCTCTTCCTCCTCTCTATGTATAATTTATTTTATTTTTTCATCTTAGCCATGTATCAATACATTTTAGGGAAAAAAAAACCTAAACATAAACTTTACTATCAGATCTAGAAACCTTTAATCAATGGCCTAGATTGACTCCAAAATTATAATTTTACAAGGCAATTTTAATTAAAAAATTTGCTTTAGGGGTATTTCCCCCAAAATCCCATTAGGGTGAATGGACACAAAACCACCCAAACCCTAAAATGTGAATTCCCACCTTTGTAACGCCCCACACCATCAGGGATACAAAGAATGGGATTCAAAAATTGGCTGAAATAACATCAAAATTTTAACCTTTGATCTTGGAAGACAATCAGGATCCACACCTAACATATGGGAGATGTGGAAATCAGTAGTGGGGAAGGATATATAGGTGAGGGACTAATATTTTGATAATAATCCATAGGTGAGGTATTAATATGTAGAGAAGAATCATGGGAGAATAAGGGAGTTATTTATTGAGGTAAAAAAACATGGGAGGAATGGTATAAGGTTTTGGAATATCTATAATTTTATCCTTAAGGTGTTATTAAAAGATGTGATAATGATTAGTGTGATGGGCACCACATTAGTGCCAAAGATAATACACCTCACCATACTTAAGAATATACTCAAGTAGTACCTTTAGGGGAGGTATGTCCTTGTCTAAGGAATAAGGGGAATAATTATGATAATTATAAATATACTATTTTATCTTGTGAGAATGCATGGAGAAATTATTATCCATTCTGTGGAGTAATATATATGCTTATGAGAAGTCTTGGTAGAAGTACTCATAGGAGGAGGTGTAATAGGAATGGAAGGATATTGGGGAGTATCATCAACCCATTTCGTATGAAATAAATACATATAAGGTAAAGGAATAAAACCAGTATCTAGAGAAGGTGATGATGGTGAAAGAATAAGACTATGCTCAATAGGAGTGATGGGATCAAAAGTAGGGATAGACTTAGTAACAATAGAAGAAGGCATGGGCTAAACTATAGTGGAATAAATAATGGGATAAACTATAGAAAGATAAAGAATTATATCTAATTTGTGTTCTACTAAGAGAGGGGAGGGGTCTAAAAAAATCTAAAAAAGGGTCGCACACATCCTAGGGATAAACAAGCTGTAGGGATCATGGTACTTAGCAAAATGGTAAGGCCTAGTCATAGCATGATCCATGAGCATATTACTAAAAGGTTCCTTAGAAACTAGAGGTGTTGGTTTCATATCTACCCTATTATAAAGAGGAAAACTACTAAAATTATGAACTATAAAAGATGGAACATAAGAAGAATCATTAAAATACTGCATTAAAGAAGTACGATAATGAATAATCTCAACATCACATGCCCAAATAATAATACCTAGTAATGGATCATCTAAGGTGTAACCATCATCATAATAAGGCATGATAAGATCAATTATTAAATTAGGGATGAAATTTTCATCTAATGAGGTGTGATGAATATAATACTGAGTCTTAGTTAAGATAATGGGGACATCATCACAACGAGGTTTGTGAGAACAAGGATGAAAAGAAGTAAGATGTTGAGAGATGAGATGAGGTGAGAGATAGAAAGTTTTATATTTAGGTTGATCTAATTAGGATCATCATCATTATAATCTAAGGTTAGGAGGAATATTCCTAATGAGCTTAGGATTATTTTTGTAACCTTGAGTGGAATTAATGGGAAAATTAAATCATTGAGACTCATAAAATGGAAAACTAGGCAATGGTTCAAGAGTAGGAATATTTAAGATGCCATGGTTTTAGAATTATTAAAAATTCTAAGTTTTAGTGTTACCTTGAATTATATATATAGCTCCATTATGAGTGAATTTAATGCATTGGTAGGTAGAAGAAGAAATTTATCTCATATAGTGAGTCCATGGCCTATGAAGTAAGATGTTATAAGAAAGAATAAAACTAAATATCATCACCTTCACATGAACAGTGATAGGCGGGATGGTAATGGGATCACACACACAACCTAAAGGAGACATTTTACTTCAATAATATCATTGGCATGTACTACATGTGGATTTGAGATTACATTCAAAATATCCAAGGGTTTTGTTAAAGTCAAGAGAGGCAACATAGGTGATATAACCCTTATCAATCAAGGCATGATTGACTTTTATATCACCTATTTAGACACTAATGAATAAAGGAAGATCATCTGTATAAAGCATACTCTCATTGGGAATCATAAAAGTGATAGGAAATTTTAAGGAAAGAGAAGTGTCCATTATGTCATCAACATGGATGGACATCTTTTCATATTATTTTAATATGATATCTTTAGATCCAAACAAGGTCGCTTCACATACTACTAGGGGAGGATGAGGGATTTTCATTTAAAACAAGAGTTTCAAAAGATGGTTTCTATGATGTAGAGAGGTCCTCATAATCTCAAGAAATGGAATTTGGGATGGGAGATTAGTGAGTTCCATAATGGGATCCCACTCATCATAACCCATGAGGAGTTTGTTATAAATGGGTGTATAGTGTTTAATAAGGTCCTAAAAAATAGGAGATAAAGTGCATTGTAACTTGTGTTGATAAGAAAGATAAGATTTAGAAAAAGTTTTTAAATTATGTTATAAAGATGAAGGAGTTGGTTCAGGTTGGTTTTCTTAGTAGAAGTGTTGATAGAAATTTGATTATCATTAGTGTTGGGCATGGAAGATGGAGGGGTGGTAGAAATATAATGAGATGTGTTATCTAAAGGATGAGTGAGAATTGGTTCATCAAAGGTTATAAGGCCATCTTACCCCAACTCATTTAAATGAGTTAGAGAAGATTCCTAGAGAACATGAAATGTTCTAGCTAATGGAGGGTTATAAATAGGTTAAGGGTCAATTAAAGCAACCACCCATCACATATGAGTCATATTAACCACATTCTCTTTAGAAGTGGGGTGAAAAAGACATTCTACATTTTTTTTTGAAGGGGTGGTCTTGTCTTGGGTATCTTGAATAGGTTGGTGATTAGGAAGAGGGTCTTTATATATAGCCAATTGAGCATTACCTTGATTCAAGGCCTTAAATTTAGTATGTGTTTCATGATATTTAAAATCAAGGTCATAGTATAGTTGAATTTTTTGAATGATATAATAAAAATAAAAATTAGGACCAATAATAAAATCCATAGCTAAATTAAAAAGATGCCTACATGTATCATGAAAATGACCCCAACTAGTGTGAAACCAACAAAACCTGTTGGGATCATACCATGATTTCATAAGATGAGTGAGATCAAGTTCTCATGGAAGAGGCCTAGGTAGACATTTAATTAATTCAGTTGAGGATAAAGGTTTGTGAACATTTATTGTATTAAGTGAAGATAAATGAGGATTGGTGTATTGTTGAGAAGAGGGAGCTAGTTCCAAATATTGGTTAGGAATAACTTGAATAGTGTGAATGGTGTCATAAGAGTCTATGACACCATAATTGGTAACATTATGATTTTTTTATTAAGTAATATATGAGTACCTATAAAGGGTTGGGGTGGCTTGAATTTACACATAAGAAAATTATGACATTTATCTTAGTTAATAGCTTGCTCCAAAGTACATGGAGAGAGAGTGTGGACCTGATATTGTAAATTGGGAAAAAGAGCATTGGTAAAGAGATGGAAAAGGTTATCATTGGCCATGTTATGTTTATATTTGTTGCATAAAATTTTCCACCTTTTAAAAAAATCTTGGGAGGTTTCATTTTCAAGTTTACAAATTATGAAGTGGGCCAAATTATTTTTAGGAAAATCACTAGTTTGGAATGATTGGACTAAATCATTCACTAAATCTTCCAAAATAGTAATATAATGAGTTTTAAGTTGGTTGTACCAATCTAAATAATTACCCATGAGTGTTTTATCTAATATCTTCATAAAATCAAAGGTGTTAAATTTAACCCAATCCTTATAAATGTTTCCAAATATTTTAAGATGAATGGTAGGACCAGTTAATCCATTATAAGAAATGATAGGGGTTAATCATCTTCTATAAATATTAGTAATTTGAGTTGTAAGAGGATCATTTTGAAGGTTATGAATGGTTTTGTTGACCAAAAGAGGTTGAGGGATGATATTTCCTTGGGAATATTGAAGAGGATGAGGGGAAACATTTTGATTATGTGTGCCCCAAGTCATTGGTTGAGGATGAGTTTGAATATGGAGAAGGTGATTTTGCATTCTCATCATTTTATTTATAGAATGAGATTTAAAGGTACTAATTTTATTGAGTGTTTATAACTAAATTTGGTGGATTTGATCAGCATTGTTATAATTATTTGAAGTATTAGAGTTGGTATTAATGGCTTGGGTACCACTATTGGTGTTGATAGGAGATTGAGAAGAACTATGAGAATGTGAGGCACTAGTGGAAAATTTTTCTTGTGTGGCAAAAGATATACTAGTGAAGGGATGAGAAGAGGAATCACTAGTAACTTGATTACCTTGGGTATAAAATGATGCACTAGTAGAAGGATTAAGGATAGTGGATGTTATGAGAGGCCCACTAGATTAAAAACCTATGATATTAGTGGAGATATTAGGCATGGAGGTAGAATACATTAAATAGTAATAGTTCATGTTATGAGAAGGGGGTCATAATCAAAGGAAGAGGATGAGAATCAAAGAGAGTGGTAATCCCGAATATATTTTAAAATGTGGGAGTATGTGAATGAGGCTCTTTAGATTAACCACTAATCATGAGATGGTAAATGGTAGAGGGATATTTTCCTTAATGTTGAGAAAATTTAGAAATAAAGAAAAGCATTTTAGGGGTATACTCTAATGTTAGTTGATATTCTAGGGAGAAGAAAGGATTGCACTATGAAGAGGAATGAAGAGGGTCCCATAGTTCATTGTGTGAGTGGTTATATTAACATGACTCTCATCTAAGAGATGATCCATAATTTAATTATGGGATACCTATGAGGGTTGGTAAAACTCATCATGTTTTTTGAATTCAACTTAGTATTATATTTAACTATAAAGTTCATGATGAAGGATAATGACTAAACAAGGTGAAAAATATGAGAAAGCAAGGAAATAAGAAGTGATAGAAACTATATAAAGATGACTAGGTTGATCTAGCATAGGAAATAGGGCCTATAAACTATATAGGGTTGACTAGGTTGACCTAACACAGTAGATAAAGGATAAAAAAGTGTATAGGGTCAACTGGATTGACCTAGCATAGTAGACAAGGAAAAACAAACAATCTACAAGAAACTGTGTCAATAGAATTGATTGTGTAATGAAACAATAATAATTTTTTAAAGTATTTTGAAATGGATTAACTAAAGGGAAACACAAAATCAATTAGATCAATGAGTTTGATCTAGTTAAGGCACACAACACAAAACCTTGTACCAATGCTAGCTAATGCAAGTTTTTTCAATATAACATACAATTGAGCAAAGAGCAAGCAATCAACTTGAAAAGTAGAAGCTAACTAAGTGGTCAACATAATTTTTTTATATTATTATAATATAATTTTAGATGTGATAGGAAGTTATTTATAATCAAGTAATTAGTAAGCAATTCAAGGATGGTTTTAGGATGTTTGGGTTGAAATAGATATGTATTTTCAATGGTACATGCTTGGTATTGGGGCTTACCTACTCACTTCATACACCATGGAAATAAGGGTGTCAGGTGCTTATCGAAAGTATACCATTAACTATGAGTTTATACTTATCTAGAAAACCAAGTTGGTTTCCCCCTTGGTGATGAAATCCAAGTAGGTTAGCCTTGGGTAGACAATTGTTAAAATTTTTGATATGATGTTTTCATTTGGTCATGTGTGCATAAAAGAGAAAATAGATAAACTAAATGATATATTAAAAACCACCTAATTAGACTATGTGATCTATTCTAGGTATGCAAGCAATAAGAAATGAAGGTATGAGCTAATTACTTGCATATAAGGGTTAATTTCAACTTTGAAACATAGTACAATGTTTATTTAGTTGATGGTGTATGTAGAGAATATAAAATAGGGTCGATAGGGTCACCCATGTACTATAGAAGCAAAAATCTAAAAATAATATACATCGATAAGGTCGACTAGCTTTCTAGACAAAATACAAAATACCTAACTATGTTGATAGGGTTGACCTAGTTGATTGTATAGGGTCAGTTTTAAAGATTGTAAACTATTAAAAACAAGACTATAAGGAAAGAGAGAAAAATATAGAAAGGAACCTTGGTGGGTTAGAGGATGCAGAGAAGAGAAATTATTGTTAAATAACCTTGATAAATTCTTACAAATCCTACTATGTTAACTAGGTCAACCAAGAGCTATAGAAACCTATTAATGAGTGCTTGAAATATAAAAGGTTTACTAGGTCAACCTAGTGGTCTAGATCTAATGTTTGAAATTGTATAATTTCAACTAGGCCCACCTAGTAATCTAGAATGGATGTCTGAAAGTGCAAAAGCCTATCCTATGTCAACTGAGTTAACCTAATATCTTGAACCTGGAAAAGAACATGCACAAATAGAATATAATTATATGGATGCGACTGTGTGTTGAACCTGCACATAGAAGTTAGAATTATGTCAATATAGTTGACCTAGTATTATGAATATATGATAAAATAATGAAACAAGTGAAACAAATATTTTAAGGGTTAGATTCACATTAGGTTTACTAGAATGTATGTAATAAAAAAAATCATGTCTATAAATCAGTTCTAACTCAAAGAAGATAGATCATACCATACCTTCTGATTGAGGACACATTTATTAAGTAGGAGCATGACCAATATGGGACTCTCCTATACCTAATTAGGTGATCTCTTATTTTAATACATAATGCTAAGGAGGGTTATAAAGCCTCTAGTCTAGCATAATCATATAATAACCCTAAGGGGGTCCTAAGTTTTGATATTTCACCTATACTAATAATAAGTAAATTAAATGTAATCTAGTTCTCAACAAATCTTGTGGCATAAAGTGGGGGTTAGAAATAATAAAACTAAACATCCATGTAATAAATACACTCACACCAATGTATACACAATCATAATGCATGGAAGAGAAGCAAAAATTCACATCTATATACTCTTAGAAAGGAAAAATAAAGTTAAGAATGATTACCTTTAAAGATGAAACTATCGAGCCTCAATCTCTCCCTTGGCTAAGGTTCTTTGTAAGAGGTTATTATGGTATGTAATTATGACAAACACAAATCATATCTAGGCTACATAACCTATCAATGTATCCAAAAGACTTATCCACAAGACAAGAATTGTATCTCCAAAGAAAGTATGGAACCTTAAGCTTTACTTCTTAAGTATAATGGTCAATAAGCATATGTTCATTCACTCTTACTTATTCTTTTGATTCTCCTTAATAAATTATGGGAATGAAATTGTTTATATAAGTGGATTTGACCCTTGACCCTTCTAAAAATCATAGCCAATAGGGTTGACCTAGTCAACCTAGCATAATTTTTGAACAATTGTTCACTAAGTCCCGATCTAGGTTGGCTAAAGGCTAACCTAATTAATAAGTGAAAATAAGATAAAAATATACATATTTGACATAATTGACCTAGTACAACTAACTAAAAAATTGGGATTTAGGTGAGGAAAAAGAGGATAAAATGTAGAAACTTTCTACGATGGGTACAACAAAGAAGAACAAGATTAAGGATAATGGTTTTAGGAGATAAGTGTATAGATAAAAAAATGAAAAAATGGACAACAATCCTATGAAGCACCAATGATCTACCCACCCCTTTCCTATTGTACACCTTAAGGCATGTACTGATAAAGATTGAGACTCGATGGGTTCATGGAATATATAAAGTGTCAAAAATTTGATAAAAGTTTGAAAATATTATTTGTATACAACAAGACGCTACATTGAAGAAAGCACCAACTCCCTAAATGACTCAGATCCAACTCAACCACCTCATCACACCTATACATTTCTCTTTTGTTCTCATTTCAAAACCTCTTTCTAATCTTCCAAGTAAGATTTCTTATATTGCTTACATCAAAATAGGCCTAAACTTCCCTATATATATACAAGTTTCATGGTCACACACTACATGGTTAGCGACACACCTTCAAATTCTTAGGTTGGCCATATAATAGGTATTATAACATATTATTAACATGATTAAAATTAATTTTTTACCCTTTTTGGTCTATGTTAGCTCAATTAGGCCTAATTTCAATTTTAGGCCTCATGGAGACCTAATTGCATTAAGTATATCTTATTAGTATCAAAGCTTGATTATCTTAGGCATAGATGGCCTTATTAAAAAATTAAAAAACATTAAATAAATTATCAAAATACATTTAATGACCTTATCCATCCTTTATTATAACTGTTTCTTTCATTCATACCATGAAATCTCCTTTAGGACCAACTTCCTTATTAGACCAGTGTACCTAAAAAGTCTATCTTGCAAAAGGAAGATCAAATACTCTTAGGATACTAACATATAAAAAATAAATCATGTATACATATAATACATGACTTAAATATCATCCCAAAATTATTTTAATACCTTCACTTAGTATATAAAGACTCAAGATCATCTCTGCAACTCACTCACTTAGAACTACCAATTTACCTCAAAGACTAGTCATGCTGACTTAGACCTCCAACACATGTGTATACATTTTCCACGAATCTTGATACATGTAAATGATAATATGAGGTATAAAAACCAATTTTATATATAAATATCATATATTCTAATGGAAAATGTTTCTCTTGTAGACCAATTGATTGACCTTATATCACACAGTCTTATCTGAACCAGATAGGTCGATTTGTGAGCAATATTTTACCATAATCATTGATCTCAAAACATTATTCCAATAACTAACATGAATTATAAGTCATAAATAAACTCTTAATTTACTTTTTTTCATTAATATAACATGCTTAGAACCTCAAATCCATCTTCTCATCTCTACTTGGGTTTTGCATTATTTGTATCATTAGGTTTGTCTATAACTGACTAGATTTGACGACCAAATTAAAATATTTAGAGGATATAAACTATACATAAATCATCATGGACATGAAAAATGACTCTTTAAATTATACTCCCACTCATTTTATTTTGTTGACCAATGCAAATTTTGAGAGATATCACAACATTTTGACAAATAAGAATGTATATGTGCATTTTCTCTCTTGTCTGACTAACCACCACCACATAGAGGTATCTGAGATAGTTAAATATATTATATAATATATTTTATATAAATTTTAATCAATTTTTATCTGATTTAAACAATATATTTCACATTATATCCTTGTTAGGGTTGTAGGGAGGTTTAACACATGTTTTGGTGTTAATGATTGTTCATAAAGGATTCACCTTAAATCCAAAACCAATGCCTAGAGATATTATCTAGGACCCTTCCAATTCTCTCCTTAACATCTCAAGTTCCCCTTGAATAGTTTACACATGCCAATTAATGTTTGAAAGTGCCTCTCAAGTCTTGAGACCTCATTCTATGAACTTGAGAAGGCCTAAAATAATGTTTCATTTAATTTCCTTCAAACCATGGCTTCAAACCTTGTGAACATGCTTATATATATATATATATATATATATAACCTCTTTCCATGCTCACATATGCATAATTTCATTTAAATTTGATCTTCTTACCTCAATAGGCTAGGTAAGGTCTAAGAAAGGTCTAGGTGTAGGCTTCATCTAAATGTCCTACCCCTATAGGTTCACCCTAAAACTATCATGATTGATTCAATGCCTCAAACACATGATAAAATAATTCCATACAACCTTCACATTTCTATGTTCATTTGTTTTATGCACATACCTCTTCATGTCATGACTAGGCCTCTTATGCAACTTCTACATTAATAACCTATATCTTCATGCAACCATAAGGTATTAGTTGACTTTAAATGATATCTATTTCCTTAAAATTCTCTCTCATTCCTTAAAATTCTCTATTGACTTCAAATTCTCTTTTATTAAAACACTCTTTCATTTCCCCTTGCCACATTACACACTACCAACTAGTCTTAGTCACCTTTGTCATCAACCTTCACAAGATACTCCTATGACATCAATGAAAATACTAAAAAATATCCCCATTTTTCATTTATTGAAACCACTCTAAAAACCTTATCTAAATAGTTAATTTATCCATCATTATAAATTTTCTCCCCATTTGACATCAATGACAAAAAGATGCCTACAACTTATTGGATCACATTTCTTGTAACCAAAACACTCAACACAAAAGATTTAGAGTTAACAAACCATCATACAAACATTCTCCCCTATATCCATGCATATTTTCTCAACACTACTCACTTTCTCTTGGATATAATGAATGACCTTATTATCTTCCCCTAAGTGCTTGACTTCCTTAGCAATTTTTAGGAACAAGAACTACACCCAGTTCATGTCTTAGAAATTCAAATATTTCTTTTAGAAGTGGCTTGGTAAAAATGACTATAATTCAATCCTTTAAAGAAACATATTCAATATTAACACATTTTTCAGTTAAATGATTTCTTAGGAAATGATATATGATGGGAATGTGTTTAGTCATTGAGTACATGACATGGTTCTTTGAGATGCTTATAATACTTATATTACCATAATAGATAGTGATAGGACTTTCATACTCCACTTTGTAGTCTTTTAAGGTTTATTTCATCCATAATAATTGAGTGTAACATGAAAATTTTATAATGTATTCAACATCACAAGTAGATAGTTCCACATAAGGTTGATTATTGATCATACATGATACTAGACATTCTCCTAAGAAGAAAGCTCTTCTACTAGTGTTCTTCCAATTATATAGACTCTTTACCTAGTATGTATCTATATAGGATATCAAGTCAAACTCCTTGATCCTAGGATACCACAAGCCAAACTCAGTAGTCCCCTTGAGATAACTAGGTATCCTTTTTACCACCTATAGATGATTTTCCTTTATATCTACTTAAAACATTCCCACAAGACCTAATGCTTGCATGATGTTAGGTCTAGCAGTAGTAGTGTAGAAAAAACTTCTAATATGTGAATTGTATGATGTCTAATTAATCCTTAGATATTAATCTTCCTTGCTCAACTTACACCCTATGATCATATGTGTGTTAACTACCTTGAAATTTTCCATCTTAAATTTATTCAACATCTCTCTTATGTACTTAGATTGTGAGATGAATATACATCTTTTTGATTGATTAATTATTATCCTAAGAAATAATGATAGTTTTCCTATCATGGACATCTCAAACTCATTCTTCATCACATCTACAAATGCCTTAGTCATACTCTCACTATTTCCACCAAATATGATATCATTAACATAGACAATTACTATCAATTGATGGTCATATTCTATCTTTATGTATATATTACTATCTATAACTTTTATTTTTAATCCTTGATCCAATATATAGCTATCCAATCTATCATGCCAATCTCTAGGAGCTTGCTTTAGACTATAAATACCCTTTTAAAATCTACAAACATAGTCATTATTACCTGATAGTGAAAAAACCTTAGATTGATCTATGTACACCTCCTCTTCCAATTTGTCATCAGAAAGGTAGATTTGACATCCATATGGTACACCTTAAACCCTTTGAATCTTTCATATGCTAGAAACAATATGATGTCTTCCAATCTTGATGTTGGAACAAAGATCTCCTCAAGATCTACCCTTTAAACTTATTCATATCCCTTGCATACCAATCTAACCTTGTTCTTAATGACTTATTCATCTTCATTCAACTTGTTTCTAAACACATGTTTTATGCTAATGACATTCTTTCCTTTATGTCTAGGAACTAGTTCCCAAGTCTCCTTCTTCTCTATTTGGTCTAACTCCTTATTCATAACACCTATCCAAAACTTGTCTTTACTTAATTTTAAAATATTATTAGTTTTGATATTATACAATAGAGAAACATTCTTTTGATTTAGGTTACTTACCAATATCCTCCTTGTTTTCATACTACAGTCATATAAAATTTAAAAAATGGTAACTTGAGCGTGGATAATGATACCCAACCATTAGGTCCCTCTTACTTTCTCTCATGACCCTAATAGACATTTTTTCATTGATTCCCAGTCATCTATAACCTTCTAGACTTTATCCCAGCTGATCTAGACACCCTTTTCCATGACTAATCCATCCCCCTAGGTCTTATCAACTCTAGACAATAGTTCCACACTTGGAATCTAGCACTAGTGCCAATACTATCTACTTTTGGCACTCTTGTCCAAGTGCATTTTTAGCTCCAATAGTTAGTTTATTTTGGTTCCCCATCCTTCTCCTTGTTGACCCAATGTAAACACATTAAACCCATGACCAATAGATCCCTATAAAATCCCATTCAAAGATAATTTGGAAAGGGTTGGAAAATATCACTAAGAAATCAAGAATACAAGTAAGACTATTCAAGCAATCTTCCCTATTTTTAGCATACAACCAACCAATATACTTATAAGCTTATTAAAATCCTTACACTAGTCCCTGTCCACCTCAATTACATCCAGTTTAGAATTTTTCATATTCATACACTTAATTACACAAAGCATGTCAAGTGGGAGAACTACATATGGCTTGATCCCTCTTCGAAGTATTGGTTTGTAGCCATCATGCCCACACAAGGGGTGTGGACACACGTTCAATGAATCTCACACATAGTAACCTCCCCCCACCTCTTTTTTTAAATTGGTCTAATCACAATAGAGTATAGGTTTTGAAGATAAAATATTATCTATAGGGAGCTCTACATACTTCCAAATGTCAAAACTTCACAGACATGTTCACATTGACTTAGTGAACAAAACCCAAAAAGATCATATCCTTAGGAAAATAGTGGCAGAGGTGGACTACAATACTAGTGTCACTACTATCCACTTTCAATTCTCCTATATAATCATAAAATTATGTTCAAATCTTAATTTGTGATAGTGTCCCAATCCTGAATAATGAATCTCAAACCCTGTCTCAGTCGTATCAGTCCATTTCTAGATAATTCTTATTTTCTTCCTCTTATCACTATTTCTAGAAATGTAAAAATTGTAATATAATTTACACAAATAACTAGCTTAATTATTACATATTTATTTACTAATTTTACTACTCAAAAATTTTAACTAAATTAGGAATAATAATCAAATAGTCTCAAAATTGTTAAATCATTTGGTAAACCTGACCTACTTATTTGTGCATTAAACCCCTAGAAACCCTAAGGTAAATTTCTTGCTAATTTTTCTTATTTTTTTCTCATTTTTTACCTGCATAATAAAATTAGAAACTAGTATTTAATTTTAGAAATTTTAAATAATTTTAAGATAATTTTCTTTCAAACCCTAGTTACCCATACTAAGTCCTATTATTTTCTCCAGTAATTTTCCAATAATTTTCTGATTTTTTACTATCATATTAAAATAAAAAATTCACTTCAAATTTTAACATTCAATAATAATTCTCAAAAAAATTATTTTTCCAAACACTAGTTGCATATACTAGGTCCCATTAAATCATAAATTTCCCTATAAATTTTTGATTTTTTACTTGCATATCTAAATTAGAAATTCACTTTAAATCTCAAAATTTCATAGTAATTTTCAAAATAATCATTTTACAAACCCTAGGTGCATATACTAGGTACTATTTATTTTGAGATATCACCTTACATTCTAAAGTCATATTTCAAAAATGGATCTCACTTATTTACAAATTTTTCTTACATTTCTTACAAATAATAAGGAGACCATCATTGGTCCTATCATGTACATGAATGATGAAGTTTATCATATGTTAGTACAAAGCTTCATTATTTGAATTTCATGCTTACTCTTTATAATAAAGGATGATATTGCAACATTTATTGCTAAAAATTCATAATATTTTAGTATTCCTTTTGCATATTCTCTCTCACTCATGCATAATAATTTCCAACTCCATTTTGCTAAACATGTTACCAATGTTATGTTACATGTAAAAATTTTCTATACATTTGTGCACAATTTCATGTTTTCTACCCTTCCCTTTATATCTCTCATGTGGAAATATTATTAAGTTTATCGTGCTAGACACATTAGAAATGTCAAGTACATGTCACATTTTTTTATGCATTAATGTACAAATTCATTATCTTTATCATTTGACTGCTATCTCTCCTATGGAATGTTTGTTATAAACATATTATTTTACAACTCATCACTCACATTTCATTCCAAATTCATGCTTTCTACCTATGTGCATAGAACTCCTTAGCCACTTTTGAGTATCATCCTATCACTACTAGACACAAGAAAACAAGAGTTTTTATATGTATCCCTCATCCTTAAACTTGGTACATCTAGCTCTTATCTTGTACCTACTACTAGCTCTATGACTATAGTAGATCATGTGGTACACGCTATCACCTAAGTTTCAAAAGATAGGTAGGTTGATTAAACCAATGGTTATAGCTTCATCACTTAGGTTATCACCCCTTTTGATATAGTTTCAGTTCTTGAGATCCTTCAGTGACTAGATGTTTGTAAACATGTGTTATATGCAACCCTTCACAATACTAGAATTCCTATTTTCTCCAAACCAACTTATGTTTCATCTATCTGTAATACCATGAAATGGACTAAAGAACATATTTCTTTCAAAAAAGAGGATTTAATCCCATGCCACATCATGGAATAATATCTACCTATGTATATTCAATTAAGAATTAATGATGTGGGGTTCAAAAAGGTATTAGTTGATAATGGATTAGGACTCAACATTTGTAGCATTTATTTTCTTAAATTTCTTAATATACAACCTCAAGATCTTGACCATTTTGATATGAACATCAAATTTTTTTACAACATTCCATGAAAAGTCATGGGTCAAATAATACTCAATCTTAATTTAGGATATAAGACACTGCCAACTAATTATGAAGTCATGACAAATGACCTCAACTATAATTTATAACTTGATAGGCCCTGGATTCATGATATGCATGTAGTCCCTTATACACTCTATTATTTTTTAGAATTTAGTCACAAAGGCTACATCTACACATGCCCAATAGATAATAAACCTTTTAAATATTACCAAGTTGTTGAAACTCTACAAAATTATATTCTACACTTTAATCTTGGAAACATACCAACACAACCTATTATTCATAGTGTACCTTTAGACCATGCAACACATCAAAAAACTACAAGTTCCATAATAGAATGGATATCACATCACTAGTTTTGATTTGAGTAACATTTTAGGCAACAATTTGGGTGGTGGTTCTACCCCAATTGGTGACAGAACTTCCAAGAGCCATAACTTTTGCACCATAGCTCCATTTGACTCCCCATTTGAATTATTGGAAAACTAAGAATGAAGAGAATGTGATGAGATGGAATGAGATATTTTTGATGGTTTTTGACCCCTGAAATCTCAATGGAAGTGTCCTAAATTTCAATTTTAATAATGTAGTCTAAAAATAGTAAATTTATAAAAATAGTAATTTATCAAAATTTGTAATGTTTTAAATGATGAAAGTTAAACCACTTTATCTCCATCAATATTGGTGACCTTCCACATCATCCTCCTACCTTCAAAGTATGTATAAAAATAGATGTATCTTGGAAAGGCAATTAGACATCTCTTTTTAGAGATAAGCATATGTTTGGATCTACAAATTTGATCAATAAAACATCTTTTCTTAGAGATAGGATTATTATAAATGGTTATTCTTGTTTCTTGAATTATCTTTCAACCCTCCTGAGTTTTGGATTAGTGGTATTAGAGTGGTTTATATTTAGAGTGTATGATCATGAGGATGAAGTCAGTTTACAAGAAGCTTGGGTGGAAAATAATAGAACCATTAGACTATCCCCCTGTTCACTCCAAACAACCTCAAATGGTAGACAACACTAAGGCATCCAATCCTTTCAAAAAAATGGTAAATGAAGCCCTCTAATAGTATCAAGCATAGATGATATGATAATTTTCCCAAATTCTCCAATAAATCCTGATGGGAAATATTGGCTCCTCATCTGCAACCCCACATCTTTTTAGTACCCCAAAACCCTTCAAGGTTTAGGTGAATTTTTATATCACTATATTTGAAGTCAAAATCAATGTTGATGTAGTAGAAAATTGGTTGGATCAATTGTCATCCTATTTTTCTATAAATAAATTCACTGATAAAGAGAAGATCACTTTTGCTCTTTTGAAAGCATCATTGCCTATAAAAAATTGGTGGTAAATATATAAGAAGAGATTTAATATGATTGATATTGGCCTTGAGGTGGAACCTACCTAGGATTATTTCATAGAATATATAAAGGAATAATACTACCCCATTGCAAAATATGATGATTTCTATATAGAGTGGCAACAACATTGCCAAGGTAAGGAACAATCTATTCATGATTACACCAACATTTTTCATTCTCTATCTATGATATTGGGAATCCAATAAAGTGAGAAACATAAGGTTCTAAAATATTATGGTGGACTACAATGGTATATATAGGTGTAAATGGAACTCTTCAATTGGGACACCCTCTGTGAGGCGTATAAGTTCATGATGAAGATTGAGCAGAAGCATGGAAGAATGAATATAAAGATTCAACCTTCAAAATAGAAAAGTGACAAAGAAGGTCAAACATGAGGCCAGAATTGGAAGAAAAAGGAATGGAATATTGGTAAATGGTGTGATTACCATAAATTTGGAACTCACTCCAAAAAATAATGTCAAGCCATCAAGTTCTTGCTCTCTGAGTCAAAATCCTCAACATCTACTGCTCTACCTCATACACACCCTATAGTTGAAGAGGATGAATAATAAATTGTAGATTCTAAGCTTGATACCATCATTACTTCATCATAGACCCATGAGAGGAGGCCAAATGACAAGGAAAGGTTGTTTTGCTATAAGTTATGGGTGAAAGGTAAGCCTTTGCATTTCATTCTAGATAGTGGAAGTCAAAAGAATTTAATCTCTAATAATTTTGTAAAAATCCTAAATATATCCATGAAGCCTCACCCAAAGCCATATATTATTGGATGGTTGATTCTTGGGAGAAACCTCCATGTCACCTAAGTAATGTCTTCTCTCATATGCAATAAAACCTTTCCAAGATGAGGTCTTGTGTGATGTGGTCAATCTAGATGTTTGAAATGTACTCCTTGGTCAACCATTCATGTATGATCAACATGGAATATATGAATAAAAAAACTCAAAGTATCATCCTCACTCTTAGAACATGATGTTATAGGGTACTAGAGGTACCACCTTTTACATTTATTTCCATGATTAGTGCTAAGAAATTTTTTCTTATGGTGATCAAGGCATAGAAATCCAAAAGGGCCAATGTTTTAGCCTTGACTAAAAAAGAAACACAATAAATGAAGTAAATAGATACCAAGATAATGAAGTTCATGTACTTCCATCCATAGATTGATGGTCAAATATAAATTGTGAACAATTAGGCCCTGTATAACTCCACAAAGCCCAGTCCATTCCAAGTATGCATCAAGAATCAAATAAAAACATAAATACCACACTTGATGATAAATATTGATGAAATGAGGACCATTAATTCTCAAGGAGGGAGGAATGATCCGAACAACATTTCAAGTGACAATTTAGGTGATGACTCTACCCCAATTGGTGATATAACTTCTGGGAGCCATAACTTTTGCACCATAGCTCCATTTGACTCCCCATTTGAACCATTGGAAAGGTAAGAATGAGGACAACATGATGAGATGGAATTTTATTTGATTGATGTATTTTTACCCATAAAGTCCAAATGGAAGTGTCATAAATTTCAATTTTAATAGTGTAATGTAAAAATAGTAATTTCTTGAATTCTATAATGTTGTAAATCATAGAAGACAAATCACTTCATCTCCCTCAAAATTGGTGACCTTACACATCCTCCTACTACCTTCAAAGTATGTATAAAAATAGATGTATCCTAAAAAGGTAATTATACATCTCTTCTAAGAGATAGGATACATTTGGATCTACAAATTTGATCAATAAAACATCTCTTCTTAGAGATAGGCATATGTTTAGATCTACAAATTTGATCAATAAAACATCTCTTCTCAGAGATAACATTATTAAAATTATGTTATGCATGTTTATTGAATTATATTTCAACCAAAGCTCCTATGTTTTGGATCAAGTTAACCTTTCCTTTCACACTCAAATGTCTCAATAAGATGGAATATCATGGAAAAGGTTTTGAAAGCATGAATAAAGAATCATCAATCCTATTGAGGAATCTACACAAAATGGAACACAAGGGATAGGATATTAGTTTACCTGCCTTCATAATAAGCATTTTGTCTACCAACTACACTTATATATGATACCATTAATCATAATTCAAAATTATCATTGATCTATCATGATTTCATTGATGATGCATTTTCACTAGACATGCTCACATTAGATAAATTCTCAAATTATGAATCCCTCATACAATTTCTCAGAGCATATGAAGACCTTGCATCTTGATATCATAAAAATAGATTTCCTCATCACACAAACTCCCATTCATACTTTAGATAAACTATATCTATCCATAATACATACTAGTTAATTCAAATGATATGATTCTTATCATTCCCTACACACTTGATCATTTTACATTACTTAATAAAGAAATAATTAATTTCAATTTTGGAACCGATCAGGATCCCTACATTGTTTTATTAGCCACTAACCTATGAAAGGAAGAAGATATAGATATTCATAAAACCTTAATGGATTTTATATAACTCTTTGTTTGGTCTTACTCAAATATGACAAGAATTAAAACATCTATATTAGTTCATCATATTACTTTATACCTAGATGCTAAACCTGTTATATAAAAAAATTGAAAAATACACCCTAGGGTGGCTCTCCTAGTCAAAGATGAGATCCAATGATCCTTAGATTCTAGTTTCAGTCAACCAGTAGCACACCCTAAATGGGTTTCCAATATAGTCCCTATGGTCAAACCTAATGGACAAATTTGGTGTTGTTTCAATTCCCATGATTTAAATAAATCATGCCCAAAAGATGATTTTACTTTACCTACCATTGGCATGATCATTGATTCCACAATTGGATATGAAATGTTATCATTTATTGATGGATTTTAAAGATACAACCAATTTAAAATTACCAAATAAGATCAAGAGAAAACATATTTTACAACATTTTGGGGTACATTTTGTTACATTATCATGCCTTTCAAATTAAAAAATTATGGAGACACATACCAGTATACCATGACACATATATTTCATAAATTGATTAACCATAATATCAGGGATTATGTCAATGATATCTTAGCTAAATCCAAATAATGACAACATCACACTATTGATTTATGAAATATCTTTCAAAGACTCAAATATTGCAATGCTTTATTAAACCCAAAGAAGTGTGTCTTTGGAGTTACATCGAGAAAAATCTTAGGTTTCACTATTTATCAGTGTGGTATAGAGGTTAACCCTAATAAAGTTAAATCAATCATCAACATGCCACCTCCTATGAACTTAAAGCAACTTTGATTGCTATAGGGAAATATCCAAGCAATTTGCCATTTTATAACTCAGCTTGTTAATAAAACTTAGTCATTCACAAGATTACTAAAGAAAGATACAAAGTTTTATTAGGACCAATCCTATCAAGAAAGATTTGATAAAATCAAGTAATATCTTCTTAATCCACCTGTCTTAGTATCACCTATACCTTAAAGGCCTTTCTTACTATATATATTAGCAATAAACCATGCATAAGGAGCACTCTTAGCACAACATGATGATCAACACACCGAATGAGCTATTTATTACACTAGTTTCACATTAGTTGATTATGAAAAAAATTAGTCTACAATAGAAAAGTTATGTTTATCACTAGTTTTTGCCACACAAAAACTCTGACATTACATGGTAAATAATGAGACTCAAGTTATCACAAAAGAAAATCTATTGAAGTTTCTCATGGTAAAACCATATCTCTCTAGTCACATCATAAAATGGGTCATGTTATTAGTAGATTTTGACATAAAAATAGTTCTCCAAAAATTAATAAAAGGCCAAATCATTACAGATCATTTGGTAGTTGCACCACTCCTAGACACGAATACTATTAGTGACAAATTTAGAGGTGATTTCACTACCTATTCTAATCATTCCAATACATGGAAATTCTATTTAATGGTTATTTATGCACATATAGTGTAGGGGTAGGCATGCTATTTATTGACCCTTCTGCTCACATAGTTCCTATTTCATATTGATTAAGTTTCTCCTATACCAACAACACTACAGAATATGAAGCACTTATTTTAGGTCCATTTGACGCCCACTCTCTACCAATTAGATATATTAAGGTATTTATTTATTTTCATATTGTTGTAAACCACATTTAATGATGTTTATAAAAAAAATAAGAACATCCTATCCCATATAAAAACATGGAATAATGTTTATCATCACAGTTTGACTACTTTTCTATAGAAATATACCAAAAAATGTTAACCAACATTTAGATGCAATGGCAAGTGCCACATCTTTGATTTTTATTAAAGTTAATAATGATTAATCTATTTTAAAAATTAAATTGTTACAATCACAATCAATATCTAATTTAGATTTGATTACACTATTTGTTCTAGCCACTACACATAGTTATGCAAATCCAGAATGGTTCTCTAATATCTATAACTTTATTAAAAAAATCTATTACACCAGACCTTTTTTTCTCAAAATGACAAATGCAAGTTACAAAAATAAGAACTCCATTATGTAATTATTGGCAGATACATTTTTAAATGATCCTTCAATGGACAATTGCTTTGACGTTTGACATTAATAGAAGCCAAAATTGTTCTTACACAGATACATGACAATGAGTGTGGTGACCACTTTAGTGGAAAAGGCATGTCACACAAATTAATTTGACAAGGTTACTAATGACCACCATGGAATATGAATGTATACAATATTTAAAATAATGTGATAAATTTCAATGACATAGTAACTTATAGCATGCACCATCACAATAATTGCAACCCGTTATCTCTCCATAGCCATTCATGTTATGGGGATTTGATCTTATTGCAAAAATTAACTCTAAATATATCAATAGACATAAATTAATAATAATGGCCACAAAATACTTTACCTAGTGGGTATAAGCCATCCCCTATCAATCTTCTATAAGTGGGAACATTTGTAGTTTTCTCATGACGCACATTATTTCATGCTTTGGCTTGCTCACAGCCATCATTTCCAATAATGTAACATCATTCAAGAATTAAACTATCAATAAATTTTGCATAAAATATAAGATTAAACACACATTCTCCACTCCATATTACCCACAAGGAAATGGTCAAGTAGACACCACCAATATAACCATCACCAAAATTTTGAGCAAAATAGTGACCAAATTTGGAGATGATTGGCACAATCAAGTAGTTTTTGAATTATTGTCATATTATACAAGTATATGCATGCCCATGGGATCTAATCCTTATTAACTTGTTTATGGAATAGAGTTATTTTTACCATTGGAATTAAAAATCCCATCTATTCATGTCTCCCTTAAAGGTATTCTCACTGATGACCAGTATCATGAAAAACATCTACACCTATTCAAATAGCTAGACCATACATGCACTCAAGCATTAGAAAATCTATGAATCTACCAACAATGTATACAATAATCCTAAAAAAAATGATTTCATGCTAGATAATTCAAAGTTAATGATCTCATTCTCAAAGAAAATCTTTGTAATGTTAACGCCAAATAAAAAATCAAAGGAAAATTCAAACTAAAATGGCTAGGTCCATACATTATTACAAAAAATATTAGCTCTAAAGTGTATTGTATAAAATTAATTGAATGAAATAAACTCAAAAATCCAATGAATATTATGCATCTACAAATATTCCATGTTTAACATTTCATTTTACACATTATATTGTACATAATTTTTTAATATTACTTGTACATAGTTTATTTTTCCTTATACACAGTTATTTTTTTCAAATTCTTGTACATAGTCTCCATGTGATTGATTATAAATAAATCATAACATTTCAAAAATCCAAAAACATTCAAATAACTCAAAATTACAAAAAAATTCAAACATTTCAAAATATAAAAACATTCAAATATGTCAAAAACCCCAAAAACACTTCGATTGTATTCATCATCCATGCTTTAGATTTCTACTATCATGCAAGACTTACATTTACTAATCTATGCTATTGTTTTTCAATTTATCTATAATACCATGATTAACTTGATCTCCTTTGAGTGTGTGTAGTAATGTCTAGCTCTTTTATTGCTTTATTCTAACCATTGAGGGGGCATCTTACTTCTACATTCATGACATCGATATATATACCCACTAGGGTAATCTTATACATGATTACACCATCTAAGTTATGTCATTCCTACACCACACACTCTAGTTATCATATTGATGCATATTACTTACTAGTTTACATAGATTACTCTATTGACACTCACAAGTATATATATAACTTATGTATTTCTTACCATATACCTGGTATTGTACCAATATGTCTTGCATACTTTCACTTATTTCTTTGATTAGTTAGGTGTAATTGTATTTCTAGTATCTACATGTTTTCATTTCTTTCTTTACATATCTAGATGTGATTACATTTCTTAGTTATTATTTGTCTCCTATATGTGCCTTAGGGAATTTACCAATATCCTTTGTTTGTATTCATGTGTGTGCCTTATGACATTTACCAATGTCCTTTTCCTATACTCTTCTATATGATTATGTCCCTTGTACCAACCCTTGCTTATTTTAATTATGTCGATGCAACATTTGAACATGCCTTGTATGTTTGATTTTTAATTTGAGTGACATGTGACCTTGTCCCTTGTTTGCTTGGCCCCTTGGCCATTTTTATATGCTTATTACTTCTTGCCTTGTGTGCTTGTTTCTTTTTTACTTCTCATTGTTTGTAATGCCATGATACACATCATGCATTATATTTCTATCTTAGATGCCATGATGGACATCATACTCCATCCCTCCTAGCCAACTAACAAATAGTAACTATCCAAACTTATAGTTTCAATTTAGTACATTTCACATTTTACTAAATTTTTATATCTATCTAGGCATACCCATGTCGAACTAATAATCTCTCATTACAAACCATGCTATATCTTGAGGTATCTTGTCAATTATCATTGCTATATCATGTATGTTTATAGTATAACACACTTATAGGGCTCTTTCTTCTATGGGTAATCATTTTAGGGTATTCATTCTTACCCTCAAAAGAAGAGGTAATAAATAGGGGTTTTGTCAAGAGATCAAAGCTTCTAACGGTAAAAAATCTAGCTTTTATAACACCTAGAATAGCAAATAAACATCAAAATAGTCAGAAAAGACTACATAGATAGTGAAAATGTCAGAACAATCATCATATTTAACCTAAGACAAAAACATCAATATTTTAATATAGCGTGAGTGACACTACTATCATTTTTTGGTACTCCTATCCAAATAGTTAAAAAACTAGACTTTATAAAAGTAGTCATAAAAGTAGGTTCAACTATTGTTTTGCATAGTCATACTAGTTAAAAATTAATAGTTTTTACTACACTTTCACTTAAAAAATCCATATATAGGGGGAATTATGTGTGGCATGATGGATCTTACTTCTATTTTCAGATATGGTAATTAGTATAACTTCTAGATCATAATCCATGTTTCAAACACCAGTGATTGGGAGCAATGTTTATGGCACATTTGTTTTATTTTATTTCCAAGTTTAGCATTACCCAAGAATTCTTAGCAGTTGCATTCCTTATTCCATCTATAGGTGGTTAGCATCATTTTATAGTGCCTTTCATATAAGCCTTACATCCACATTTTAGAGTGGCTTTCATACAAGCTTAATCTCCATCTTTTATAGTGGCCAAGAATGGCCTAGTTTCCATCATAAATTTGGATACCCACACCAACATTGTCAGATTACAGAGTATTCATGGCTTTAAAATCCATATTATTTGACACACATTTCATATTGGTATAAGTTTATAGCTTCACTTGATGAGGTAATGATGGATCCAAATTACTAGCTATCCTTTGTATTCTTAAGCCACCTATTTAGAGGGATTAGAAACATAGTTCAAACATTGATTAGCGTATGCATGACCACCTATCTTCACTTAGTGGGAAATGATAGAGCCAAAGGTATAAAATTTTTATTTTTGATCCACTCTTAAGGAATTGAGCACTCAGCTCCATTCATGATATTACTCTTGGTATAATATCATCTAGCATTATTCAGCATCATCCAACATCACTTAGCATAACAATAGGTTTTATATTGGTCCACATACCTAGTGTGGTGTATTCATTCCATTTTCTTCCTATATCTTAATTACCTAGATCTATATGTTCTTATTTTAGATATATCATATCTAGTAAAAAATGATCTACTCTTTGTTTTTATTGTAGATTCATACTTCACAGCATGCTCTCTCTATGAACACCCAACATCACACAACTTCATGAGATTAACCATTGTAGGTAAGTCTAGGTACGCTTTCTATTTTTCCTTTATCCTAGTTTTTTCACTTTGTTGCATCACTAGAATTAAGAGGGGGAAAATAGTCATATAAAATGCAAAAATTGGTAACTTGAACTTAGCTAATGACACCCAACCCTTAGGTTCCTCTTGATTTCTCTCATTACCCTCATAGGCATCTTTTCACTAATTCCTAATCATCCATAGCCTTCTAAAATTGATCCCAACTAATCTATACCCTTTTTCCATAACTAATCCATCCCCTTAAGTCTCATCATCTCAGGACAATAGCACCACACTTGGACTATACCATCGGTGCCACTCTTGTCTAATTTTAATGCTCCTATCCAAGTACATTTCTAGTCCCAACATTTAGTTTCTTTCCATTTCCCATCATTATCCTTATCATACCAATCTGAGCATATTCAAACCATGACCAATAGATCATCTATAAAAACCCATTCAAAGATAATTTGGAAAGGGTTGGTAATTATCACTAAGCAAGTAAGAATACAAGTAAGACTACTCAATCAATCTTCCCTATTCTTTGCAAAAAACCAACCAATATACTTATAAGCTTATTAAAATCCATACACCAGTCCATATCCACCTCAAATATATCTATTTTAACATTATGCATATTCATACACTCAATTTCATAAAACACATGAAGTGGGAGAACTACATATGGCTTGATCACTCTTTAGAGTATTGGTATGTAGGTAGCATTCCCACATAAGGGTTATGGATACATGTTTAGTGAATATTACACACACTAACCCACTCCCCCCCCACCTCTTTCTCAAAATTGGTAAAATCACAATGGATTATAGGTTTTGAAGATAAAATCTACTCTACAGGGAGATCTATAGAATTTCAGCTATCAAAACTTCATGAGTAGGGTCACATAGACTTAGCAAACAAAATCTAGAAAGATCAAATCCTTAGGGAAATAGTGGAAAGGGTGGACTACAGTGTTGTTACCACTCCTATCCACTTTTGTATCTCTTTTCAAATATTAAAATTAAGGTTAGATCTTAGTTTATGATAGTGTCCCTTTCCTACATAGTGAATCTCAGACCCCACCTTAGTCATATCAGTCTATTTCTAGCTAAGTCTTATTTTCTCTCTCTTATTACTATTTTTAGAAATTTTAAAATTGAAATATAATTTAAACAAATTAGTATCTTAATTATTTCATATTTATTTACTAATTTTAATACTCAAACCTTTTAACTAAATTAGGAATAATAACCAAATATTCCCAAAATTGTTAAATCACATACCTGCATCCTTATTGCTAATGATTTGTCATTCATGATGGTATCTTTAAATCTATTTTAAAGAGCCTAGTCTTGTTTCTCCTCAACTTCTTATTCCTCATCAATATCTATTATTTCTTATTCATTCTTGACATTCATATTCTTTGATGTATCCTTTGATTGTGAGTGTGATTTTTTTGTCTCATCAATCTTTGCATTAGTGCTTTCTACTATCTTCTATAACCTCTTGTTATAAAATCTATAGGCTAAGCTCACTTATTAGTATCCAAATAATATAAATTAATTATACCTAAAATCAAACTTACCTAAGTCTTCCTCATCTCTTTTGATGAAACACTTGCTCCCAAAAACTGTAAAGTGTTCCACATTAGTAAGTCTTCCTTTCCATAATTCATAAGGAGTCTTATTTCCATTAGTACTTATTTGTCTTTTATTCAAAATGTAAATTATAGTGCTCACTACCTCTCTCTAGCTCCATAAGATAATCTAGACTCATGTATCATAGTTCTTTCCATCTCTTGAACTACCCTCTTCTTTCTCTCCACTACCCATTTTACTAAGGTATCCTAGTTTCTAAAAACTATATTCTTATCCCATGGACCTCACACAAGTCATAAAACTTATTACACCAAAACTCTCCTCATTTATTATATCTTAGGAACTTGATCTTCATCTTCTCATTCTCAACAAGATCCATGAATGTCTTGAACTTGTTAAGAGCTTTTGACTTTTCTTTCAAGAATGATACCCAAGTCATTCTTGTGTATTCATCTATAAGTAACATGAATTATCTATCTCCTTGAATAATTTGAAATATTTTAGGCCCATATAAATCAATTTTTATTAACTCCAAAGGTCTTGTATTAGAGTGATACTTGGACTTGAACCTTCTTTTATTATGTTTACCATGTTGACATGCCTTGTAAAGTGCGTTTGTTGGTTTAGTGATCTTAGGCATGTTCTTCACAGACTTCTTATTGCTTATTTTGACCATATTATAAAATTTTATGTGGTTTAACCTTTTTTACCATAGCTAAAATTCATCCATATTGATCATAATATCATCTCTCCTTCTTGATCTCATTTGAGACATCTAGATATTTCTCAATCCCCTTGGCATTGGTAATTAGCCTTCTTAATTTGGATCTCCTTATCTCATACCATCTGTCATGAAAGGCTAATGTGTTTCCTTAGTTTTACATTTTAATTACACTAAGTAGGTTATGTTTTAAATCTTCCACATACAACACATTCTATATCTTGGTCTTCCCATTGTCCAAACTCAAGATACCCTTGAGAATTATATTGGTAGTTGTGTTATCTCCAAATATCACCATTCTTATAGCATTATTCTTTAATGAGATGAACTTGATCTTATCCCCTATCATTTGGCTTGAGAAACCAATATCTATATACCATTTCATGCCTTCATCTTGAATGTGAAAGGCAGTCTGAACTAGTATAGACTCTTCATTTTTAGTCTTCTACTCCTCCTTTACCTTGTCCATCAGGTCTAGTTTCTTGATCCACTTTTCAGTGGTATGAATGTATACACTTTTGTCTTGATTGACCTTAATTATATGCTTCATCTTGAATTCCCTTAAAATATGTCCTATTTGATCACAATTATAACATAGAACTGTTCTTATATTCTAGAGATGTGTATTCATCCTATTCCTCCTTGAGGAATTGATTCTAGCAGGATGTCAACAATCCCCAACCCTATGTCCATATCAATTACATGATAAACATAAACCATTAAAGAGATTAACATACCTTATCTATCTGATGTTAAATGATATACCTCTACCTTTATTATCTCTTGAAGGGGTCAAGTTCTTCTTGATTTGATGATGATCAACTTGAGTCTTATATGTAAGAGCTTCTACATAGGTATTTACTTTATTAGTACCATATTTTATTGATGATCCATTATTCTTTGAGGTTTGACTATCCTTGTTTTAATTTTTATATTATTTGAATATAATACATTTATATTCATGTGGAGACCTTTAACTATTCAAAATATCACCAAGAACTCTATTACTGTTCTCAAATTTATAATGTATCTTCAACTTGATTATTGCTTGATCTAATTCTACCTTTAGGAAATCCATTTCTATACCAAACTTGATGTGTTCTTCCTTCTTGGTCTTAAAACTTACAATAGAAATTTCAATTTGAGTTTAAATTTTTTTGATGATCTCCTCGTGTTCATTGGTGTTGTTTATTAGTCTCTCTCTAAAGATATTGATTCAATCCTCATAACTCTTAACTAATGATCTTAGTTTTTTATTCTTCCTTATTTGGAACTTCAACTCCTCTAGAACACTCACCAATTATACCTCAAGGTTCACTTTATCCTCTTCTTAATTTTATTCATCATCATCCATAAGTATTTTTACTTTTGATAAACCCTTAATATCTATTTTGATATCCATGAATAAGTTTTCATTGCTATCATCATCACTATCAAATGTACTAGTGTCACTTACATCAGATGAGATATTGTCTTCTTTTGTATAGAAACTTATCTTGTTCTTGAATGACACTTTCTTGCCTTCATACTTCATAAAACACTTTTTTTTATTGTCATGATTATAGACCTTATTGGCACACATGATTTTAATCATGCTAATTCTTATACTTGTTAGGACATTTAGAGGCAAAGTGACCAATCTTGCCATAATTAAAGCATTTTAATGGTAACTTACCCATATACCTACCTGATCCTTTCCTTAATTTTATGACAAACATGGATTCTATCTTGTCATCATCAATGTCTATGTCAACATCATCCCTAGCATTCTTACCTTGTGAACTTTTCTTAGATTTGAATGCAACTTCCTTCTTAGAAGGTCTTCAATAATTTGTTCTCATTTCATAGGCAGTTAAGATGCCATGAAGCTCACTCATCTAGAGTATATTAAGATATTTGATATCCTCTATATAAGAAACCTTTTAATAAAACTTAGATGTCAAATATATCAATACCTTTTATAATACTATTTATTCTTCAAACTTCTCGACTAGGCCTCTAATGACATTTACCACTTCATCTACTCTCAATAGATAATATGCAATGTTTTCATCCTCCTTCATTATCAAACTTTCAAACTACCTTTTGTGGGTATGCAACTTTACCAACTTGAATTTAGTGTATCCTTAATATATGTTTTACATATTTTTATAAATTCATTTTATTGTATCACAATGTATGACCTTTAGAAATTCTACATCTGAAAGACTTGCTTTAGAGTTTTTCTCACTTCCCTTTTTTCCTGCTATGTAAGTTGGTGGTGTAGAAGGTAGAGTGAATCCATAAAAAATATATTTCCATATTTTATATCCTAAGTAAATTATATAATTATTCATTGTAATTATTCAAAATTCATATTTAGTCCCACTAAAGAGAGGATCCTTATTGGTTCAAAAACCTACTTGTACATGATGACTAAACATGTTTGTGCTTATAGGATCTTATTTAAGCTATTAGGCCTACTTTAAAGGACCAATATATGATACCAATATTGAAATCACAATAATTAAGAGGGGGGAGGGTTAATAATTTTACCAAAAAAATTCTTTATATTACATCAATCATTCATGAACTATGAAAGCAACATTGAGATCTATCAATGCATAAGGAACCATTCACATGAGCATAACACAATAAAACACACACATGAGTAGGAAAACGTAAATGGGAATAAAAAACAATATGATATCTATAAATTTAATATATTACTATAAAGAAAATATAAAATTCTATTGATCACCTACTCAACTTGGAGCACCAATCCCAGTGAAGTCAAGTACCCAGTTAACCAAGATTTAATAAGCACCTACTTGCAAGGAAGAACCAAATCCATCAATGACTCAAAACTAAATTATCAAACTCATCACACCATTTATATTTTACTATTTTATAATTTAAATCGCTCCTTCTTTTCTCCTAAGAAATATTTAATTCACTTATATTTCTTATATCAAAATAGGCCTAAACTACCTTGTATGTATACAAGTCTCATGGTCACACACTAATTGGGTAGAAACACAACTTTAAAATCTTAGTTAAAACATTTAATAGGTATTATAACATCTTATTAACATTATTATAATTAAATTTGGAACCCTTTTGGTCTGTAATAACTCAATTAGGCCTCATTTCACTTTCAAGCCTCATGGAGACCTAATTACATTAGGCCTATCTTCTTATCATCAACTATTCATTCTCTTGGGCCTAGATGGACTTATAAACCAATTAAAACCCATTAAATAACTTATAAAAATAAATATAATTACCTTATACATTATTTTTTAGACCTATGTCTTTCCCTCATACCATGAAATCTCCTTTAGGACCAACTTCCCTATTAGGCATGTGTACATAAAAAGTTTATCTTATAAAAAAGAAGCTAAAATACTCTTAGGATAATAAAATATGAAAAATTAAACATGTATAAATACAAAACATGAATTTACTATCATCCATAAATTCTTGGAATACTTTCACTTAGGACATAAAGGCTCAAGATCATCTCTGCAACTCACTCACTTAGAACTACCAATTTACCTCAAAGACTAGTCATGGTGACTTAGATCTCCAACACCTATGTATACAATTTTAATGACTCTTTATTAATTTAAATGGTCTTATAACATATAAATACCATTATTATATATAAAAATAATATTTTCTAATGTCAAGTATTGGTCTTTCAAACTAATTTCTTGACCTTATATCAAATGGTCTTATCTAAACTAGACATGTCAATTTGTGAATAACATTTTACCATAATAACTAATCTCCAAAACATATTATAAATATTAAAATAACATATAAATCATTTTTAAACTCTTCATTTAATTTGTTTCATCAATTTTACGTGCTTAAACAATCAAATCCATCTTCTCATCTCTGCTTGGGTTTTTCACTATTTGCATCTTTAGGTCTGTCTCCAACAAGCTAACTTGGATGACCAAATTATAAAATTTAAATCATATAAAATATCAATAAGTCAATTTGTACATGAAAAATTATTCTATTTCTTCTTATCCCATTCATTTTATTTTCTTGATGATTGCAAATTTTGAGAGCTATAATAACTTTTTGACAAATAAGCTTATATATGTGGATTTTCTCTCTCATCTGACTAACCACCACCACTTGGAGGTATTTTGAAGAGTTTAATACATGATATAATATATTTTATAAGAATTTAAATTCATTATAAGTTTATTTAAATAATATATTTCACATTAAGTCCTTATTAGGGTTGTAGGAAGGTTTACCATAGGTTTTGGTGTTAATGATTGTTCATAAAGGAATACCCCTTAAATACAAAACCAATGCCTAGAGATCTTATATAAGACCATTCCAATTCTCTCCTTAATATCTCAAGTTCCCATGTAAAGTTTACACATGCCAATCAACATCTAAAATTGCTTCTCAGGTCTTGAGGCCTCATTCTATGAACTTAAGAAGGCCTAAAATAATGTTTCATGCATTTTCCTTCAAAACATAGCCTCAAACTTTGTGAAATTTTTTTTAAAAAAATATATTACCTTTTTACATGCTCACATATACATACTTTCCTTTAAATATTATCATCATACCTTAGTAGGTTGGATAGGTTCTAAGAGAGGTCTAGGTGTAGGCTTAGTTTAAAGGTCCTACCCCTATAGGTTCACCATAAATCTCTCATGAGTGATTTAATGCCTCAAATAAATTCTCAAATAGTTACATACAACCTTCACATTCCTATACTAATTCATTTTTATGCACATACCTCTTCATGTCATCACTAGGCTATGATTAGGCTTCCTATGAAACTTTGATGTCAATGACCTATACCTTCATACAACCAGCAGGCATTAATTACATTCAAATTATCTCTCTTGACTTCAAATTCTCTCTCTTTCCTTAAAATTATCTCTTGCCTTAAAATTATATTTCATGAAAATATTATCTCAATGCCCCTTGTCACATTATACACTTCCAATTAGGCTTTCACCTTTGTTATCCACTTTCACAAGATACACCTATGACATAAATCACAAGACTCAAAAGAGTACATTAACTAGTTTGATATAATTTATCTTCTGAAGAAAATCCATTTAATAACATAATATGAAACATTTCATGCCTATTTTATATTATAATGTTATCCTACAGACTACATTAATTAGTTCAATATAATTTATTTTCTATTACTTTCAATATTCTTAGAGAAAATTATATTGAACATCTCAATACATTTTATTTATTACCTTATACATGTTTAACTAAATCAAATAATCTAGATACAACTTATTTTATGTTATCCGCATTTCCTTATAAGACTTTTTATAAAAAAAATATATGCATTCTCTTTTTCATCACTATATATTCTAAATTACATCAAATTTTTTGATACAATCTTATTTTTATATCTCAAAATAAACTATAATGACCATATTGATATAGTCTACATTTTATAGCTCAAAATAAACTATAATGACTAGATTTATATAGTCTCACATAAATAACTACCATTATCACTACCTTTTCTATAAACTACATCAGCCTAACTGATATAGTTTATTTCTACCAACACTATAATCAACTACTTGGCCTAGCTGATAATGGTTGTTTTTAGCAGCCAATAAAATTTTCTTATCATCTTTGAAACCTAATCAATCATCATTAGGGAACCTAATATTATATTCTTTGATAATATTGATCCACTAAGGTTTTACACATTTTTATCTTTTCTACTTACATTTTCTAACCTTGGGAATCCTCCTCTTAACCTTGGATACCATGTTTGGGAATCCTCCTCCTAATACCAATACCGGGAGTCCTCCTCCTCCTCCCACTACCAATACTATTAATCCTCTTTAAACTACTAATAAAAATCCTCATTTATATACAACTCAACAGCATTCACAAATGGTTCAAAAAATTAATGTCATGTAAACAACTAGTAATTCCAAAATACTCCAAATGTAAAATCACATCTTGAAATTGGCTAGCCAACCTCTAGTCATCATATCTCAACCAAATCATAATTTGTCTTCTCCTATTATATATACTAATAGGTATGCCATAAATTAACATCCCATGCATAATAAAATTCTAAAACATCTTTAAAATGAACCTTTAGTGCCCTTCATTATGTCTATAAACATAATAAACATTTATAAAACTATCACATATGATGGGACTAAAGATCCCATTATTTTTGTTAAATATTTTATAAATATTTATAAGGAATAGGTAAAAAATAATACCTTTTCTAAAACTAGACTTATTGTCAAAACCTTCATAGATATGCATTAGAATGGTATGACCAACACCATATACATTCAGTTCTAAAATTAGATGATTTAGTTAATTATCTAATCAAGGAATTTCAAAATAATGAAATTCCTAAAAATAACATTAACCATTTCATCAATTCTAAGTAAATTCCTAATGAATATGATCACACTTTTATAAAATTATTTAAATATTTATCACATAAATTATTCCATTATATTAGTGATAAAAATTTTAAACTACTCATTATTGCTCTTAAATTTGTTCTTCAATACAAGGTTAGATTATTTTCTCCCTAAACCCTAGAATATGTCTTTTATCAATTAAAAGTCAAATATTTCATTATGACCTAATTTTAAACATAACATAATATCATAAAGGAATATTTACAAACTTTAACTAATGAAATAACCATTACCAATTCTCAATGCAAGCCTCCTCAAACCACAATAGGAGCCACAACTCAAATACTCAAAATCCCTCTTATTCACCTTTGAGTGCATAATAAATGAGGAATTTATTATCTTAATATAAAACTTTTATTCATTCCACTAATACTGCTCCATCATGGTATGATCATAACTAATGTTTTTGGTTTCATGCTGACATTGGCCACTCTCATGAAACATGTCACACTCTTAGAAAAATTGTAGTTTCCCTCATATTTGGAGAAGATTTTTATCATGATGTTATGATAAGGGTTTGACATAATTAATATCTTCAATCTTATCAAAATTTAACCTTTTCTGAATCAAGAAATAAAAAACCTCAAAAATATTCTTCTAATCCTAGCATGTAACATACAAACAAACATGTGTGTGTGTTATTGATGCCAATTATGACCAATATTAAACTAAAATTGAATATATGAATGTGGAAAAGGTTAATTACCATCATAATCCCACTCATAAATACCTAGTTACTAAACCTAAGAATCCATCTACCAAGGAACAACTTCTTAAAGATACTAAAAATAATCCTACCTCCTTTTTTGAATAACCCATTAGAGATGAACCGAATCCATAATTGGAGACTCAACCTAGTTATTACATCCCTTATAAGAACATCATTGATAATAAAATTAATTATCATAATCATTATTCCTATAAATCACATTGGAATTTAATAGATGTGCTTAACTCTATGCCTTGAAAATTTGCACTCACATAATTAGTAATAAATTATCCTTATCATTGTAAGTTACTTATGCAAAAAATAAAAGACATAAAATAAACAGCATATAATTATTCTAATATACATATTAATATATTTTAAGGTATCACATCCACAAAATTTCATGTTATGGAAACAAATTCTCCATTTTCTTCTTCTATGAAACCCTCCATAGAGTTTTAAAAAGAAGACAAGATTAATGACAAAAATATTTTTCAAGATAATGATCCAAATCTCTTCTTAAGATTGAAAAAAATAATAATTTTATAATGAAATTATTTTTGTATGAAGGTCCATGCATTAATTTTACATATTTTTGGTTACCCTAATAAATTAGTACTCTAAAGAAAACATTAAGAAAACTTGGCTCACTTGTTGTGGAGTTGAAAAAACCAATGAAAAGCATCCTGGTTGCATCTAGATCCCTCTCACCAATGGACCCAAAATTATATACACCAAGATAATATTTTAATATCTTATATTATCTTCTAATATGTTATTAGGCTATCCATGGAATCATCACATAAGATCTATTTCATCTTCTAATAGCTAATGCATTAAAATTACCCATAATGGAAAATGTTGCAAGCATGAGGTAGATCCCAACCCTTGGAGTATCCAAATTAAAAATATTAAATATCAATATGAAATTCCAACTAATAGTTATATTATTAGTCTACCTCTTCCTAAATTCTTCAACATGCATCCTGACCTCCATATCACTCTTCTGAATTTTGATGATGATGAACTTCATGAATTTCAAAACATTTATAATACCACTCAACCAGAATGGATCCCTCCTTATCTTATTCCATAAGATTATTACATTCTTCTAATATATAATAGTACTAAAATTCTTACCCCAAGCAATGTTTGTGATTCCTCTTACATAAAAGATGAACTCACTTATAATGAATATGGGGCAGCTAGAGTTTCTCAAGATTCTCTCACCATATCTATTATAACTTTCGTCAAAATGTGTATTTTCAATATATAGATATATTATAACATTAATAATCCTAGTTTTTTTTCTTTTAACATCTCTCCATCTTAATATGATGCCTACATTATGGTCCAAACTAGATCACAATACTTGAATGTAATGCATTATCAAAATACCTTAGCTAAAATGCATTCCTTTAACCGTTATGCTTATGTCATTCACATCTCATCTTATTGTATTGATATTTATTTATAACAAAAATTTTATATCCCTTATACTCATATACCATTGGTAGATACACCATGGGTTAATTAGTAAATATTTACCATTCCCACATCTGATGGCATCAACTAGATTTATACTGTTCCACATAATCCCAACATTGTCAGGAAACTATATATCAATATTTAGATTGTATCAACACACTTGATATAATACAACCCTCACTCCTAGACTACATCAACCAAGTATCATGAAGTGTCAATATAGTACCCTCAAATTCACCATCCAAGGTAGACTTAATTAGCTAGCTAATACTATAAAAACCAATATTACCACTACTAAGTATATCAAAAGAAATTATATAGTTCATCATAGATATTTTAACCTAGACTTTATTATCCAAGATGATACCATATAGTCAAATTATTTATGCCATTCTTTACCTCCTGACATTAATTTAGAGGTTAAATCTACAAATGAGACAAATATATTATGAGTATGATAACAAAGGTAATCATATTTTAAATCTTGAAGTTTCCATTGAATATTATGGACCTTTACCCATGCTTCCCATTGATGAATCTATATTAGAACTATTACATGCTTGTGAACCTCCCCTTCCTTGACAACACCACAAACTTGGCCGTTTTCAGCCAAAGGCTCCTTGCTTCAATAATTTTATTTCCAACATTGATCTTAAAACATATCTTGATTCCAAGCTTCATCTAACTCCATATCATTTCCAATGTGGAAATGTCATTCTTATTAATGAAATTATTGAAATTTATTATGGTACAATTGGTTCTCTTAGATCCATTATTATATCTAAAGAACCACATATTGAAAATAATGATAAATATATTCTCCTTTTTGATAAATATTTTTAATTCTTTGGTTGGCCATGTGAATACATAATGGGTATTGACCTTATTATCATTTTACATAATATCATCACCTATATTAATGAAAAAGTAGTGCATAAAAAGTAATAAAAAACACCTCCTAATATCTCTACCCTATGTCATAAATAAATCATCAAGATTATAGATTATAAGTTCATCAAACATGTCAATTACTCATAATGGGTATCTAAAATTATTCCCATTCACAATAATTTCACCATGATCATTTATATTTCTATCAACTTTCATAATCCCAACCTAACATGTCCTAAAAACAACTTTCATTTATCATCAATTGATTCTATAGTTGGATATGAGATGTTATCTCTTATGGATAGTTTCTCAAGTTATAACTAGATTCACATCATTCCTAAATATTAACATAAAAATACTTTCACCAATGAATGGAGAACCTATCGTTATGATAAAATTCCTTTTAGTATAATATTTTTTTTGTTATATATGAATGTGAAATGACCCATATTTTTCATGATATAATACATAAAATAGTATAAACTTATGTGAATGAATGATATTATCTCTAAATCCAAACATTATAAAAATCATGTTCATGATCTTGTTATTATCTTTGATTAGCTCATCAAATTTAAAGTTAGACTCAATCCATATAAATTTTTATTCTATGGTATCTCTAATAAACTCTTAAGATTTCTTGTTTCCCTAAATGGGATTCATGTATATCCATCTAAAATAAAATTTACTGTTAACATGCCTATTCCTTCCATAATTCTTGAAATTCATACTTATATTTTAAATCTTAAGGCAATCCTTAGATTTGACCCAAAAATGGCATATTGTATCAATTTGGAAAATTAACTCCTAAAGAATGGTATTGATCTTAAATGGAATAATGAATGTAAAAAATATTTATATAACATGAAGTAATCCTTACATTATCCTCCTACTCTTTAACCACATTCCAATGATTTCTAGCTAATATTATACACTTCATCAATCCCTATATTAGTTTTGGAAATGCTTTCTCAATAAAATTAAATAGGGAGATAATATGGCATACAATAGATTAGTTGTGCTTTGATAGACTATGAGACTTGCTACATGAAAGTAAAACATGATTATCTTGTCATTTATTTCATAACTAAAAATCATTGACACTATATGATTTATCAAAAAACCTATTTTACTATCAATTTTAACCCCATTATCCCTTTTTATATAAATATTTATTACTTGAAGATAGAATCATATAATGGATGGTACTTTGAATGTAATTTCACTTATTAATTATTACCCAAAAAATAATCAAAGGCCAAGTGATTGTTGATCAACTTGCTCCACACCTACACTAGCTACTAATCAACTTTAGGGAATTATTACTAATTAATAAATACTTTACACCAAAGGTATTAATCAATCTATTTTTATTATAGATTATTTTAAAAATCTCACCCTTGATCTCGAGGCACAAACCTTTAAAGAGCCCAAAAATTCCACCTTTGAATCCAAACCTAAAGTCATCACAGAATAATTATTTGAAGTTGCAATTTAATTTCATGAAGATGCTTAGACCCTTCACTTTTATGGTTCTAAATGACCTCAAGGAGATGGGGTAGGCTATTTCTTAGTTGATCCTCATTGTAAAATTATTTGATTATATTTTTTGTTAACCTTTAAAGTCACTAATAACATGGTTGAATATGAATCCCTCATCTTAGGAATGTAAGCATCCATAAAATTAGAAATACCATAATTACATGCATTAGGAGATTCAAAACTCATTTGTAATCAATTTAATGGCAATTATAATTGAAAAAGTTAAAATATCAATGTGTATTATCAAATTTCCTCCACTTTTGATAAAGAATTTGCATCTTTCACTATTGGAGAAATCATTATAGAAAATAATGATAAAGATAATTTTCTTACTTCATCAACCTCTATTTATTATGCTCATCAAACACTTCATGATTCACAATGATAAAATCACATTCTAGCTTATAATCTAAAGAGTATTTATAATTTCACACATCATACTCAAAAAATCCTATAGTAAAAAGACATCCTTCAATTTATCAGACATCATAACTATCTTCTATAGGTTGATTCATGAAATGCCTCAACATCACAAGAAATATTGTAAATGCATCCTTAGATATGGCATCCTTTATTATCTTAATGTATAAGGTACCTTACTCTGATGTGTTGCTCAAGATGAAGTTAATTTTATAATTGAGCAAGCACATGGGTATGCTTAGGTGGTAACATTATCAATCTCTTTATAACCCATAAATACCTGTGCATGAGATATTTTTAGCCTAAAATTGAAAAATATGCCATCAATTTCACAAAAAATGTAATTATTGTCAACTAAATGGTGATCCTATTCACTCTCCTATAACTTATATTCAAACCTTGGAGTCTCCTTGGCCATTTTATATGTGGGGATTAGATCTCATTAGAAAATTACCTAGATCCCAATATGATCATGTATTCATCATTGCTTCCAAAAAATATTTTACCAGATGGGTAAAAGTTATGCCCATCATAAGTATGAATGACATTACTATTTCCAAGTTCATCCTTAATAAAATAATATGTCATTTCATAAATCATCACACTATCATCTTTAATAATGGTGGGAACTTCAAAAATAGAGACATGAAATAACTATGTGAAAAATTCAAAATCTCACAAAAACTTTCCACACTGCATCACCCTAATTACAATGGTCAAAATGAAGCCACTAATAAAATATTTCCAAATACTATTATGGATTCTCTTTCCCACTAGAATATAAATCTTTATTCTACACTTTGGGTTCACCTTACTAGTATTTGTATTGACACTGGAGAAATTTGTTTCTCTTTTATTTATGGTTCTGAATTTGTCTTACCATTATAATTTTATTTACCTTCCTTGCACATTTATCTTCATAGAATCATTTTTGATGAATTTTTTTTGAGCATGTATTCACACCTCAAATTTTATAGATGAAGAATGTATGTGTGTGTTACAACATAATCACCAATACAAATCTTACATCTCTAAATAATATACAAAGAAATTGAAAATATGTAAATTTAAATTTGGTTACTTAGTGCTTAAATTATATTATACCCACAACAAAGAAGGAAAATATGCATACAAGTTATGGGGCCCTTACCTATTCAAATTCATTATTAGACCTAGTACTTACAAATTACAAACCAATGGAGGTAAAATCTTCAAATAACTAACCAATGCTTAATTTTTTATAAAATACTTTGTTTATATTCATTTTCCATCACAACTTTACTTTTTTGTACTACTTTTCATTTATAGTACATTTGACCTACATGATTTATATACAATAAAGCTAACATTTCAAGTTCCATCTAAGATTTTGTTTTACATAAAATACAGTTTCAATTATTTACACACCTTTAGGTTATCTCTGTTGAGTTCAACATGCCCCATTTTTAGGAAAATGGGGACCCTATGAATTTTTGGGTCATTTACCCTAAGACATACCTTGTCTTTTGTTCCATATAATAGAAAACCCTTGGTATGGTTTTAAAAACTTGAAAGTCATGCTGGTCCATGAAAAATATTAATGAGAACATTTTTAATATATTTCACTAATGTTTAAGTTCATTAGTTCTCTAATAAGCCAACTTGTTTAAAAATTTATATTACAAGGGGTTACAATTAGAAAAACAAGGTGTGGTCCCTAAAACATGATAAAAATCACTTAATTAAGGTTTTGAAACATAGTATTACTTTGTCTATGTAAAAAAAAGTGTATTCAATATTAGGACATACCTTGATATAAATTTTTAAAAGAGGGTCCAGGTTAGATTCCATACTTGATATTTATAAATTTGAGCTTGCCCCTATTTTTATTTATCACACTAATAACACTTGACCCCTTTTTTTATTTATCACACCAATAAATAACTTTCACATCTTTTTCCTTCACATAGGATCCTGATGCCCACTCAACCTCAATCAACACATAGAGGCATCACATGTATTGGTCACTCAGTCATAAAATTTGAGACTTGGTCACATACACTTAAGCCTTAAAAAATAGTTGTGACCTAGAAATCTAGTCAACGCATGCCACTTGACACTCAATTCAACCATTTTAAGCTTAAAATAAATTATAAAAGGTTTGAAAACCCATGACCTTGTCGGAGTCTACCACTTGGCACTCAATCATGACATTTCCAAATTAAAGAGAAGTTATAAAGGTCTATTAAATAATAAATCCATCATACCATGCCACTTGGATTCTATTCATGATATCCTTAGGATCCATTTTCTTTCTCAAATATTAATATCAAACAACTTAATGGGAGCATGCCACTTGTCATCCAATCACCACATTTTAACCTATAAAGAAGAGTGAACTAATCAGAGCATATCACATAACACTTAGTCATGGCCTTCTAAAACCCTAGTTGCTTTCAAAATCCCATAATATAATGATATATCTATATAATGACACTTGGCACTCAATCACACCCTTCATGCCCCCAAGGCTAAGAAGCAAAGTTTAATTCTAACAATACTATGAGTTCATAATAAGGTGACACATGTCACTCAGTCAGTGAATATTAAATATCTAGATGCTATATGAAATATACCTAGTCACTAGGACCAATAGGTTGGTGACATATGGAACCCTTACTTCATGTTAATACTTGATCAAATGGATATGCACAACATAGTGAAGAGCAATCTAATCAAAATATGACACATGGTAAAGTGTCATAATAGGTGGGTTTATCAAAAGTCACATATAACAAAACCACATGATTGTGTGAGCTAATGAAATACTACCACTTGGATATCTATTAGGGTTCCTAATACCACATAATCCCAAATAAAAATGGGGTTGAATCATGTAACATAAAAAGGAGATATGAGCCAATCAAAAGGTGCCACTTGGTATAGTGTCATGGAGCACACCTAGGTAGCCCAATATGAATAATAAAAGGTTATCATATATAATTTAACTATTTCAACCAAATATTAAACCATAAGAGAGGGTGTTAAATCCTCTCCCATATTTGTAGAAAATGGTATTACCTCTAGGCCTGTATGTTTCCTATAGTAGAGGTAAAACTCTACTTTAAAGGGCTAGTTCCTTTGATTTATCTCTCGATATCACACACTACACTAAACCAATAATTTTTGGGGTGAAAATGAAATAAATGTAAAAAAAATGGAACCTATAATAATGAGGTGATACACCAAAATATTAGTTCACACACACACACACACACACACACACACACACACACACACACACACACACACACACACACACACACACACTTGCATATACACTAAGAAAAAAATCTACTAAAACTGACCTCAACTCTATGACTTTCTAGCATAAGTGTTTCTCATAGAGGTAGATTATTATGAATAACTAGATGTGGGTGAAAATAATTTATAATACTATAAACTAATATTTACTCTCACACTTCAAGTATAACTTATCAACTAATATAGTTTATGAAACTTGGTAGAAGACATGCCACTCACACAATTCATATAAGGGTAGAATGAAAGCAAGGAGAAACAATATTCATCACTTGTCATTAAAATACACCACTTGAGATACTTAGGAAAGATGTAAAATGAATAAATTAACTTCATAACTGTATTCAAAGGATACAAACCATCAAATTTTTTCTATACTAGGTGTGTCCTCCATACAATTACCAAAAATGATTTGCATAAATAGAGCATGGGAGAAGAGAGAGAAGAAGATAAGTGGAAGGGTCAAAACTCCAAGTTCCCAAATATGAGAAACAATTACAAATAAATTTAATTAGGTGTAATATATGTTATGAAGTCCTATTGGAAAATTTTCCATCATAAGTATGACATCTTCCCTCAATTTGGAGTGGAGACTCTTCACCTTCCTCTTTAAAATTATCTTGATGATGAGGGCTCTAATTGATTGTCCAAAACTACCGTAGGGATATTTTAAGAGTTTTAACTATCATTAAAAGGTTTTAAAATGTTGTAACAACCTTTATGCACCTCCCTAAATAATATATTTATTCTTAACACTTGTGTTCACTTCCTTTCAATCACTCATTAGCCTTCATCAGCTTGTTTTCACACTTATTAACTAAATGACTTGAAAGTTCTCAAGGAGATGTATTGAATAGGTGTTATGACACATATTTAATACATATTTTTCCTATTTTATATAAAATACTCCTTTATAAAACTCAAAACATGATTCTCACTTCCCATCCTTGATAATCATATTACTTTCTCACTGTCTCAATTAGATTGCATGCAGTGATAGCTCTAGAAAAGATATTTTTATGATTTATTGAATTGATAAATGGATATTATATCTTGTAAAAATTCTTTATAACCCCTTACAATATTTTTCATCCATCAACCCCCTTATTCACCTATAAAACCACTAAAATCATATATGAAATAGATAAATAGGTATATTCATACAAGTGACAATACAAATCACTTAGGTTTCAAGGATATTGGGAGAGTGTTAAAAAATTATAAATACATTTCATGGAATTTAACCACATTCATTAATATTCCTCCATATATTTCCCATTAGGTCAAAAATAGGGTTTTGAGAGGGTTTTTAGTGATTTAGACTATTAAGGATGATTCAAAAAATATTGGCATCTAAATCCCAAAAAAATTTAGTTATATACCACATAAAACTATTCCCAGCTCCTTTTGGAGCTATGTAATCCCTTTGTATATGTGTGAGTAAAAGAAGTTATCCTATCGAGCTCCTTCTTACATTTTGAGTAGGTTTGATATGGGTTTAGGAAAAAATGGTCAATTAGATACTATAATATATATATTAATGGTTATAAATATCCTTTAAATCTTCCAAAAAATTCCTCAAATGGTTTATAAGGTTGATGTGATCATCTGAAATAATATAGAGTCCATGAGGGAATTAGGTCTAGTTTTAGGCCTAGTAGGCCTAACTATGTATGACTACATATTTGAACACCTTGAAGTCTCTAATGGATGAAAATATATCTAAATGCTTTTTAACCATAAAAAAAATGTATACATCATTATAAATTTCTCTAATATTCTCCCATTAATTCATTCAACTCCTATGTACTAAGTCTATAGACTTGTTATTACTAGAGTGATGTCTATATGAGATAGAATGAATAATATATCTACTATTGGCATGATGGAGGTGAGTATAGTGAGGGATTTATAATCTCATTAATATTTTATTCACCAAAATTTTAAAATATATCACACTTATACACCCATCAAACCTTCAAATTCTTCAATACTAGATCATTATGTCTGATGACTGTATGCAAGGGTTTAGTTAACTATGTGTTTGATCACTATAAGTAATTCAAATGATTTAAAGTACCAATTCATCACTTATTTAATATTAAATAAACAATAAAAACTATACATAAATTTATTCAATAATCTTCCACTTGTTTGTTTACTCACCTACTAACTTACATACTATGTTGTTCATGGATTGCCCTCTATCTAAGACAAAATAAAGGGCATCTCCCTTATTCCTATGAGTTTAAGAGTATCATGAAAATATTTTTTTGGTCATGGAGATTATAAAAAATATTTTTCAAATATTTTTCATGTTCCTAAAGCATTATACACATCAAACTCTTTAGGACTAGTATTTGAGATAGTGACTATGTGCAAGATCCTTGTTACCTAAGTATGAAATTTGAAAACCTAGCCTAGTCCCTATTTTTGTCATATAAAAGTCACATGAGGATGATAATACCAATTTTAAAATGGTATCCACATGTCCATTCATATTTATTTACTACCAACCAAACAAACTTGCATATTACATTGGTTTAGACTATGTTGTAGACTATGTCAATTGTAGGTGTGCATTAAGTAGAAGTCAAAAGGCTCCTATAGGTGTTTATGCATGATTTATTAATATGTATCACACCCTTATGTATTTTTAATATAATTTTATATCTTAATATACACAATCCTACCTTGAGATCATGTTCTCATCCCTTTCCAATAATGTACTATAGGTCACTACTACATACTACAAGTTTATTGGCCTTTTGGCACTGTGTATCACTGAATATACTTAGTAGAAAATTGATTGAATTTGAAAATTTCAATCATCTTAAGTCTCAACTAAAAAAACTAGTATATTTAATTAACATGATACTAATATGCTTAGGATTTAAGAATGGAAACATAAAACTTGCTCAAACCTCATAAATCCTCATTACAAAATGATATTGTAAAGGGCAGCGACTTATTTTAGAGAAACTAAGGTAATTGGTCTTATTTGTAACTTTCTCACCCTAACTAACCATTGGTTTAAATAAATAAATATTTACTAAAGGTTTATGAACATTGATTGACCTTAGAAAAATCATTCAAGTCATGAAGTTGAACACTACCTATGTTTTGCATTTTATATGATCTTCCATGACCTGTACATGCTTGTATATAACTATAGATGACTGTGTATATTAAGGATCTGTTCGATATTTTCTCATTATCTTGGAGACATATTTAAAATAAACCTAAATTTATTCAATTGTAAACTCTTTATGTAGAAATTACCTTCCATGTTTTTAGGAGAGAGACATAGGTGTATTTTCTACCTTAAAACCAGTGACTGAGAACAAAACCCTACAACTGATAAAACCATGTCTTGAAAAATATTTTAGTGTTGCATTACTATCACAATCAAATGATATTACTTATGGATCCATTTTCACACATATCAGGTGAGATGTAAATAACATGGAAATGAAGATAAATCTTTACAAGTACACCTACACCATTTGGAAACATCGGATCATGCCAATAGATAATAAAACTTGAAGGTATTTGGAATGCATAGTAAATTAGGAGTTACTAGTAATATTTAAGATGATTCATGAAAATAAATTTGCCAATTTTAAAAATAATGACAATGAATGAGATTACAAACAAAGTTATTTCATCTACCAAATTCATTCCTTTCAAATCTACCTAACTTATCCATACTATTAGAAAATAGGTGGGCTTATTCGACTTACACAAGAGAGTGAGGAGAGAGATAATTTTTTTTCTCCATTTATGAGATTTAAATGAAATATAAACATGTAGATGAATATTAGGAAGTTTAAGAGACATTGTTGAAGCTTTCACATGTGTCAAACTTAACCTACATTCTGTACAACTACCTAAAACTACCTATCTTATGGTTAAACTCCTTTATGATTTGATCCCTACATTTTTTTAGTTTAAAATAGTTTCTATAATATCTAACTGACACATGGTACATTATAAATCGCTTGAAACACATTACCTTAGAAGGAAACCATACAATTTCATTAAATGACCCAAAATATAGCCTAGGATGACATAAGGATAATTTACATGTGTGATCAAGATGAAACATAGTTTGTTACCTTAATAATGACCATTATGAACATTTTAATACCTTATGGAACCTATGGAAGTTTGATTTTACATGGGGGGTTGAATTATCTAACCATGGTGTCTAATTAGTCAAAATTAACACTAAGTGTCAAACATATGTCAAGTATGACACTTGAAAAGCATATATATATCCATAAAGCACCAGTTATTAGTGTGAATTGAATATCGATAGGGATAATTTTGGTAGTTATAAAGCCAATTAACCTCAATGGAAAATTCAAACCTATGATGGGAAGATGCATGGACAAATTGAGAGTGGTTATTGGCTAATTCCCAAAACTGGATTTTTGAAGTCGCTAGAACAAAACTGAAGAGCCATCCCAACTTTAAGTCAAATCAAATAAAATATACTTGTCATTTATGATTAGTATCTTGAAATTAAAAATTAAAAATTACAAATGTTAAAGCTTACAATCTCAAGGGTTTGCATTACTTTCGATTTCTATCTATTTAAGAACTCTGAACCACTCTATGATATTTACTAAAAAACTTCTACACATCCATCCAATATCAAGACAACACATGTTCTCATTAATCAAAATTCAAAAGCCATGACCAAAAACAAATTTTTAGATCTACTAAGTAATAATATGTTCCATTTCTCTATTCATATGGGATAAAAATAGTCTTGTGAGACACTAATTTTAATAAATTTTCATTGGCCACAGAGAACAAATACTACAATGACTTATTCTACCATGTGGAGAGGATGGTAAACTAGGGTAGTGATTATGAAGAAGATCCTAGTGTTATAGAAGAGAGGTCTAACATATTGAAACTTAAGTCTATGGGACTACATAAGGATACATCCAACCTAGAGGTAATCCTTTATGTGGACTTAGTCCACCATATATTCATCCAATCTAGGTGTATAGATAATATGATCAAGTCATTCAATTCAAGCAATGATATCATTTTCATACCTGGGTTATCCTTTTAGACCTATTATTATTATTATAAATCATAGCCACTAAGAGTGGGTGTGAATTATTTTTTGAAATATTATTTCAATTCCATATACCATTCATTAATAATTAAAACAAATCTAGAGATATAGTAATGCATAATCAATCATTCATATGAGCATGAAGTAGAACCATAACACTTGAAAATAAGATCTAAGTGGGAAACCCTCATGGGTAATAAAATAAACTAACACATAGATTTTATTACATTATAATTAATGAAATGTAATTTAGTGAGCCACAAAGCCCATAAAGAGTACTAACCCCTCACTAGTCAAGCACCAACTCAACTAGTCCTGTAACAAACACCAACTTACAAGGAAGTACCAACCCCCTAGATAACTCAGCACCAAGTCAACTAAATTTAAAATTTGATCAAATTTTGACACCTTTTTCTCAGTCAAATAAATATGACCATGTTCTTTTCCTCTTCTCACTCTTTTATCTCTCTTAAATAGCCTATTACACTTATTCACTCAACTAGGCCACTTCTTCACAGAATTAAGTCAAATGACCTTGCTCATCATCTATTAAAATATTTTTATATCTTCATGAAATATTAAACACACCTATTTTATGTTTTTAAATCCCTCTAATTGGTTTTCAAACCTCTATTTCATTCATTTTTCACTCAATATACTAACTAATCAAATTAGGTCTATCAAACCTTCTTGTTATGCTTGACTCTTGATATCACCCATATTATTCAGCCAAAAACCTCTCCATACTTGTATTACCATTATAATATATCAAAAAATATGTTTTAAAATTTAAAAAACTATTACATATGTTGGTCACCACCCATAAGGACTAAAATCACCTTTAGGCTTAATAGAGACCTGATGCAATTAGGCCTTCTCAAGGTACATGTTTCACCTTGGCCACCTTAAAACACCATGAGACTTAAAAAATAGATGAAACACTTCAAAAATTATTAAATTATAACCATAATAATCTCACCTTGTGTCCCTCATAACATTTATCTCATTTCACTCCTTGAACCATACCATTAGGTCTACTCACAATTAAGCCTTCTCACTACCAAAAAGTATATCTTGAATATATAAATCATACATTCAACTTTCACACATAAATATATCCAAAAATAACATGGATATAATATAAATTAACTAATTTTCATCACCAATTCCATAATATTTCATAATATATTGTAAAAGACCTCAAACTAATCATCTTTGTATGCTCATTTAGAATTCCATATAGGCCTTAAGAATCCAGTCAAGAAAATTTGAGTTTTCACACCATAAAAGGAAATTATTATGAATAAAAATGTATTAAAATAAACATATTATAAATATATAATAACTTAATTTTCATTATATTATTATACTCTATGCAAAATGACTAATGAACATCATTCTCACTCACACATAGAAAACTACATGTACCTCTAAAAACATAATCATGAATATAAAGTATTATAAAAACTATGAGAACACTTTTATGAAATTAAATAGTTTTATATGATCCTTAATAATAATTATAAATTTTTTAAATATATATATTACAAGGTTTAGTATCAATATTGGTCTTACAGACCAATCTCATGTCTTCACCCTACACAAACCTCACTACGTTAGATAGGTCACTTTAAGAACAACTTTTTGCTTGTATATGACCATTTTCAAAAATTATAATAAAATTTAATAGTTGATATATGTATTAAAAAATAAACCCATTCATTTTTATCCATCCCTAATCCACTATAACGTATCCCTAATCTCATTCTCACTCCTGCCTATTTTTATCATTGTCTTCCTTATTAGGCCTATTTAGTTATAGGTCAACTTACATGACCTATTTAGAATATTTATTAAACCTACTTAAAAAATTACATGGGAACAAAATATAAGTCCCACACATCATCTTCCAATCATTTGCATGCTTTAACATAGTTAATCCTACCTGTTATGTCAAAAATACAAAAAATAAGGGTTTTCATGTAGCTTCACTCACTCTTCTAATAAAACAATGCCACCTAGAGGTACCTAGGATAGTTCAACCCAAAACCCAATCATCATACTATGTCAACCAAACATTTTTATCACTTCCCAATAAGACCTTTTATATAGGGTTAATATTAAGTTTTTAAAGAGGATTTAGATTGTCTTACATTTTTAAGAATCATTCATAAAGCTTAGGACCTTGACCTAGAATAAAATGTTAGGTAATTTAAACTAGGATCCTCCACAACTACCATTAATTTATTGGATCCCCATGCAAAGGTTTCACATGCCAATGAGCATAATAAAGTGATTCTTACGTATATAACACCTCATTATGTGTATATAAAAGACCTCAACACCAATTTTAATGCTTTATCCTTTAGGATATAATTTTATAATTGGTTAATAAACTTGAAATAACCTCTCACACATCTAATAATTCTCTTATGATCTTTGTCATCTTGGGAACTAAACTTAACCCCTCATTAGGTCACACTAGGTCTCTTTGCACATTAGGCCTTAAACTACCATTCACACTTAGAACTTGAACACACCTTGAAACCTATTTTAATATTCTAAAAAACTCATTATCATGTCATAAAACTTCATACCATACTCATAAACTTCCAATCTTCTTATCTTAAGACTTAGACTTATGACCTCATCATGCTACCGTCTCCCCCATTAACATACATGTGTTTTTCACTAGGTTTCTCAAGTACATCACTGATGAACTCAGCTTTAATAACAATAAATATAATTTAGAGTGACATCAATGACACTTTCATGGCATAAATGAAAACTTCATGCATACATTATAACACATTCTCAATAATTTCCCCCTTTGTCATTGACGGCAACCACTCATTGATGGCAATCATTCAAAGAATCTTCTCTTATTGGGATACATCTCCCCCATTAACATTAATGATAAAACACTACCTATAACAAAACTCAATAAAAATTAATTAAATATAATATCAAAAATATCCCCTTATCTCATTTTATACCTCAAACATCTTCTTCCTGACAAATTGATATGAATCCCCCTTTGACTTGATAGTTTGTGCACTTCTTTCCTATTTTTGTAAGTAAAACACCTCCTTATTATCTCCCCCTAATGAATATTATTTCTCAATGAATTATATGAAAATTAATCACATCTAATTCATATCTTAAATTTTAAAAATTAGTCTTCAGAAGAGGCTTAGTCAAGATATCTACAATCTAATCCTTGGTAGACATAAACTAAAGCTTAATACTTTATTCACTTACCTATTCTATTAAAGAATTACACTTGATAGTAATGTGTTTCATATTTTTATGCATGATATGATTATTTTAAACATTTATGGTACTAATATTATCACAAAACATAGGATTAGGACCATCAAACTCTACCTTGTAGTCTCTTAAGGTTTGTCTCATCCACAATACCTCATTACAACATGAAACTGCTATAGTGTACTTATCCTCACAAGTAGATAAAGCTTCTAATGGTTGGTTCTTACTTATCCATGAGACTAGGATATTACATAATAATAATTCTCCTCCACTGGTAATATTTCTATCATCTAGATTCCCAACCCAATATGTTATCTATGTAGGCTACTAGGTCAAACTTCTTGCTCCTTGGATACCATAATCCATACTCCATAGTTCCTTTGAGATAAGTAAGTATCCTATCAATTGATTGTATATGAATTTCATTAGGATCTACTTAAAATTTTCCCATAATACTTACTTCTTACATCATGTCAGGTCTAGAGGTAGTAGTATATAACAAACACCCAATCATTGATCTATATTTTGTTAAATTGATTCTTGAATATTCATCCTCCTTGCTTAGATTACATCCTATAACCATAAGTGTACTTATAAACTTTAAATATTCAATTTAAATCTTATTTAACATTTATTTTATATACTTAACTTTTGAAATGAATATAATTTTTTTAGATTGATTGATTCAAGTCTAAGAAAGAAGGACAGTTCTCCAAGCATAGACATTTCAAATTCTAACTCCATCACCTATGAAAGGCCTTGATCATGTTCTCATTAGTTCCACCAAAGATGATATCATCCACATAGACCACCACTATCAATTAATGGTAATTTTAAATCTTCATGTATAGGTTACTATCTACAACTCCTCTCTTAAAACCTTGGTTTGAAAGATACTTGTCTAGTCTAGCATACCAAGCTCAAGGGGATAATTTTATACCATAGAGAGCATTTTTCAACTTGTAAACATATTCATTATTATCATTCAATAGGAAAACCTCATGTTGGTCAATGTATACTTCTTCCTCTAAGTTTTCATTTAGGAAAGTTGACTTGACATCCACTTAGTGTATCTCGAAGCCTTTAAAACCTATATAAGCAATAAACATCCTAATAGACTCAAATATTATTATAGGAGTAAAGGTTTCATCAAATTATACTAATTATACTTTATCATGTCATTTTCATATTATTATATCCTTATTTTTGGTGACTTATCCATTATTATTCAACTTTTTTCTAAACACACATTTTGTACTAGTAATATTTTTATCTTTAGGCCTAGGTAAAAACTCCCAAGTCTCATTTTTAACAATTTGATTTAATTCCTCATTCATGGAATCTATCCAAAACTTATCTTTAGTTTATTTTACATATATTTTTGGTTCAAATTTGGACATTAAAGTAGTATTCTCTTGATTAACATCACTCACCATTCTTTTCCTTGTTTTTATACCTGTACTTTTGTTTCCAATGATTTGAGATTCAATAAGATCATTTTGAATCTACTCATAAGGACATTTTGAGTCATTTACCTATATTTTTTATTCATCCTCATCTATCTCTATTTATACTTCATCATTATTTTATTGAGAATATGATTTCTTTGTCTCATCAACCTTCATATTTCTATTCTCCACTATATTTTTCAACCTCTTATTGTAAAATCTATAGGCAACAATTACTGATAAATATTCCAAGAAAATACATTCATAAAAATTTGAGTCAAACTTTCCTAAGTCCTTATCATCTCTCTTGATATAACATTTACTCCAAACTACCTTAAAATGTTCAACACTTGTACGTCTACCATTCCATAATTCATATAGAGTCTTATGACCATTGATCCTAATTTATCCTTTGTTCAAAGTGTAAATTGTACTACCTATAATTTATCTCTAGTACCATTAGAAAACTTTGACTCATTCACCATGGTCCTTTCCATTTTTCAAATTGATCTATTCTTTCTTTTAACCACCCCATTTTGTTGAGGTGTTTTAACAACTAATAATTATCTTCTTTTTCTATTAACCTTAAAAAAATCATCAAAATCATTTGACCACAACTTTCCTCCTTTTTTAGACCTAAGACACTTGATATTCACATTCATCTCATTTTTAACCAAAGCCTTTAAAGTCTTAAACTTACCTAGATCTTTTGACTTTTCTTTCAATAATGCTACCCAAGTCATCCTTGTGGATTCATCTATAAGCAACATGAAGTAGTTGCCACCTTTAATACTTTGAATCCTTATAGGACCACATAGATAAGTATAAATTAGTTTGAAAGGTATAGTCATAGAGTATTATTTAGACTTGAATATCCTCCTAGTCTACTTAACATGTTGACATGCCTTAGAAAGAGTATTTATAGGTTTGGAAAATTTTGGAATGTTCTTCATGAATCCCTTAAAGATGATCTTGACTAGATTTCCAAAGTTCATATGACCTAACCCCCCATTATATAGATAAATTTCATCTAGCTTAATCATAAATCACTTCTCTTTTGTGATCTCATTCAATACATATAGATTATTTTTAGTTATCTTATATTTGGTGATCAACCTTCCTAATTTATCTATCCTTATCACACATCCTTTGTTATGAAAAGCTAGGTTATGTCATTTGGTACACCTTTGACCTACACTAAATAAGTTTTGTTTTAATCAATCTATATACAATACATTTATTATCCTAGTCTTCCCATTTTCCAAGCTCAAATCACATTTTCCAACTATATTATTATATTTATTATGTTCAAATGTCACTAAACCTATGACATTCTTCTTCAAAGTGATGAATTTGTTGTTATATCCTATCATGTGACTTTAATATCCATTATCTAAGTACCACTTTAAATAGTCATTCTAAGTATGAAAGGTAGTTTGGGATATCATAGATTCTTATCCTCTAGATTCTTTCTTCTCTTTCATCTTACCCATAGGGTCTGCTTTCTTGATCCATTATTTAGTATCATGACTACATGTCTTGTTAACATGACTAGTTTTCCTTATAGATCTTGTCATAAACTCTTGCAGTGTGTCCTATTTGGTTGTAGTTATAACATAGGATTTAACTTCTCCATCTACAATAAACAACTCTATGTCCAAATTTATTGCAAGAAAAATAATAACCAGTGAAATAATCCACATATTGTGATTGTTTAAAATTCTTTGTCTTTTTATGATCATTTGGTGATACACCAATACCTTAATTTTAAGGAGAAAACCCTTATTGTCTTTTTGATTATTGACTTCAAACTTGACCACTTATGCATATGTATTAATTCTACCAACTTTATCACTCCTTGACTAATCAATGACTTTTATAAACTGACTCGCCTTGAACTAATTTTATTCTTATTTTAATCCAAGACCTATCATATCATAAAATGACCTTTGTCTATCTAAAATATTGTTAAGATTTCTAGTACTCTCCTAAAATTTTTGATATGCTCTTATCTTGATTTCATCCTTCTCAACTTGTGCATCTAAAGTCTTTTCTATCATTCTAATATGGGTGCATTCTTCCATATTATTCTTATTTTTTGAAAAACATTCACAACCTATTTTAGTGACTATGGATAGATCCGCATTACAATCATAACAAATACTTTCATTATCAAAATCCATACATGTGCTCCAAAGATATCCCTTAAATTGTTGGGCCTGCATAAGGGACCTTACTTTGATACCAATTATTAGAAGAAAAACCACTAATAAGGGGTGAATCAGTGTGAAAACTCTTATTTTAATTCCATATATCATTCATTAGTCATTCAAATAAATCTCGAGATATAGTAATGCATAATCAATCATTCATATGAGCATGAAGTAGGAACACAACACATAAACACAATATCTATGTGGGAAACTCTAATAGGTAATAAAACACACTAACACACAAATTATAAAATATTCATGTAATCATTGAATCAAAAAAATTTGAGGCACCAACCCATCGCTAGTCAAGTGGTAACTTAACTAGTCCTTTAGCAAGCACCAACTTGCAAGGAGGTATTGACCCCCTAATTAACTCAACACCAACTCAAATAAATTGAAAATTTGATCACCTTTATAAACTTATTTCTCACTCAACTGATGATGACCACCTTTTTTTCTCTTCTCACTCTTATATCTCTCTCAAATAACATATTAGGCCTCTTTGCTCTACTAGCCCACTTATTGGTATTATTAGGTCAAATAAGCTTGCTCATCATATATATAAATATTTTTATATATTCATAACATATTAAAAACACATATATGATATTAATAAATACGTATACCTAGTTTCCAAACCTCTATTTCATTCATTTTTCACTCAATATACCAACTAGTTAAATTATGCCTATTAAACCTTCTCTTTATACTTGACTCTTGATATCACCCACCTTGGTCAGCCAAAAACATATACATAATTTTATAACCATTTTAATATATCAAAAAACATTTTTAATAATTGAAACAACCAATACATATGTCGATGACCACCCACATAGACTAAAATTACCTTTAGGCCTAATAGAGTCCTAATGCAATAAGGCCTTCTCAAGGCACAAGTTTCACCTTGACAACTTTGGAAAACTAGGAGCCTCTAAAAAAGTATTAAAAATTTAAAACATGATTAAATTATACCCTTGATATTATCACCTTAGGTTCTCCACAAAATTTATCTCATTTCACTCCTTGAACCATACCATTAAGTCTACTTGAAATTAGGCCCTCTCACTACCAGAAAGTCTGTCTTGAATATATCAATAATACATTAAAATTTTACACACACACACACACACACACACACACACACACACACACACACACACACACACACACACACACACACACACACACACACACACACAGATATATATATATCAAAAATAACATTGATATAATATAAATTACCTTATGTTCATCACAAATTACATAATATTAAATAATACAAGGTAAAATACCTCAAACTGATCATTTTCATATGCTCACTCAAAACTGCACACAAGCTTTAAGAATCCAATCAAGAACCTCTAAATTTTCACACATATAAATTTATTATGCATAAAAATATATTAAAATATACCTATGATAAATTTATAATAACTTCATGTGCATTATATTATTCTACTATATACAAAAAGACTAAGGAACATCATTCTCACTCATACATAGGAAACTGCCTATAGCTCTAAAAACACAATCATGAATATAAAGTTTTAGAAAACCTGTGAGAATAATTTTATGAAATTTAAATAGGTTTATATGATACTTAATCATCCTTATAACATATTTAAATAGATATATTACAATTTTAAATATCAATATTGGTTTTATAGACTAATCTCATGTCTTCACCCTACATAAGCCTCACTATGTTAGACAGGTCACTTTGAGAACAATGTTTTACTTATATATGAACATATTAAAAAATTATAATTTAATGGGATAATGATATAGGTATTTATAAATAACCCCATTCATTTTTATCCATCCCTAATCCACTATAACCTATCCTTAATCTCATTCTCACTTCTACTTGGTTTTCTCATTGTCTTCCTCATTAGGCCTATTTAGTGATAGGTTCCATGACCAATTAGAATATTTAAGGTATTAAAATTGTTTATAAAATTACATGGTCATAAACTTAACTTCTCACACATCATCCTTCAATCATTTTCATGCTTTGACCTAGCTAATCCTACCTGCTACATCAAAAAATTGAGAAATAAGAATTTTCCTATAGCTGCCACTCACTTTTATGACAAACCAATACAACATATAGGTAATTAGGAGAGTTAAATACAACATCCAATCATAATAATATTTAAACCAAATATTATAAGAACTTCCCAAAAGGAGCTTCCATATTGGGTCACTATTAGGGTTTTAGAGAGGGTTTAAACTATCTTACATTCTTAACAATCATTAATAAATATTAGGCCCTTAACCCATAATTTTTTTTTTAGGAAATTTAACATAAAATTGTTCCAAAAACACCATTAACTTATTATATCATCATTTAAATGTTTCAGATTCCAACAAGCATAAGAAATTCATTTTTAGGTCTGTAATACTTCATTTTATGCACACAAAAAACCTCAACACCAATTTTCATGCTTTTTCCTTGAGGATATGAATTCAGACTTGGTCAAAAAAATTAACAAAAATTGTCACACCTATAGGAATGCTATTATGATATTTGGCACCTTGGGAACTAAACTTTACCCATCATTAGGTCACACTAGGTCTCTTTTCATATTAGGCCTTAAACTAATAGTCACATTTAGACCTTGAACATAATTTCAAACCTATTGTATTATTCTCACCTCCTCATTATAATGTCATAAAAATTCATACCATGATCATACATTAAAAATATTCTTCTCTCAATCCTTAGACTACACACCTCATCATGTTATAATGTTTATGCCTTTTCACTAGGTTCCTCAAGTACATAACTCATGAACTCAACTTCAAAAACAACAAAGACAACTTATAATGACATCAATGACACTTTCATGACATTAATGAAAATTTAATGCATAACTTAGAACACATTATCAGCAATTATAACTTGCCCAGGCCTAAAATTATTTTATAATAAAAAAACCATAGCCTAAAGTCTCAACTCACACAACATTAGAGAGGTCTTGAGAATCTACGTAGAAAATCTAGGGAAGTTCATCTGCAAGTCCAAAATTTACTAGATCCCCATCACCTAATTTAGGAATGGGGTGAGAATAGGGATGGAAATAATGAATAGGCTGCATAGAGCATAAGAAACTAGCCATGTGGATTAGAATTGGGTTATACTCCTATTCATGATCATATATTACTCCATCATTCCCCATCTTAGGGAATATTTTCTTGCACTTTATCTTCCTGAATCAAGAATACCATGGATTAATAGAGGTTTCAAGGTATTTCCATCTCTTGTTAACCAACATTATCTAATTTAAAGATGTGAATTATAACTTAGCCATGACTACTACCAAATAAAGGTTTAACTTTTATTTGGAGAAGGATACCAATAGGGAATGGAACCTTATGCACTTGGCATTCAATCACTATGTTAGACACATGGAAGATCTAAACATTAGATACCATCATGATCTTTAATATGGAGATAAATTCTACCTTAAGGCAACTAATGACATGGAGGTGAAGCAGACTAAAGGCTATTAGGATCACATAAGTGAAAGGAATAATGGATGATGTAGATATTTTTTAGGTTTTTAAACACAAGGACACTCAGGTAAAAGCATAGACATCACTTATCCATGCCACTAGTGTTGAATAAGAAGGTCTAACTAATCTATAACTTAGTTAAGGAATACTCTGGGCATTGTCTCCCACTTTAGAGATGGGAGGAGTTGGTGCAGGAAAATAGGTTGAGAAATATTCTACCTTAGGGGTCCCATCTAGTATCCTATCTTAAACACAAAGAACTACCTCAACATAGGAAACACATTTAGTGGATGCAATAGTTATTCCTACACTAACAACTTCAACTCAAACATTAGCTCCCCTTCTTCCTACTAGAGAAGGACCAAGTATTATAGGTCAAGAATGTATTTCCTTACCTCCCTCTTTCCTCTATAATTAGCCCTTGAGCATATTTAGTCACCCCCCAAATCTAGACCATGTCAACCTCCTACCCTATATGCCTCTCACTAGACCTATAATTAGACCTATGACCATGCCATTTACCACTATTAACCCCTTAAACATATCATCCACTTCTAAGGTCCTGATAATGACCAATTTACCCCAAGTCATACTCAAACCTATGTTTATCCTTGGTTCACAATTATTTGAAAAGAGGCCCACTATTTTCATTATATAAGTTCCTTTATTCAAAACTAGTTTTTCATCTATCACTAGTGCTTCTTCATAACCTAGCTCTACATTTGTATTGGTCATAACCACTGATACCTCTAAAATACCTAACTTCTAAGGGCTAACTCTACCTCAACCATTGCTTCCATCATTAGATCTAACAAGTAGTTTCTTAGATAAGACATGGATTAAGTAGATGAAATTAGATATAAAGAGGAACCTATATTTGGTAATAATGGACCCCCAAAAGGTCACATTGAAATTTGACAAGGAGGTTCGGGAAAGGAAGAGGATGACCAAGAGAAAGGTCACAAACCCAAACCAAAAAATCATATATGAGTTAGAGGGAAAAAATTTTAAGCTGACAAAGATAAAGAAGGCTAGGCAAGGCCAATAATAGTAGTATGAGGAAGACCCCATGTCAACTCTCCAAAAAAATATGGATGTGGTTGCTAAGTTGGTTAAGGGAGTGAAATAAAGAATAACTAAGTTAGAACAATAACATAAGGTCACCTTACCAAACTAGACCATAACAAAATTAGAATGGGATGTGGAAGAGATGTTTTATATGTTTAATACCTTGGCTTAATACAATGTAAAGGAAGACAATGCATATAATAAATTTTTCAAGGTATAAGTTGTATATTGGGGATAAAATATAAAAATAATCAACTTGATGAGGTTAATCAAAATGAATAAATTTGAAGACCTAAATATCATTCCCTTGGAGTACTTGAACAATCCATAATCCTATGTGATTGGTAGGAATAAATATATAAACCAATGGATCAATGAAATGAGGTCACTGGGATAGTCTCTCAGACAACAAGGTGACAAAGTCATCACCCTACTAAAGGATGCTGAAATTATGCACCTTGATAACAAGGATGGCTCCATTATTAGTAAGGATGCCTTTAAGGACCATCTATAATTTTTTTGGGTGAACTTCCAAATGTAAGCCATGGCCAGAGGAGTGACCTTTGAGAAGGAGATTATGGATTTGGTAACCTCTACCCATCAAAGGATAGACAAGGTTATAGCAATCAATGAATCTATAGGACCTCTCCTAAGCAAATGTGATGCAATGGTTAGACTCAAAACTAAACTGCTAAAGGATCATTTTGGTGGTCTAAGATTGATTGATAACAACTATAGGAAATTCTTTGAATCCTAGAAATGGAAAGTTAAATATAAAAAATAAACTACCATCATAGGACCCACCACCTCATCAGTCCCTCTTAGAATGTCTTCTTCCTTAGCTAGCACTAGCACTCCATCTTCTTCTACAATAGGAGATTAATCATCAACTACACAAAGGCGATCCCAACTCAGCTCTTTAGGAACAAAATATCCATCTATTTGGCTTCCTCTAAATAAAGATCATGTCCCAAGGTCCTTGAAATTGCATTGTAAAATATTCCCCTATTTTGAATTAGGAACATTATCTAAATTTAGGACATGGGAGTCCTTATATACTGATATGTATTATATTATTTAGTTCTTCTATAACTAGCTGAGGCATTCAATTGGCCTATATATAAGGTTTCTCCCCTTTCATTATATTTTTTGAGATAAAATTTTGTGGGATTAATGTAAGGAGAAAGAAAATTCCAGTAATTAACTCATTATTTTCATTATTTTCATGTATTCTTATTTCTCAATATTTGTTAAGGATATATGATCTCATTTATTCAATGGTTAAAATATGGAATTAATGTTTTGAATGTACCTTGTTAGTTTTTTCTTTTAGCTCAACTAACAAGTTTGTTATGTATGCTCTATTTTCTTCTGACTCTGCTGGTAAATGTGTTTGAGGAAATTTACAGTAGGTAGCATTTTAAAGCATCCTTTTTATATATGTGCATTATATTCACCCTAAAATCCTCAATGCACTTATGATATTATAAGTCTAAGCACTAGGATCTCATAGTTTTTAATTTTATTTACATTATTTTTAGAAGAACCAAAGGGGATCTATTGATCTTTATTGTTATAAAGAAAACATTCTTTCCTACCCTACATTGCTTTCTCTTTTAGGAATTAAAAAAATCATGAATCACTTTATATTAATTCTCATAGTAAATATACATTTGTTTATTTAATATTCTAGGTGCATATTGGAAAATACAAATCAATTTACATCATAAAAAATAAATTTAGGTATATTGTGTCAAAATCACATTCTTATTGTCCCTACAGTAGGGTCTACTTGTAGACTAAAAAGGTGGTAACCACATTATCTCTCCATAAAAATTGAGTTAAGCCTTAAGGTTTTCCAGGACCTATACTACAATATAATAAATTTTATTCTATTTTTCACATTAAATCCTTGACATATACATACATCAACATTCTTCACATTAGCCTTAGTTCTTATTGTTGCTCCTTTGGTATTCTTTTACTATTTTACATCATTCAATTTTTTTTTATTTTTAATTTTTTATTGTAATACCATGGATAAGACCTATCATTTCATCATAAAGATCCATATTCTCATCCAATCAATGTTAAAATCTCCTTGAGTTTTTGGTTCATTTTTTTGTTATCATCTCTATATACCCTTAGACTCATTCTTTTACTTATGCCTCTAGTTTTTTAGTTTTTGAGTGCATGGTAAGATATTATTTAAGTCCCTCCTCATAAATACCCACCATTTCTTATTAATTTTAATCCCAACCTTATCTAGGTGTTTTTATTTAAAGATAAGGCAATGGTTGAGAGTAGGGTTTTTTATCACTTAAAATTATAAATATTATTTTATGGTAAAACTTATAATAGTCTATATTCATGTTTTCATTCAAAAACACCATTTTTTTATAATAATAACCCATGCCTACCAGTCATCATTCCATTTCAATAATAATCCAATTTCTCCATATTTATTTATATCATTCTCCTATATCTCACTACTCCCTTTAGGCACACTATGGTTGGGTCGAATATAATACTCCCTTATAATGTACAAGTTTATGAGTCTTAGGCACCATGGTCCTTTGTTTGTCTCCTCTAGCTGCCAAGTGTAAGCTCATTTGTAATAGTCATTTTTAGTACCCATGTTTGGTTTTACAAATCCCCATGGAGGAGGAATCAAAAAATTTAAAAGAGTTAAAATACATAAAATAAAAAAAATAGAATGAATAAAAGAAAAATATAATATTGAATTTCATATCACATTGAAATACATGATATTACTTGGCACATCTCTTATCCTAGTCAAAGGTCAAATTCAAATTTTAACCTTATGATAGATTTGAGGTCTATTGGGGTTTGATAGGGTAGTATATTAGGGTAATAGGTATCATTATTAGTGGGACTTATTTTAACATGTCTAAGAATGGGCTATTGGGTTGTTAATCCCTAACCTCTCATGAATAGAGGGAGATCTAATGAATAGAATACCTTCCCAAGCTCTAAATGTATCAAGTCTTGGTATGCAGGGTAACCCAATTGGCTTGTTATAACCATACAATTTTAGGGGTATTCAGTATGTATTTAATATCATTTAATATGTATTTAAATTAATAACCTTCTTCCTAGGGGATTCAATGTACATATATTACAAATATAGTCAATTCATACATATACATATATTTTATAGATTCAACAATGTGAATTACAACAATAGAAAGCATCATGCAATCAAGATACAACATTAAGATTAGATTAAAACTCGACAACTAAACTAATATAATATAATAGATTGATATAAAAGAGAAAAATAGGGAAGGATAGGAGAAAGAGAATAAACATCCTACTTTCTAATGTAGGCTAGAATAATTCTATTAAGTAGACAAGTGCCTAGATAAACCAATCCTTTGTTGAGCTAGACCTAACAAAATTACAACTAAGGATGATGCAAGAGTATGTGGAACAAATTAGTAGAGCCAATGAGTAAAATAGGGCCACCACATACATGCATAGACCAAGCTTATCAAATGATGGATATTTGAAATAGTGTTTTTATTAAGGATCATTTAATATTCATCAAATATTTGATGAGTTATAGACTCATATTATAAATAAATAGCCTTGACTAAAAAAACTAACCTAAAAAGTAGGGAAATTCATGAAAAGAAATAACTGAGCTACTTAACTAGGGAGAACCAACAATGTCTGATCCACTAATCTATTCTATTTTAAAGTAATTGACCCTTATTACAATAAATGAAATAATATTATATAGGAATGTAAGCTTGAGGATTTCAAACTCAATTAAATCTTCCCTCTAATGGGATAGTTACAAACATTCAATATGATTGAGAGAATGTGGTTGAGTAGGTGGCTTGAGATCTTTGATAGAATAAATGTGTGCCCATGATTTATGAAATTAAACTACTCTTTAATTGAATCATTACATCTAAAAAAATTAGGATTACATCAATCCTACCAATTGCCTAAGTTATATTTAATTGTAACTATACCTCTTTAAGGCTAAGTTTATATTTTATCTTATATGCTTGATCCCAATGTGCATGCCATCTCTTAGATTTTCACTAACACCCAAATTTACCTTTGAATTTTATATGTATTAATTATTTACACCAAATTCAAATTGATTTTGTAAATAATATTATATTCATAATCTATTCTTAGATTTTGACAAGTTTGACAGCCAAATGGGTCATCAAGTTTTAAACTTGTGCCTTGTTGGATGTGTAACCAATGTGTCTTTTGATTGGAAGGTCCTTGCCATGTTTTTGTAACATAGTTTCTCCTTCCATTTCCTTTGATCCATAAATTTTATTTACTATTTTAGGTCCTATTTTTCCTCTTGGAAACTTGTCATCACCCTAAAGATTTAATTTATTGTTCACTTTTTTCCTTCCCTAGACACTTGGTCTATTTTTAGTCTCTTGGGATATTCATTCTTTAGGTTAATGGTGAATGGTTCTAAGATTATAGGTTCATAATAACTATTCATTCCATAGTGAAGTGATATTTCAACATGTGGCATCATCTCACTCACCTAGATATCTAACATATATTTGGGATTATATAGACCACCTCAGAGCTATGAAGTAGCAAGATTTCACCACATGGAATCATCCCACTCACTCGCTTGCCTAACATTTTTTGATGTATCCACATATTTATATAGACATAAAAAAGGATAAAAATTACCAAGATGATGCCACATGTAAACATCTCACTACTATTCTTTCTTGAAGGCTTTGCACTTATACAAATTGTTCTAAGATGTCAGGTCACCAAGATCTTACCACTTGGTAGCATCCTACTAGCCAGCTTGATCAGATTTATGATAATGTGAAGACCATCAAGAAAATTACTTATAAACTCTTAAAATAATTTTTAATATTCCTGGGAATATATGTAGATTGGCATGTGGGGTTAGGTGACTTTCAAAGAGAAATAACTAAGTCCTGTTAAGCAAAAAGGTGCCACATAGCTTTGGGAAAAGTTAAAGAATCAAATAAGCGTTGAAATATTTTATGAATGGGTCTGGTCCCTTGAGATATTTTAAATGTCACCTCATTGAATTATGAAACTATTGGGTACTTTTAGGTAAAGAATAAAAGAGCCCAATTAATAACTTTGATTTAAAATCCAATGACTAAGTAATTTTAAACCAAACAACTAAGGAAAAAGATAAAAAATGACCAAGTATAAAATATAAATTGTGCAATGTCTTAATTCATTTTAATTTATTCCAAAGCCAATTTATTCCATATTATATAAAAGTGGCTAAGTAATATAATAAATTTGTACGACCACTTAGTTACTTTGAATCAAAATGAAGAAAAAATGGGATAAATTACTTAGGAAAATAAGTGATAAAACTATGAAATAGTTAGATAAATTTTATAAAACTAAATGAAATAATCTAAAAGGAAGATTCATATGTGTTTCAAAACACACAAAAAAAAAACTAAGACTTAGTATATTAATTCAAATTCAGACAATAAAAATAATACAATGTTAGATGTGAATTAAACTATGCACTTATGATGAACATTTGATTATCCAAAACTAGTTTAAGTAATGAAGCACATTCAGATTTCAAATCTTCACATCTATCACAATGGACTCCAAATAAGGTTGATTAAACAAATAAAAATAATTAAATACTTAAGGTATAATACTAAACCCCAAAGGAAAAAGAGGGTTCCCATTTTTAGTTTGAAAATGGGGTGTGTTGTATAATCAACAATAAATGGTGACTCTCGGTAGGAAATACTCAATTTGTATTTATAAAATCTATAATATTTTATTTCATAAGAATAAAAATCATTAGTTTCAATCAATTACTCTGAACAAACTAGAATTAAAAGGCACTAAATTCTATACAAACTAGTGACATACTAAGCTATAATATTACCAAAGACCATCTATATGTGTGATAAAATGATTAATTGATTTTATTGGCATTCACATGTAGTAATTCATATTTACAAAAGTTCATAAATTTTGAAGGAAAAATATTTTTTATTTTATTTTTAGAGGGAAATGGTGTGGGCATCGCTCTAGTGTTATCCAATCATATATAGTCCTATAGAGATACCTCTAGTCACTTCTAAAGGGCTTTCTCTACTACTGACCAGGACAGAAAGCTTATGGTGGTGGTTGTTAAGATTACTCTTTCAAGGAATATTTTATATTTTATAATATATCTTAATTATTTTGAAAGGATATTTTTCATTTTCATCTATAGAGGGTTGGGGACCAAGCCATAGGAAAAAAGGAAGTCAACAAGTTCACAATGACTCAAGATAAACCAAAATAGAAGCAAATTCGTATTTTTATTTAGATGTTTATTTTAACTATATTAGATGTTTTTGGATAAGATAATATATTTTCTAAATTCACAAATTCTATTTAAAATCATTAACATTTAAAATTTAGGAAATGAACAAAGCAACAATAATAGTTCACATAATATTTTCAAGTAAACATTCAATTAGGCTTTTTAAGTGCCACCTATGTCACCTTTACAAAAATATTTCATTTCATTTTTGATTAACAAGTAGACCTCAGGACAAAAAATACAAGGACAATAAAAAACCAAATTAGAGAGGGAAACTAAACTAAAAACAAGGGAAAATAAGAAAAAAACAAACACACAAACACACAAACAAGAAAGGGAAAGAGAAAAAGTATTTATAGGAAGAGTTTGAGCAAATACATGTCTGAAACTAGTTAGACACCTGATTATTTATAGGATTTTGGTAAGTGCAAATTAAATTTCTACTTATGTATATGTTTTACTTTGTGATAGAAAACACTATCCCATAAATATTTATTAATGTTATTTTCATGTGATTTAAGCAAATTAAATTTTTGCAATTCATTAATGTGTTTATAGTTAATTTGTAGAATGAACTTGGGATAGGGTGAATAAAATACCTCATCCCATACATTATATTTATGGTGATTCATAGGTATGGGTATTGATGCATACCATACTAACTAGAAGTTCCAACCTAAATGTGGCATGTTCTTGATGGCAACCAATAGATGAGTAACTTAGTGGTTATTATTTGATGCAAAGAGATGCCTACACAACATATTTTTGTTATGTAACCATCCAAAAGGCATGGGAGTCATTTAGGTTCTTTCCATATCATATAAATGATAAATTTTTCATTAGTGGTTAAATTACGTGGAGAGTTTTGTTGAATTAGATCATCCTCAACTTACACCTACAACAACATGACTTATTCATTCTGACCACTGTGCTTCTGATCTTATATTTTTATCTTGACCATGTTTACTACTTTTAATGTGGAACATGTAGGAATTTGGTAACTATGGATGGTATTGGTGTCTTCAAAGGAACTAATTCACTCTTCTTCATTTAATTTAGGCTCAGATAGGAAATCTTCCTCATTCAAGCCTAAATATTCTTGACTTCCCTTTTTAGGATTTACTACCTCTACTTCTAGGAGGAAAACTTGGTTTTTACATCAAGTTATTATCCAACTTAAGTCAACTTGGGTAATATTATAGGTTAATAATGATTTATGTGCATAATATTCATCTTACTCATCCAATTTTTCTAACTCTTCTAGTTTTTCTTTTGTCTAACTACAAGAGATGTCAAATTATTCATTCTCTATAGGTAGTTATTTATAAATTTGATTTTTGGATAACAGGTCACTTTATACAACTTATTACTCCTCATATATCCTTAAAGATTCAAATAATGGATCAAGATTTTGATATGGGACATCCTCAATGTGCATGATCAACTCTACATTAGCAGTACAACCAGATTCACGAATTCTAAATGGTTAATTGAGGTATGTATCTTCATATTTTAGATGATACATAAGATTATATCCTAAAAAAATGCTACTTGATTAGGAATGGAATAAAAGGACACTAAATCACTATCATAATAAGAAGTAGCTTGTTGATTATATATTGAACTATCATAATTATATGCATTTAATAAACAAGCAAGGCCCTCATTTGTCACAAGGATATTTCATTAGGTGAAGGCTTGGGGTAATGATTCTTTATAAAGAACATATAGGTCCATAAATTAACTTGCAGGTATTATAATTAAAGTATTTTGGGCATAAATACCCTAATTCATTGACTATTGTTCTATAGTGAAAGCCTCTGGATAAAACAATTCGATGAATGTGAGAATAGATGGGTTCATCTTAAAAAACATAACAATCAATGGATACAACATTCAGAGGTAGACTATTGTTCTATAGTGAAAGCCTCTGGATAAAACAATTCGATGAATGTGAGAATAGATGGGTTCATCTTAAAAAACATAACAATCAATGGATACAACATTCAGAGGTAGACTTATATGTAAACTTGTTTTTCTTTTTAGGAATGGGTCTTTAAACCACATGTATATATAATGAAATAGATGATTTAACACACTAATGGGTTCATAAAGATGTATATTAGACAAATCAAATTGATAATATATGGTAGTTGGGTAAATGGGTATGCTAAAATGGCTAACAAATAAGTTGTTAAACATATCACATGAGGTGATGCACCAATTAATAAATATAATGTACCAGTGTTGTAGAAAAGTTTCTTCATTTATCTTATGTTCTTATTCATGCACTTAGCTATCAACCCAACTCAGTTCTGTACATAATATAGCTAGGTACAATCATAGTAATATTCTATGGTGCACAACATTTAAATGCACTATTATGTTGGAATCAATTTCACACAAAGTGTCAACCTTGTGTGCTCACCTAAAGCACAATATTGAAGTGACTAGGGCCCATGTTGGGCTAGTGGAAACATGGCACAACCTTAGTTTCAATGGGACTTAATCATTTGTGAAACAAGCTTAAGTGGTCTATCAGTGCATGTCATTCAGGATAAGATCAAGAGGCACAAGCTTATTTAAGGGAACTAGTCCCAATCATGGTGGCACATGTTTGTATTGGACTAGTTACACAACTTTCAAGAGGAGAAGTCTTCTGGTGAAAGATCATGTCTAGTTATGTATAGCTCTTAATGACATAAGATGTATGGATATCAAGTTAAGTTTCATTTAGGTGATTATTCAAGTCAAGGGAATGACTTATGATCAAGTACTCATTCTTAATTGAGTGCTCTAGGCATGGTTATTAGGGCTTTGATGCATACCAATTTCAACACTTAGTAAATTTTACAAGTATACTAAAGTTGTTATATGGCATAATGATGCCATTAGTGACCTAGAATAGACCTTTATGTTATAATACATTCAAAAATTAAAATTAAGACATTATTCATATAAAACATAAGTTACAATCATACAATAATGCTAAACTATATGAAATGGATCAATAACCAAGTAAATATGCAACATCATTTCCATTAAATCAAAGTTCATCAACAAAGTACATTTCATAACATAAAATGAGCATCAACTCATTTCCTACTTACTCATGCCCAGTAGCTCATCGATGAGATTGGGCACTATAATGCATATTCTTCTCATTATCCATAGTAACTCAAACTATATCAATGGCATTTTCAATTTTTGTAGAGCTTTGCTAAGTTAATTCATCTCTCCTTATTTAGGTTCAAGCTTATTTTTATAGTTAGGGGATCATCTTTGAGATAAGTTAGATGGGTGCACACTAGGTGTTGAGGTGTCACTGGGGGTTTTTATTCCACTAGCTCTACTAATATGACACCCACACTCTCCAACCTCCATGTGAAGTACTCAAAGGGATGTCCCTTAAAGCATGGGTGCTAAGCAACTGCCTACCAAGTAGCACAAGATCTTTGAAGATTCTTGTAGTTGGTGCTAGAAGTACCAAAAGATAAATAATTTGAAATGATTACCTCATGTTGAGATGTGTTAATTTGTCATTGTCCACAAGGTAGCACAAAAAGGGGCCAAACAATACCCCATAAAAAATTACTAGTCCAACCTCAGACTAGTCTTTCAACACCTTTGATACATAAAATTTGGGTATGCTCTACTCTAATTTTATCTTAAATTTATCAAATCCCGAAATGGTGAGCTTGATTTCTTTGGTAGTGCCTTCAACATCAGTCAATACATCCTCAAGTACATACATGTTCATGACCTCCATCTCTTTTTTAAGGCTTTTAGCCTTTCCTTAGCTCTTCTCACCCTATCATTTTAAATTTCCCCTTGCTCACTTTATTTTATTTAAAACGTACAGAAGAGTGATTCCAAGTCTTTCTCCTATGTTTTCAATTGGTCATTTTAGGTGTTGACATGTGTCATAACTTACATGTGATCGGTCTTGGTCATAGTGAAATCATGCTTCATCAAAGCATTCTTAACTTCTTTTGCCTTTTAAAGGTATGTGTTGATGACTGAGCTTGAGTATAAAATTTTCAAAAGATGACATCTACTTCTTCTACACCCTCTTACAATTTCATAAAGAGGTCCTCTACCACATCAATTTTTTTGTTTAGCTCTCTTTTGATGGCTTCATAAGGGTATTATTGTTCCTCTAGAACTGACTTCATCTAAGGGAGTATTTATTCTACCAGCATACAAACCTTATCAACCTCTTTAATTTCTAAAGTATGAACACCATCCAAAATGGATGGTTATGCTTCTTTTATGCACTTGACTAGTTACTAGAGTTTGAACTTCATTTATTTTATTTATTCCTCTACCTCTTACACTATCTATTTCTACTTGTTGGCATGAACATCACTGATGATATTCTTTCATGCTACTATCAAGGCCATCTTAAGGAGGGTATTAGAAAACCTTACAAGGTTCATATCCATTAGATTTACAAGTTGGTAGTCATACCCCTCTTCTAGTTTTTCAGTTCTTTAGACTGATTTCTTTAGTACTTATAACTGAGGCTCATCGATGTAGAAATTGAGAGCCTAAAAAACTTGATGGTGTATTAGGTTAATGGCCGTTTTGGGGTACATATAATCTAACATGTAAAATTCACCATATTAAATGAACTCCCTCTATGTTTTCTCCTTGTAGCTCGGCTTATACTCCTCTTTCTCAGCCATCTCCTTCTCTTCTCCACTAGTGCTAGTGCTTTCTATAGTGCCTTCTTATTCTTGCTATACTAGGGGTTTTTCATCTAATTTCTCCCCTTGGTATGCCTCTTTTCTTTCCTTAGTGCTAGTTTAATCATCTTGTTTTTGGAGGGGTTATTCCTCAAAAAATTTCCCCTTATCCACTTCTTCTTGAGCATCTTTGGTGTGAACCTCTATTGATCCCTTCTTTGTACTATCCTAATCTTCCCCTTCTTTATTTATTTTCCCCTTTGAGGCACCAACATCATCTTCTTTATCTTAAGATATCCTTTTAGTACTTGATTGCATCTATTTTGTAGCTTCTTCTACTAGGCTAATATGGGTTCTAAGCACCTCTACTATCTTGTTTTTAATGGGTTCCATGCCTTCGGTATCCCTATCCTTTTTTTCCTTCCTATCCTTCTTCCTTTAGGTCCTTTTTATTTCTAACTTACTCTTCTTGATGGTTATAATAGCCTTTTCCTCTTTCGACTTTATCTACTTGGCCTCCACTTGATCAATTTTGTCTTGAGAAATACCCTTGGCCCTTACAAACTCTCTCTTGTGGTACAAATATAGAACTGTGTCAATGTGATCATGATCTACGCCCATGTATTTCCATTTGTGATTTAACTCTTCCTTAGTTGGCATGATTAATGGTCCCACTTCTCTAAGCATGGTAGTTGTGCAAAATTTGAGAGCCTCATGCACTTCCACCTCATTAGGCTCTTCATCTATTCCTCCTTCCTTCCTTTTTTCTTTCCTCCCTTTCATCTCTCACACTTTGCATTTCTCCCCTTCTCTCTTATGCTCCTTAGCCTTAACCATCTCAATGGCTTCTTTTGAAATTTTGGCTTTCATCATTTCTTCCCTTATCTCTTCCATCTACTAAACCTTCTAGATAGTTGTATCATTAAGGTAATGTTTCTTCTATCTCCTCATCTTCTTTTCCACTTCACTTTGAGGGGTTGGAAAGGGGGTCCTTCTACTTGATGAGGAATCATCTTCCTCAGGCATGACATATACACCCCTCCTAAATGTTTCTTCCTATATATCTTCTTCTATATCTAATTGGGTTACTATTGACATTGTAGTGGGAACCTTCCCCTTTTTTTTATCTTTGGCACTAGGAGAAGTCTTTGGCATGAATCTCATGCACTTATTTATGGGGACTAAAAGAGAGGCTTCTTATTTTGAGGTAATCTTGATCCTTATTTTCTCCTTTATCTTTTCTAAAGTTTCCCCCTTCTTCTTGGGAGACTTCTACTTCTTTATTGGCATTAAGGACTCTTCATCACTGATCCTAGAACTACCAGTGTTAAAGTGTGGTAGGTAAAGTTTACCAAAAACTCAAATGGTGATGGTGATTCTATAATCATGAGATCTATAACTATTCCCTTGAGTCTTGAGATTTTTTGGCCTTTAATGGTGGCTTGTGCATCAATTGGCTTCTCTAACTATCTGATTTATACAAAATCATCTCTCCACACTTCTCCAAATCAATCTTACTATGAATGTAATCCTTATTAGTATGTATTTATTCACTCTTAGTGCCTAAAAGCACTCAAATTCTCATTGGTATAGGTTTTTTCACTTCATCTCTCTGGTTTTCACTTAGGCTCACTCTAAGTCTTAAGTTAGTATAAACTTCTTAACCTTAGCAAGTTGGCCACTTGTTATTATATACCCTTTCTTTATCTACCATCGCTAATGTAGGTGATTTATGATGTGATAGTGGATATATTTATTGGAAAATGTAAAAAAATTCTAAATCCACAAAAATCCTTTGTCATAAATGTATTAAATGTCTATCTTTGTGTCTCTACCACTGCTTCATTGAATGCTCTCTAATGGTAATTTGGTGAAGTGATGTTTAGTTCCAATAGTCACTTCCCACTAAAATTTAGGTAGATGCCAAATATCTTAGATGATTCTTCTCACATTTTTGTTGAATTTGCATGACCTTTGCTTTCATTGTCGCAACCTAGGCATAGTGCCTCACACAGACATGATTCAACAACCTTAGTTCCACTTTTTCTTTTAGTTTTACTTCCATTTCAACCATGCTTCTCTATTTTGGTTAGTTTCTTGTGCTTCATCTTTCCTTGGCCTATCCTACCCCATATAAATCCATTTTACCATTCCTTCAGCACTTCATCTTCTCTTTTGGTTCTCATACACATGGTCAAATTGTGTATTTTCACTTTATTTCTTACACCCAACCATGTTGAGCATCTTCACCTTCTTATTTTCTCTTTGGCATATGATCAATTCATGCACCTATAACTTTGGTGAGAAGGTTACCTTTGTGTTTATATAATTTTTAATTTTTTTTTAAATCTTCAAAATCTAATAACTCCCTCATACCTAGAAACTTAGGTGTCTAGCCTTAGGTGTTTATAAAGAAAATGGGATTGACTCACACAAATAGTATTATGCATAAAATCACTAGAGTGGTTCATTCTTGGGCTTCCAAGAGCCCTAAAATTTTCACATTGTGTACATAGATCTTGTGCATCTTTTGATTGAATTTGGTGATTTTTATGTTCTTACCACTTAGATATCTAGCCTCATGCACTTAGAAGGCGTAATTACTCAACTCACCTAATTGAAATTATGCATGAAAGGATAGAGTAGTTCACTTATGGGATTAAAAGAAACCTTTATTTGGAACCTTGCAAATAAGGTTTTATGTACCTCTTTTATATGTCCAATGAGTCTCATGTGCCCACCAATTAGATGTCTAGCCTTAGGCACTTATAAGGTGCAAGTGCTTGACTCACCTAGTTGTAATTATACATGCAAGGCTAGATAAATTCATTGGAGCTATATTAGATTCATGTGCCCATAACTTAGGTATCATGGCCTCATGTGCTTATAAATCATAATTACTCTATTCACCTAGATGGATTTATATAAGTAGTGCCAATAGATAAGTCATTACAACCTTCATACACTACTTATTGCCTCTTTGCACTATAAAAGAAATAAAATTAATACAAAAAGAATAGTTTTACTTACACCAGAATATATTCTAGTTATCTTAACTCAAACAAAATAGTAACTAAGAATTTGGTGTTGTTATGGTGTAAGCACCATCCTACTACTGATATGGATTCAATTGGTTACCATTGAAATGCCCTGGAAGTATTTCACTAAACAATGTGCATAACTTAAATGTGTCTATCTCTAATATGTGGTGGATGATGTAGGGGCCCATATACCTTATTTGTAATTTTCTTGAGTGCCTAAGGTATGTAGAGTCATAGAGTAACACCAATGTTCCTTTAGTCATCTCCTTGAACTCGATGTGCTTGTCATGTTAGAGATTTTAGCACACCTCAATTTGATGACTCCATCTTGTCTAGTTACATTTCTCCTCTAAGTGATCCAAGTCTTCTAGCCTTCTCCTTCAATATTCTTGGTAATTTAAGTGACCAATGCATGCAATATGGAAGGCTGACACCATTAATTATATGGGGAGAACTACTTCAGTGCCAAACACTAGTTGAATTGATGTGGTCATATTCAGGCATTTATATTTTGTATGGTATGCCCATATCATTTTTGACACTCTATCATCCCAATATTTGTGACCAACATCACATATCTTTGTTAGGTATGGTCCTAGGATCTTTTTGGATGCTTCAAATATGTTATTTTATTATGGATGATATAGGGTGGTCTTGTGGTGCACCACCATGTATTTAGTTAAGAGGACACACACCATTTCATTGATTAAATGAGTGCCCCTATTGCTATTCATATTTAATGGACACCCATATCAACTTATTATGTTATCCTAGATGAAGTATGTTGTTATCATGATTGTGGAGTATTTTTTTGGTGTGGCCTTAGCCCACTTATTGAAATAGTCAGTGGCTTCAAAAATATACCTTACACCTATGCACCATGTTGAAGGAGTTATTGGTCCAACAAAATCAATGGCCCATTTATTGAATGGCACCTAGGCAAGAATTTGGATGAGAGGCATCTCATCCTAGTGGTTGGGCTTCTTGATGCACTGACATATGTCACATGCCTTGGTGCACTCCTTTTTGCCTTGGAATAGGCTTGGCCACCACAATCTTAACTACAATACCCTACATGATATTGCATTTATAGTTCAAAGGCCTCTTATTATTCCCTCATGTGCTTATTTTAATATGGAGTCCCTTTCATGTTCTAGAACACAATGATGTAGGACTTCTTCTTTACTTAGTTTGTAAAGTTCCCCCTCAATGAGCTGGAAGGGGGAAACATGAATAGCAAGTTGTTTCTTCTCTTTATTTGACATGTTCTAAGGCACAAACCTAGACATTAGGAAAGTGGAAATAGCTACCAATTCTTAAAATATGTATTAGACTTTGTAAAAATGCATTTATGGCGTGTCATCATCAATCAATGCCACCATATTGCTAGAATTTATGCAAGATAAATGGTCTGCCCCCAAGTTTTGATTTTTAGGTTTAACAAAAATAGAGAATTGGAACTCCTAGAAAATAACTATCTATCTACATATGCACTCTTGTAAAATAGGATTGTTCATGAAGTAATTGAGAATTTAATGATTAGTGAAAAATATGAATGGGGTCACCAATATATATTGACTAAATTTATATAAGGCATAGACTATTACCAGAGCCTCATACTTGGTGGTGGTGTAATTTTGTTCTACTTACTTTAATTTCCTACTTTTGAAGGAGATAGAGTGTCCCATCTTGCCTTCACCTAGTTATGCCAATATGGTGTCAATTATGGGGCCTGAAGAATTAATATAGATGTGGAAAGGAGTAGTCCAGTCTAGAAATTATAGAATTGGCATGCTAACTACTTTCAACTTCAATGCTTCAAAAGCCTCCTCTTGTGCCTCATCCTAATATAATGGGTCATCTTTATGCAGGAGTTCCTTTATAGCTTCTAAAATATTCACATAACTCCATATAAACTTCATTTAGTAGCCATAAGGGCTTATACAGGCATGAACATCTTTCTACATTGAATAAGTCTAGAGCTAAATTATGATAGATATCTTTGTAGGGTCAACAATAAAACCATCCTTACAGATGATGTGCCCAAGAAACATTCTAAAGGGGTTTATGAAGATGCACTTATTTAGGTTTAAATATATATATAGCTTCCATCACCTCTCATACATGAGGTATAGAATATCATAATGGTTCCTTACAAGCCCACATACATTCTAGTCATCAAGATAGACTTGGATGAACCTATGGATGAAGTCCTTAAATTTAGTTATCACCACTCTAGAAAATATGGTTGCTAAATTCTTGAGCCCAAAGGGAATCACATTATAAGTAAAATAACCCCATTCAGTTGTAAAGGTTATCTTATGCTTATCCTCCTCTTATATGCACTTGATGGTAGCTTGAGAAACCATAAATGAATGTATAGATTTTGTAGTTTTTGATGACATCTAAGACTTCATTAGTAAATGGGGTCAAGAATGAGTTATTGATGTAGGCAAAATGCAATAGATAGTAGTCAATGTAGATCTAGATGTACCCATGTTTCTTGATGCTTATGACCATTGGTCTCACCCATTAAAACTCTTATATAGGGTAAATGGCACCCATCACTAGCATTCCATCAATTTTAATTTTCACCTTGGCACAAAGATTGGGATTCATCCTATATAGGTGCTTCTTGGCAACCCTCACACCATCCACCAAATTGATACTCATTTTTCCAAGGGAAGGGTGGGTTCCCTTCATTTTCCAATAGTTACATGGGAACAAGTCCTAAAACTCTTTCAATAAGTCTATGATTTCCATCATTCCTACCTCAAACCAATATCCACTATAGTGGAAATCTTGGGCTCACCTTATATGATTATGTCCACTTTGGTAGTTTTGAGGGGCATGCATTAGGGTTCATTCCTCTCCTAATGAGACTATTTTACTTGCATTATCCCCTCAATTGTTTCAATTCAAAGATGCATTAGATATTCTTCATCTTAGGTACTATCATCCACATGGCACATGAGTTTTTTACTTCCTATTAGAGCCTTCTAATTTTTATCATTTTAGGTTTCATCTTCCTCCTCACTAGAGTCATTATTTAGCACTTTTTATTCAAAGAACATTGGGAGAACCAGTCCTTTATTCCTAAAAAAATCTCTACAACACTCTTCTAAGATGGTAGTGTCCTCAAATACTTCCTTGCAAATAACTTATAGTGGCTCTAGTAGATCTACGCTTTGTTAAGATAAGGAGAAGGTGTGCATGAACCTCTCCTTGAGTACCTCCCATTCTCTTGTATCTAAAATTATTTCACTTACAACATACCACACTCATGACCATGTTTTTGAAGTCCTATAGAAAGCATGAACCCATAGGCTTTTGGGAATGTTCTCATCATAAATAGTTTAGGTTTCTTCACACAAGTGCACATGCATTATTAGGTTAGAATTTTATAAGTAAGTAGGTATGTTTGAGTCCTCATTACTCTTTCCAAACCTAGTTCATATTGTATCCTTCACAGTTTTTCATGTTGAAAAGCTAGGCCTTTGTACTGCCCACCAATACGTAGTAGTGTTCTTTAGGCTATGCACTAATACACCCATTCTTTCTATTTCCTTGGAAATACAAACTTCAATTTTATAGACATAGTAATCTACAATTTGGATCCTTCCATATTTTAGGAGTGATACAAGCTTCCCATTACTCAACTTGAACACCCTTTTTACTAACTTTTTGGCATGGGGGACCCATTTATTCTAAGTGTGATCAGTCCTAATTAGTCCATTCTAGATGGCCTTGGCTCAATTACCTACACTAGGTAGTACCTTCAATAAATAAATTTATAAGCCTCATTGACCCATCAATCATAAGCTATGACAGTTGTGTCAAAATCTAATTGTCCATCCTCCCATTCGAGCACTCTTTGATCTTTTGGGTTAATCTTCTCAACACCCTATGCCATGATGTTATAAATGTGGTTGATCTCATCTTCAAGATCACCACTTTAAAAATATGGAGGCCCTTGATCGATTGATAGGGGGATCACCACCCTCTCTTTATCATTCTCAAAAGTCACATAACACTTTTTAAAGTACATTTTCACATTGTTGGCATATCACCAGGCCTACCTAAGAGTGATAAATAGTTATCATGCTCTACCAAATTTATTACCTCAAAGTTAACTTGGAATTTAATGCCCATAATATTTACAATGGTGACTTTAAGGATCCTAATTGGTTGGGATCAATTTTTATTGACCATAAATAGAATATGAGTGGAGGGCTTTAAGGGTGGCCATCCCATCTTATCCTAAGTGGTTTTGGTTAGAATGTTAACCTCAATGCCCATGTCTACAAGGACCTCAAAAATAGACCATCCATATATGGTGTAATTTATTAGTATTTCTTGGTCATACTCTAAATTCTAAGTATACCTTACTTCACATGCCTAGTCCACATGTAGCGTAGCAACTTCAATCATCTAAGGCATGACCTATTCCTTTGGTCTCTTCCCTACATGATCTAAAAGAAAGTTTTTCAATAGGGTAAATATCCCTTAAATTTGTAGGAATCACAAGATCTCAGTCAACTCCTACACTTTAGCCTCCTAACTATCTTGCTTCTTACATGAGATAATAGCCTGTGCTTCTAAACCTCTGACTAGCTGGATCTCTCCTTGCAAACTTTGTGTCATACTAATAGATTATTTTAGGATTCCCTTATATCATGTAGGGTATAGGGTAAAAATTTTATCTAAATTTGTGATATTTTCCTGGTTTGGATTGACTCACCATATTCCAAGTGCAGTTCTTTTATCAACGTAGTATGAAACTATGTGGTGAACCCACTCCAGGTTGTGGCCTACACCTTAAGTGGCTACTTATGAGTCTAATATGATTTGGGAGTCCATTTTTACTCCTTTATCTCATCCATAACCATTTCATCACCCTTATATATGTTAGGCCAACCTGGATTCATCTTTTCATACAATTTTGTACAATCTTAAATTGCATGTGGTGCTCAAAAATACCTACAAATTAGGTACATGGGGAAGTCATGCTAATAATTCTAATTCAAATTGAACTTGTAACATGATCATAGTTGGAATATTCCTCCACCATTTAATCCACCACACCCATGTGCACCTCATTTATTCCCATAACAAGTATTTTATTGGTCATAGCCTTCATTTCCTTAGCCCACCTACCTACTAGTTATCGTTATTTATTATCATGTGCCTCTCTCCATATTTTATCTAATCTCATTAATGACTTGAAAATTGACTATTTAATGAGTATATTCATCACACATCCTATAATATATAGTAGTGTTCACTTGACTAGTGCACTGCAATAGGGGATAGTTCTAAGATTCATGTATCCCATGACAAACTTCATAGCAAAGAAGTAAGGTGTGAACATTTTTTTGTAGGTAATTATTCTTGTTATGCCCCTATATTTCATATTTAGTACATCATTATATAATATGAGTGTCATACACTAAACCACTAATCAAATTTTATATTTGGGAGGCCATTGATGTAATTTATGCCTCCATAAATGGGTTAATCCAAGTGTCAGAACTACTTACTACCTCAACCCAGAGCATAGATTTAAGTACCTTATGGGGGTATATGAAGGTCTTAATGGATAATTCTCTTCTAAAAGGTACTATCATTCCCCCAATAAATCATTACACATATTAGGAGGGGTGGATATCATATGGAAACTTGAAAAGGAGGGTCTTAATTTATGCATGATATAGGCACTCACTTTTGAATATCCCTTGGATTATTTCCTTAAGCACTATGATTATCTATTTATCAAACATAGGAAAATAAATTATTAAAATAAATTATCCTTAATTATATTGTAATCATCCATAGCCTAGTTTAAATCAAATTTTTGATACCAAGTATGGGCATGATTAATCAAAGTGGTCATAAATTGAGTTGTCTCACATTTTGACTATGTCATACCTTGATCATGCAATTGAAGTTCACACTTGAGAATACACTCCATGAAATTATCTACAACATGATACTTACGCAAGTGCATCACCATTTCATAATAAATATGATAATGGGATGGTGTTAGAGTCTAAATTACTTACATCCCTAGCCTCTATATTAGACGTGGTACTCTAATGCCTCTAGTTATAAGGTTGAGCAGTAAACATGTTTTTGTAGGTTAAACCATCAAGATCAATGGCATGGTACTACTCAATGTTGGTGCTAAGCTACATCTTATGGGGTATTCCTAGTCAATGAATTTGGCATCCTCTAAATGGGAATTCTTACACTTATGTTCTATATTCTTGGGTTTGCATTCATTATTTTTGTGGTATTATTATTCAATCCTTCATAAAGAATCACTTGTTCAACCACAAAGTCTTGGTTAAAATTTTTAAGTCTATCAAAGTCAATTTTGATAATAGGGTCAGTTATCATTCTTATATCTTCCAATGGAGAATCTAGTGCATGAGCTTGTACTTCAAGTTCAAAGAGGGTAGGTGTTTCTAGTGCATCCTTATTCACCACATCTAGTAGATACCCAAGCCATTCTACACCCAACTATTGAGATCAACCTCTTTCTTCTTCCTCTCTTTCCTCATACTACTATAGTTCGAGGGATCCTTCCCTATGCCCTTATTGCTCACTATAGGTCCTCTCGACACTTTGATATTATATATCCTATATTAGCCTATGCCTTTTCTTGTTATAATTATACCTTCAGAGATATTTGGTGTCATGTAATTTCCATTACACCTCACCTATACTTCCCTTTCTCACCTTCTGTGCTTGCTCATACATGCAAAGAATTTATCCTTCCATTCTTATCATTTCAATACCATAATCCAAAATCAATTTATTTAGTTTGGTACCAAGCCCTCTTATGAGCATGCCCCTTGGTTCATGAAAGAACTCATACTTTGCTTCTTTAGGGTAAGACAAGGTTAACATTACAATTTTTAAAATGTCTTTGTTTAGTGTACTACTCCACCACTTGAAGCACTGGTTGTATCTTCATAATCTATAAGTTATATAGGCATCCAACCACCTATATAAATGTTTAGGTAGTTTACAAAAGAACACCTCATATAGAACATCATATAGGTTGGTTTGTACCTATTTTATTGGCTTTTGTCCTTAGAATGTTAGATGATTCTATAGTAAACTATCTTTCACTTTCTCTATCAATCACTCAATATTCTCAAGTGAAAGTCAGAGCATCATTTTGTTTCACCATTACAGTAACAAAATTCAACATGGGTCCTAGAAATAGAACTAAAATTTTGTTAAAGAGTTTCTTCATTTAGCTCATGTGCTTAGTAACATGCTTAGTAATTAATCCAAGTCAGTTCTATACTTAATATAGATAAGCACAAGCATAGTAAATGTCTATGGTGTACAACATTTAAATGCAATACTACACTAGCATCAATTTCAAATAAGTCACTAACCTTTTACACTTACTCAAATTATACTAGTGAATAGACCAATGATCACATTAGGCTAGTTAAAAACTAGTGCAACCTTAGTATCAATGGGACTTAGTCATTTACAAAATGGGCTTAGGTGGTCTATTAGTGCATGATATTAAGGATAAGATCAAGAGGCATAATCTTATTCAAGGGATCTAGTCTCAATCATGGTGGCACAAGTTTGTATTAGATTAGTAACAAAACTTTCAAGGGCATAAATATTTTGGTAAAATTTAATGTTTGGATAGTTATATCTCTTAATGGCACAAGTTTTAGGGATATCAAGTTAAGTGTCATTTAGGTTCTTAGTGGAATGAAGGGAATAGCTTATGCTTAGGTATTCATTCTTTAATATAGTACTCTAATCACAATTAATAAAGATTCAATGCATGTTGATTTCAAAACTTAATTAATTTTACAAGTATATCAAAGTTATTTATAGCACAATGATTCCATTAGTGACTTGGAATAAACCTTCATATTACAATGCATTCAAAAATTAAAATTAAGCCATTATTCATACAAAACCTAAGTTAATAGTGCTAAAATATATGAAATGGATCAACAACCAAGTAAATATGTAACAACATTTCCATTAAATCAAAGTTTATTAATACAGTATAGTTAATAACATAAATAGAACATCAACTCATTTCCTACTTATTCATGTCCAGTAGCTCACAAATGAATTCAGGTGATACAATGCATATTCTTCTCAATATCCATACTAACTTAAACTATATGAATGGTGTTCTTAACTTTTGTATATCTTCACTAAGTTAATTCATCTCTCATTCTTCTTTGGGTTCAAGATTTTTTTATAGGTAGGCTAGCATCTTTGAGCGAGGTCTAATGGGTGCACACTGGGTGTTGAGTTATCACTAGGGTTTGTTATTCTATCAGCTCCACTACTCTAACATTATTTATCTCCAATAAACAAATGTAGTACTAAAAGGGATGTCCCTTAAAACCTAAGTGCTAAGCAACTTATTTTCAAGTAGCATAATATCTTTGAAGATTCTTCTAGTTGGCACTAAAAATGCCAAAATATCAATCATTTGTAATGATTGCCTCATGTCAAGATGTGTTAATTTGATGTAGTCCACTAGGTAACACAAAAAGGGACCCAAAAACTAGTCATATGTATCCTCACTCAAATAATAAGGAAATAATAAATATGAAACATCTTAATTCTATATTTGGGTTTTGATAATATCTTCTTTGAAATTCTAAATGTGTTTTTCAGTAGTTAAAATCCCACTATAGATATAATTTATGTAAAACTTGTGGGGCTTCTGGAGAAAGTCATGGGAAGGTCATAGAACATTCAAAAGATAAATAAATATCATGAAATAACATAGAGCCATTATAAGACTCAAATAAATAGTTTTCTAGTTTAAAAACCTAGAAAACAACTAAGTGATTTTTATAAAGAAAATAAAAGTCTAATATACACCATTTAGGACCTAATTCTAGTACCAAACATGTTAGGATGTGTATTAACATGAAAAAAAATAGGATATTGGGTGTTTTTAATCCTAGACCTCTCCTAAAAGTATGGGGATTATGCAAACAAAATACCTCCCCAAGGTCTAAATATACCAATTTATGGTAGGGTAACCTAGTTAGCTTATTGTGACCATACCATGTCAAGGGTATTAATTGTGTATTTCAAATAATTAAATATTTATTTAAATTAATATTTTGATGCCTAATGTAATTATGATATAAATACAACATATAAATTATGTTTATTTAGACATATACATTTTTGGTATAGATTCAATAATGTGAAAACAATAATAGATAAGATCATGTAATAAAGATATAACATTAAGAGTAGATTGAAACTTAGTAACTAAATAATTTAATATAAAATATTGATAAAAAATAGAAAAAGAGGTAAGGGTAGGGAAAAATAGAATAAGGATCCCATTTTCTAATATAGGCTAGAATCATTTTATTGAGTAGACAAGTCCTTGGATAAACGAGTCTGTAGTTGATCTAGAGCTATCATAAATCCAACTAAGGATGGTGTAAGATATTGTGGAATGAATTATCAAATACAATGAAGAAAATATGGATACCATATACATACATAAACCAATTCTATCAAATGTTAAATATTTTAGTTAAATATGTTTATATTAAGGAAAATTTGGGATTCAATGAGTTACAAACTTGCCTTCCAAATAGCCTTGACTCAAAAAATTGATCTAAAAAGTAGGGAAATGCATGAAAATAAATGACCAATCTACTTAACTAGGGAGAACCATCTAATCTAATCTAATATACTAATTTATTATATTATAAGTGAGATAAAACTTATTACAAGGAATGAGAAGATCTTATATAGGCATACAAACCCAAGGAGTTCAAACTTAATTCAATCTTCTTACAAATGGGGAAGTTACAAATATTCAATGTGATTAAAGGAATATGGTTGAGTAGGCAGCTTGAAATCTCTAATAGATTGAATGGATGTCCAAGGTTTGTGTAATTAAACCATGATTCAATTGATTATTTTAGATTAAGGTAAAAATAGGTTTTGAAGGGACCCCAAAACCCTTAAACAAAGGAAGAAGGATATAACAATAACGCCCACAGGTAAAACAAACCTAAAACCTACTGCTAAGTAGTAACAAAAATAGGTTTTATAGGGACCTGAAACCCCAAGTCAGGATCATCAAAAGAAATACCCCAAGTTTTACAGAGACCTGGAAACTCAAGTATGTAAAGAAAACAAAGAACCAGAAAATGGAACCAGTTATAACATCCAACTAAAAGGAATAGAACAATAAGACTAGAAAGACCCTACTCTTCTAATTCTAGGATCATATTTATTTCTTCCTTTCTGATCACAACAGTGTCCTATATGGATATTGCAGCTGATGTGGTAGCCTCTTGCATTGCTTTCTTCCTTGAGCTTTGTCTGGTCCTCTTACTAGGCCCCTCCAAAGATTTTATTTCCTCACTAGCTCATTTTCTAATGTTTGCAATAGCTGCACATATGCTAGAAGTAACCTCCTCCATCTTCAATATGCTTTCCTTAATGAGTCTTCTTAGATTGTTCTCATAATCTTTAAGTTTGAAAGGAATATCTCTTATCTGCATTTCCAAATTATTGATTTTATTCTGATCTGCTTCCTGATTATGTTCCAATATTTCCATTTTCTTCTTAAGGCCCATTATTTCCTTATAAATCCATGAGTCAACTTGAAGGATAGCATCTACTTTGCATTTGGTCAAGTTCATGAAGGGATGCCTCCTGTCATTCTGCCAAACGTCACTAAAATCTTCAATGTTCTCTTTTGGATTGGCTTCATCCTTTTCAGTTTGATCCTCCCTTTCCATTCTTTTTTATTCTTTAGTTTCAATAGGGCATTCATTGTGGACAAGATCATCCTTAACTTGTTCTCTAGTCTCCACTACATTATAGGCATCCTGAACTATATGTTCCTTCTCTATTCTCGAAGCAGGTTCCTCAAATTCAATTGATTTTTGTAAACTAAATATAATTGGGATTATATTGAGGCTACTAATCACCTACATTATACAAAATTAGAACTATACCTCTTTAAGGCTATGTTTGTCTTTTGTGTTCTATTCTTGATCCAAACTGATATGATATATCATGGATTTATGTTTTTTTCCTATATTTACCTTAAAATTTTTTCTTTATTAATTATTTTCACCAACTATAACTTTATTATGCAAATCAAATTAGATGCAAATTCCATTCTTGGATTTTGACAAGTTTGACAGCCACACAGGATATCAAAATTTAAACTTGTGCGTTACTAGCTACGTGTCTAGTGTGTCTTTTACTTTCGAGGTCCTTTACATGTGGTTGAGCCATGGCTTACCCTTCATTTTTATTCACTGCACAGTTATATTTTACACTATAGATCCCATTTTACTACTTACAAACATGTCATGACCTATAGGATTTAGATTTATTATTCACTTTTGTCATTCCCTGACCACTTGGCCTCATTTCATTTTCCTAATATCTTCATTGTTTAGGCCAATGGTTAAATGTTTTTAATATTCCAAGATTATATTAACTATTCATTCCATAGTGAAGTGATATTTTTATAGGTGACATCATCTCACTCTCCCAATTCTCTAACATATTATTATGCTTACATAGATTGCCTTGGTGTTATAAAGCCATGAGATTTCACCATGTAGTATCATCCTACTCACCCACCTACCTAGGTCTTTCTCACATCATTACCTATTTTTAAAATTATATATGGTATAGTGTATCATCAAGATGATTCCATTTGTAAATATCCTATTAATCAACTTGCCCATAGCATATGCATTTATAGAAATGCATCTAAGATGATAGGTCACCAAGATCTTGCCACTTGGCATCATCTTGATAACCTAAATTACCAAAGTGATGTTCATGTGGAGACCCACTAGGTAATTTATTTTAAAATTGACTAAGTTTTGAAATAATTTTAAATAGGCTCAATATCACCAAGATATTGACATATGGAATGAGGTAATTTTATAAGAGAAATGGCTAATTCCTATTAAGTGAAAAGGTGACATGTAGCTTCAAAAAAAGTTAAAGAATTTACTAGGGTCAATTTTTTTGAATGGTTATAGGTTGTTGGGATTCATGGAAGGCCACTGCATGGAATGAGAAAAGTGATGTGGTTGACTAAGTAGCTTGAGATCTCTAATAGATTGAATGCATGTCCAAGTTTTGTGTAATTGAACCATGATTCAATTGATTGTTGGAAACTAAATATAGTTTTGATTTTATTGAGCCTAATAATCACCCACATTTTACACAATTGGAACCACACCTTTTTAAGGCTAAGTTTGTATTTTGTGTTATATGCTTGATCCAAATGTGTATGCCATATCATGGATTTATGTTATTTCCTAGATTTAACTTTGAGTTTTATATTTATTCATGATTTTCACCAACTATAATTTTATTATCCAAATAAAATTGGATTCACATTCTATTCTTGGATTTTGAAAAGTTTGATGGCCAGATGGGTTGTCAACTTTTAAACTTGTGCCTTACTAGATATGCATCTAGTGTGTCCTTTACTTTCAAGGTCCTCTATATGTGGTTGAACCATGGATTACCCTTCATTTTTATTCACTACATAATTTTATTTCATAATATAGGTCCCATTTTACCACTTAGAAACATGTCATTACCTATAGGATTTAGATTTGTTATTCACTTTTTCCATTCCCTAACTACTTTTCCTCTTTTCATTTTCATGATCTCTTCATTCTTTAGGCCAATGGTGAAATGGTTTTGAGCTTCCAAGCTTATATTAACTATTCATTCCATAGTGAAGTGACATTTTTATATGTGGCATCATCTCTCTCTCCCATATCTCTATCATATTTCCAATCTTGCACAGACTGCCTTGTTGTTATGAAGCCATGATATTTCACCATGTGGTATCATCCTACTCACCCACTTGCCCAAGTCTTACTCACATGACTACCTATTTATAAAAAAATCTCTAGTAAAGTCTATCATCAAGATGATTATGCTTAGAAATATCCCATTAATAAACTTACCTAGAGCATATGCACTCATACAAATGGATTTGAGATGATGGGTCACCAAGATTTTGCCACTTGGCATCATCTTGTTAACCCAATTCCCCAAAGTGATGTTGATGTGGAGACACATCAAGAAATGTATTATAAAATTGACTAAGTCTTGAGGTAATTTTGAATAGGATCGAGACCATTGAGATAGTGACTTATGGAATAAGGGAACTTTATAAGAGAAATGGGTAATTCTTTTTGAGTGAAAAGGTGCCATGTAGCTTCAAAAATATTTAAATAATTAACTAAGTGTCAATTTTTTTGAATGGTCATAGGTTGTCCAGAGTCATCAAAGTCCACTAAATGGAATGAGAAAAGTGATGGGTACCTATGGGTAAAGAATAAAAGATCCCAATCAATAAATTTGATTTAAAATCCAATGGATAAGTAATTTAAAAGTAAATGCATAAGGAAGAAGTTGAAAAATTACTAAGTATAAAATAAAAAGTGTGTAATGACTTATTCATTTTGATCGATTCTAAATCCAATTTAGTTTATTTTATATAAAATCAGCTAAGTAAAATAATTAATTTGTATGATCACTTAGTTACTTCAAATTAAAATAAATCAAAAATGAAATAAATTACTTAGGAATAAAAGTGATAAAACTATGAAATATTTAGATAAATCTCATAAACCTAAGGTCAAATAATCTAAAAGTAAACTGCAAATTTGTTTTAAAATACAAGAAAAGAAATAGACTAAAACTTAGTTGATTAATGGAAATTTATAAATTAAAATCAATGAAATCCTAGATGTGAATTAAAAAAAGCACTTATGATGAACATTTGATTATTCAGAGTTAGTTAAAGTAATGAATCACTTTTAGATTTCAAATCTTCACATCTAGCATAATGAAAACACAATAAGGTTGATTAAAAAAATAACCACATTTAAATCCTTGAGGTATAAGACTAAAATCCAAAGTAAAAAGAGGGTCCTTATTTTAAATTTAAAATAGAGTGTGTTGTATAAGTAATTATAATTATAATAGACTATCTAGTGCCACATACTTTGTTGCACAATGACTAAATCTTTGCATTAGACCAAAAGATTTGTAAGGGGTTTTAAATAATGAGGAATATGTTATGGGAAGGTAAGTCCATGTTATTTTTCATGCATACTAGTATTCATGGGATGATACTTATAATTCATTAATTAACCTAAACTTGTGTTGTTAAGTCAATATCTCTAAGGTCATTATTGTCAAAAATTTATTAGTCTTTCCAACTTTACTTGAGTGTCTTACTTATCCTAATGATTGTGTTTTCACCTTGGTATCACACTTTATCCTCCACCACCCATTTGATTTCCCCATTTGACATGAATATTTATTTATAAATATTTTCCCAACCTCTATACTTCCTATTCTTCATGTCTTTTCAACATGTTCCAAAATACATGAAGTTTAGTTTATGTATCATTAGAATAAAATTTGCATATCTGAATTATTATGATATTCTCTCTTGGTTTTTCATTTATACTCTTATATCTCCCTTATTTATGTTTGGGGCATTGGGTTTTATATTCACCTATATGTAGGCCATTTCATCTTATTTCTCTCATCATTTTTTATTTCCATATTTGATTGACTCCAGATTGAGACTTATCTTTATTCGATGTTGTTTATATTAATTTTATATTTTTCCATATTGGATTGAGTATGTATTATTAATTATCCTCCAATTATGTTTAACACATTATTATGTTCCATAAATCCTTAAGTTTGATCTAGGATGTTAATTTTCTTACTTATGATACATTTTGGGTTCTTCAATTATTAATAACCTTAGCTTTTTGGTTACTCTATTTTCCCTCCATTTTTTTCTACACATTCCTTGTAATTTTGGTACTAACCTAGCCTTTATCATCCTATATTACCAATTTACATGTGCTCAGGTCCATTTTTTGAGTTTTCCATTTACTTTGGATTTCCTTTAATTGCTTACTTTTGTCTCTAACCTTGTATCATTAGGGTTTATCCAATAAAATTACTATGCCATCCACTATCAATACTATAAATACAACATGTGACCACTCAATGAAAAAGGTAAGTGAATGTATGTATTGTTAATTTTAATTATTTAATTTATCAAAATGTAATTTAATATTTCATTATTTTGAGTTAGCTCAATTATTGTATTTCTATGTTCTTTCCTAAAACACCATCCCATGTTACACTCTAGTAACATGTGATAAGAATTGATTGAGGCATATGTATACACATAATAATTCTAAACTTTATCATTTATTGGCATTTTCTCTCTTTTACTAAATTTTCAAGTTTCAATCTCTTTGATTGCATGTCTTAAATCATGAACCAAGAAGGGGTGGTAAATCAATGGTTCTTTGAGAGAAGCATTATTACTTATTTATTATTCCTACATCCATTCTACCTTCCTTACATTTTAATCTCTAATATATCTCCTTCATCATTATATCCTATAACTAATCAATACATATATTTTCTTACTATGTCAACTCATTAAATATAGGTATAACCCTTATCCATTTTGTCTTAACTACATCGATTAGATCGATGTAGTTTCTAACATTCTAGTGTACACTTCACAACTAGATCAATTTAGATGATAAAGTTCAAGGTTAGTCAACTCTCTTTTTACTAAATCAAGATGTCCATTAGCATTGGATAAATATTCTATATGGATTAGGATCATTCACAACTATAATACAAGTTATTATTTCAATCTAATATAGAGAATGATTAATTTTTTAATTTCTATTTCTCACACTTCTAACCTAAATATTCATTTGGAGGAGTTATTTCTTATATTTTTTCTTGGAGGAAAAGTTTGTTTTATGGATTTTAGAATGCAATAGGAGTCAATTTAGCCTAGATATTTATTTAACCTTTGAAATCCTTACAACCACAACAATATCTTACAAAACAACATTAGTCAAGGTGGAATTTGAAGATCAACATGTCTTGTTCAAGGTAAGTATGTTCTAACCCTATCTCTTTAATTTTGATAAATATAAGTTGCATAATTTATTGGTTAATGAATGTATACCTTCATATTTTAATTCTCTCTACACTTAAACTTAGTATGGATATAAACTTGTCATTATCCACCTTAGGTAGCCTAGGTGCCCATTTACCTACCATGGATCCTTATCCATTTTGGTATGTTTTTAATCCTTCCTATTACTTACATTACTTTTTTAAAATATTATACTATTTAAAAATATAGATCTATTTATAATTATTTCATTATATTAGTGGACTAAAGGATTTTGACCCCTTTCATTTTGCATTATTTTATATGTGCCCCTCTTGCTAGGTCTATGGATCAATTGGTCACATCTTGATTCAAGTATCATTGGGTTCCTTTTATTAACCTTTTCCATGTCTTGATATTTAATAGATATGATAGTTTTAGGTTGATCCTAATCCATTACATACATAAGTGTTTTTATAATTCTTGCCACAAATAAAATAACATCCTATTGAAGGAACATTCTTATTTGTTTTTTATCGTTTGGATTTCCATTTCCATTTTGGTACTTAAACTAATCATCTTTATTCAATAATTTTTAATTATTTTCATATCAAAAGTGATTACAACTAAATAATTACTGAAGTTCCTTCCATTCTTCCAAATATTATTCATGAAAGTAAGAGATGTTTTAGAAAATTATCAGTATTTAATCTTATCCTTATTTTATCTCATTGATAATCTAAGTGAATGGATCTTCTAGTCATGTTAGACATCATTCTTGAATATTTGGTCCATTGATGCCCATATTTTTTTGAATCAAATAATTGAGTCATAATATGAACTTACAAATGTGTATTTAAACATCTAACTAATATGGTGACACATAATTAAGGAGCTAAGTAAACTTCTCCTAATAATTATGTACGGATATCTCTCTGTTATTGAGATTTTACAACTCATCCATATTCCCATAAAAATATAGTTAAGAAAGAAACCATATATTGAATAAGCTAATACGTTAATCTTGGTTGCTACTCATGATAATTATCCCCATATCATTTTTTATCATCCCATCACAAAGAAGCCTCACAAGATAGTTGATAAGCACCCCAAACAACCTTGATTTTGTTATAAAATATGAAAAGTTTTATTTCTTTATCGATTTTCATGACTCAAATCTCTACTCCATCACTAAAGACATTTCCCTAAATTTTTTTTAGAGAAATATGTTTTGATTCCTTAGATAATTTTATCTCAAATTGAAACTTCTTAGCCCTCTGACCATAACTTTTATTTTATTTTCTCTAATCTTTAGGTCTTGTATGCCCACCATTTTGGTTCTCTTTTTATTCATAATTTTGGGTTTTATTAAAATTTATATGGCCATCCTCCTATCACTCATCATTATTATTATACCCTCAAACATCTTAATTAATGGTGGTCATGTGGTCATGGGCTTCTATGAGCATTGAAAAAATATAGTATTCTTTCATCGTAATTATATTATTTATGATAATTACTTCATTTTCCATTACCTTTAGTGAAAATCATGGTAATTGAAGTTATTAAAATTTAACAATGTGTTAGCACTAATAGACACCAAAAGGCGTAAGTTTTGAAGTTGGGCTCTAATACCACAATATAACCACCCCTTGGATTACTTAAAGTAAAATGTGTAATTTTACTCCACTTGTTATTATGGTCAATTTAATAAAGTCAATAAATTAAATTTCCATGTTAATTCCCTATGTTATTATGAAAACTTTGGAATAAAATAAAAATTAATAATAACTAACTCTTATCTGATTAAATGCTACCATAATTTATTGATCTATAAAATGAGATTCTAGTACAACATATATTCAAAATTTATTTCACATGTTTGAAGATAATAAATATTAAAATTACTAACAATATGAATATAAATTGGAACAAGTTCAAATTACTAATGGATTAAAATGTATATACAACAAATAATATAACACTCAAAACTATATTTTACAATATGGATATTACATAAATGAGTGTATGAAACAATACCATATTTTTTCAACAAAAAATAACTTCATGTTATTATTAATAACCCATGTCAATATCCTTTATTAACATCTTTGAATATGAGATGAATAACATCATCAATTTTTTTCATCATACCACAAAACCATAGTGGACCACCACACACCTCCCTATTGAGAATGACCATAGACTTAAATAAGGGAAATAATTAAGAATATCCAACTAACAAAAGTATAAAATAACCATTTTAAATAAGATTACATGTCACTATAAAAATTAGTCAAGCTAGATAGTACTAGATAACATCACTATCTATTGATCATATAAGAAATAAAAATGAGTTAGATTAGGTAAAAAACATGAAAAATAATTATTATAGTAATTGTTTTAACCAAATACTTATAATATTTTAGAAAATCTTGTACAAGTCAATCACTTTACTAAAATGGATACATGAAACACCAAATAACTAAAAATTTTCCATGGCTATCAGTTCATAAATCACAACTATCTCAAATTTCACATTAGAAACTACCTTCATACATTTCACATTTTAGGTCTTGTGGAAGTGATATTAGAATTTTGAAGAATTCAATGGGAACAAGTTTAAGATTATCTTTTTGAAAAAAATGGTCATCAAAATTACAATATGTCTAGTAAATGTGTACTTATTCCACTTAGGAAATAAATAAAACATTATCGAAATGAACCACATCGAAGATTTATTTTTAAAAGAAGAGAAATAAAATTCAAATTTTGTATAATTTTAGAAAATAAAAAATTACTATTATATATTACTATTATTATGACCTTATTAAATTAACTAAGTAGTAAAAATTAACATAATAATTATTATGATAGGGAAAACAAAATCAAATATAAATGGATTTTCCAATACTAGTCTCATAATCCATATTATCCTTTCTTAGGAAAAACATCAAAAGATAGATTCTATAATCTAACTACAACAAAATCATTGATGTTTTTCAAAGTATTGAGTTTTGAAGGAAGGTAGTGGGTTAAATATCCAAATTTATTCCATATAAACTCAAGGACATATTAATTTAAGTTAAAAATATTGTAAGGCACAACAAGCCATTCAATGCACTAACATAAATTACTCATGAAAGGATATTATGAAATACATATCACAATCATGCTACATTATATGAATCTAATGGTAATATTAGTCCCAATCCCCAATAGTTATTTTGTTAAATGAAATATATGTATATTCATAAATTTTATCTTGTATTCACCGAATAGACAAGTCTTAATTATATAAATGCTAAAAATTCTTATATTTAATCATAACATAAATTTATAACTACCTTTGGATAGAAATTTTCTAATCCAACCAATAAGATATAACATATTATATTATAGTCTATAAACACATAATAAATATAGTGAGTAAGCATCATATTATATATAATATGAATGATTACAATCTATAATGTAAACATAACCCATACCCAAGTACACAGATGAATAGCATTTATATTAAGAACTTATCTCATGCCTTATTCTATTTAGTTTGGATACTTTATATCATATTATTTTTAATACAATTATATTGTGTTCAAACTTCACACCAATAATATAAGACTTGGAAACTAATAATAGTTTCCTATATATATATATATATATACATATATATATATATATATGTATGTATGTATGTATGTATGTATGTATGTATATGTGTGTGTGTGTATATATATGTATGTGTGTGTATGTATATATATATATGTGTGTGTGTGTGTGTGTATATATATATATATATATATATGTATATATATATATATACACATACATACATATATATACATACATATATATACATATATATATGTGTGTGTGTGTGTGTGTGTATGTATGTATATATATATATATATATATATATATATATATATATACATACATATATATACATATATATCTGTGTGTGTGTGTGTGTGTGTATATATATATATATATATATATATATATATATATATATATATATATAGTATGATAACATAGAATACATTCAATAAGTTTATTCTACACCTAAGTGTAGTCTATATGCATAGGCTAGGATGACTTGCAACTATCCTCTTTATCTAGATTTACTAAGACTCGAATAAGCTCAATGAAATAGAAATTGTGTATACTTGGATGAGAAGGTAAGGACTAGGGATATCCTTAGACCTAGAATAGGTTAATATACAACTCAAAGATCAATATATATGGTTCCAATTCACTTAAAAATATTAAGACTATGACATAGCGATATAAATCTCACTAGGTCTCAATAAAAATAAATGATTGTAACACCTGTTGTGAAGATGAATGTAAAGTAAATGATTATAATAAGTACAAGTATAATAAGTGATGGGTAAGTTGTTTTAAATAAGTTAAGGTGTAATGTTCAACTAAATGGGGTCTATTAAACCTAAGTTGATAAATGGAAAGTCTAACCAACCCTATATCTATACTAGATTATCTGGTATAAGGAAGAGCTTAAGAAAGTATTCATACATACATCCACAAATAAATAAACAAAACAATATTGATTCTTCTAAGTAAATAAATGAAATACTATATGGATATAAGCTCTTAACTTTGGGTGGACTCATCAATGATTTAATATCTCCCTTTGTCTCAAGTTTCCCTTTATAATATATTTTGTAGGATGAATACCTAAAATTGTTGGATGAAGTCCTAGATATCCTTAGTTTAGAACTCCAAAATATCTCTCATATTGAGATTCAATGAAACCAAAAGAAAATATCTCTAATATAAGGTTCTAAACTCTAAAACTTTCCCATTTACTAATTATTTGTATAAATTAGAGGGAAATCAAAGTGTATTTATTTTATATATTATTTTAGGAATGAAATATTACCTCTAGATATACTTCTAATACTCAAAACTAACACTAAACTCTGGGATGTTGGTATCATCCAAGATAATATAGTTGTAAGATTTCACTTGGCATAGTTGTACATTATCTAGGCTAATATAATATAAATGATAAAATATAAACTTAAAAAATTAGTAAGTTAGCAGATATAATACATGGAATACTTAAGAAGAAAACAAATTGTATTAGCTAATCTATTACCATAGGATATATGGAAGCTATTAAATATGGATAGGAAGTAAAAAAAGAGGTAAGTGGAAATATAATCACATGAGATGAGACTTATGGTAATTATAGTGTGAAAAAATATTATGAATACATCTCTCACAAACTACCATAAGCTAATCCCACCTCATTTTGGTGCACTTGATGTTCATTTTTTGAGTTTTGGTAAAATGAACTAGATTTAGGAAACTTGATCTCTAAGTTATATCCATATAGTTTAATTTTCCCCAAAATTAATCAATACTAAGTTAAAATTAGGATGGGTATTAGGTTGTCAAAAAAACATTATCATCAAGGCTATTTATTAGGACTAGCTAAATAAATTTCCACCCTTAACAAACTTGTAATCACATAAAAGAGGTAATTAGATGTTAAGAGTGTTGCTTGAGTCAACCTATCCCTAGGCTATCCGTATACCCATTATAGAGCCATATACATACATTTATAGTCATTTGACAGACCATAGTAACTACAACTAGTCAAGACACGGTCCCAAAATTATCATCGCTGACCTCAATCCAAATTGCTTAATATTATACAAAAAGGACATTAGAATCACATTTGGGACACTAAATCCCCATGGTGCTAGTGTCCCCAACTAGGCACTATTATCCTTATATCTCCCAAATTTATACTTCTTTAAATGCGTGCCCCTCTTAAGGTTAGATTAAGATAATTTTATTATGTACACACGCAACATAACCCTATAAATATATGTATAATCCACCTATATTCACTAGATGGAAAATATATGTAAAATATATTCAAACCAAAGATAGAGTTATGAAAAATTAATGTATTTGATCCATATTCTACCCTACTTTGTTCATACTACCATTTATAACAACCCTAATTCCAATTTTAAAGTATTTTAAAGATCAAGAACATTCAAGGAATCTAAGTCCACTCTCATTCTAGTATTCAATTGTACATACATCAAGCACTAGGTGGGAGAACTACATCAAACTTGATTCCTCCTTAGAGTGTTGGTATGTAGGAAACTCTCTATACAATAAGGTGTTGAGGTTGTCTAGTCTATCCTACTAACACACAAAATTATTTCTTATGCCATACAAGGATTTTTGGATTTTCACATAAAATCAAGTTTTCCAAGTACAATATAGAGCTATAGGTTTTGGTCATGAAAGAAAAAAACATAAATACATAGGTACATGTGCTCCCTTAAAATAGGAATAGTCTAGGAAATGGGACATTGGTGCCATATTGAGGATACCACACATGGATGGTATTACTATCCAAAATGGGCATTACTATCTAGTGAACATATATATACTAGAATCTTGTTGATGACACACTATTTCCTAGATCTCAACTTTCATAACCTAGATCATCCATGACATTCAATTTTTAGATAAGTCTCTATTTATTGCTATTATTAGAAATTCAAACAAGGTCAAAATCATAACAAATTAGTACTTAATTATTTCATATTTACTTAACTGATTTAGCAACTCATCCCTTTAACCAATTATAAAAATGACTTGTGTAAAACCCTAAAAGGTTAAATAATTTGGTGAACTTATCTTACTTTGAATATCACTTCAAACCCTAGCTTATATTAATCCAAAAATTTTGCAATAAATTTAGGTATACCTCATTATTTCATGATTTTATTTAGACAACCTAGTTAATTAAAATAAATTTTCAATTAGGGTTTTAATTTATTTTACATATAATTTAAATTTTTGCAAAGAAACCCTACATTCAAAAACCCTAACCCTTGACACACTTAGGTTTTGTATCATTTTATATTTATACTAAAATTTTATTTCCAAAATTTAGATTTTAGACTCACATATCTTCTTATTCATATCATCATGATAATAATTATAGAATAAATTAATTAATTTTAGTTACAAAGTTAGATACTTTCATTTACATACATGTTCCCTTTGATTTGGAATGAAATCAAAAAAGACAAACACATATACAGATGATGTTTTATATCAATTGAAATATATGTCATATCTCATAGCATGTTATCTTTATTCTATGTGAAATTCCATTAATAAGAAATCCATACACATATAGAGGATTTAACACATAAGATAACAACTATGTTTCAATATTCACTGTCATATCTTATGCATAGGAAAGAATCTCTTCATCCTCATCTCCATGTGGGTGATAACTACCTTCCCTATAATTAGGTTTATGCTATCATTACTCCATGAGATGAATCATATTATAATAATGTCACTAATCCCCCTACTCAATCTATTCACACCTTTTCCCTATAGGGTGTGTGCCTACATGTTCAAATATAAATATCTAGGGTTTGCACTTATGAAACTCTATGTGCTCAACTTATCATTATGATCAAGATAATTATATGTTTAAAAAATAAAATTCAACTACTACATGAAAATATTACAACATTGGAAAAATAATTTACAAGACAAAGGCCTCTAGGTCACAATAGTGTAAATCATGTTTATACAACTTCAATTAGTCAATTTGGGGTAAACAATGTTACATATCAGAACAAAAAATCATAACAAATTACATCTATAACTAGTGGTTTAAAAAGAATTGAAAGGTCAAATAAGATTTCAAGTGAGACTCTAAAGGAAACATTCAAAGCTAATTTGATCAACCTACCTCCTTTACACCCAAGGAGGAGATCCATATATTTTTGTGCATGTGCATATCATAGAATGTATGGGCACCACACATATTCATGTTTAGAATTAAAAAGAAAAATAAAATAAGTAATGGATACATATGACTCACATAGTGACACTTCATCCACATAAAATAAAATGAAATATCTACCATTCAAAAGGGTTAAATTCATAAAGAGTAAAAAAATGGTTACCAAAGCATAACTCAAAATAAAAAATGGTTCCTAAATAATGATCACAACAAGAAACAATATAATAATCATAGATAAATCAAGTAAATCCACCTCTCCATAATGAGGCTAAATGTTCAATATGGTATGGTTTTGGTCAAAAGTATCTAAAATAATATGGTTATCATGGTCAAGGTTTAGGAAAATAAGCCCAAGGCATCACTTCTCTTGTTCTAGTAGTTGATAATATTAGTCAATAAGGTTTGGGGTTTATTGAAAATCCCAAAGTAAATCAATCATAGATATAGTTTATTGAAAAAAAACATCCAAATACATAGGACATGTTATATAAAGATAAAGATCTTAAGTTGAAAATTAAAATCCATGCTCAACCAACAAGCATTCTTAGAAAGGGTTTTCTATAAAAAGATCCTACACAACACAATGTGTCTACAATAAGCATAGTTTCAAAGGGAAAAATCACAATCAATATGCCAAAGCATATTTCAAAATGTTTAACTCCATAGAATGCAAGAATTCATTATATCAAACAAAGTTATTATGATTCTAATGTGGAAAAAATATTATGATTATTATGAGGAACAATACATAGAAACTACTACAACAACATTCAAATATATCATAGAGATCACACTGCATAGGAGCCTATCTTCCTATTTTTGATATAGGTCATAGTGATAGCGAGTCTCCCATGAGACTCATTCATTAGTATGGTTCCTACCATTACACATACTTCATTTTATCTCTCATTCCTTGTACATTGTTTATTTTCATTTGATTGTACATAGATTACACTCAAAAAACACAAAAATAATATAACATGTCAAAATATAAAAACATTTAAATATTTTACAAAATTTTACAAATTGTATGCATTGCTATGTTTACATTTCTACTACTTTATAGATATTTCATATTACTAGCTATACTAGCATAGTCAATTTTATTGTATACATACAATTCACTTGTTCTTATTGAGTCCTTATAGAATCTAGCTAGGACTCTAGTCCATTAAATTGATCTAGACTAGCTATCATCTACCCATTTGGGGCATTACACCAATCCAAGTTTATACATTGATATATCTTCCCACTTGGGGGAATCTCCTAAAAAATTACTATAACTAGGTTTTATCTTTTTCATACTATAAATTCTAGTTTACACATTGATTTATCTTGATATTGATCATTTCTCCTCAGTGCTCAAATTTTTTGCTGACTGTCACTAGTTAGACTCTACATATATGCATTATATCATCTAAATAGATTTATATTACATAGATATAGATGATTTCAATTATAATTCCTATATTATAATTGATTGTGTTTCCTATGCTTCTTTCATATTGGATGGAATTTGAATATGCCATTGTTCCTTAGCTTCTACATAACTTCTCTATTTGTATGCCTTAGATATGTGCCCATATCCCTTATGTGAGTTTTCCTACTTCGATATATGGAAATTTGAACATGTCCTTCTATATGGTTGTACATCAATTTGATTTTTGTTTATGTATATGGACATTTGAACATGTCCTTGTATGTATTCATTCTAAAATTTAGTGACATGTGCCCATTTCCCTTATATTATGGCCCCTTGGCCTATATTTTGTGTGCCTCATGTGTTTGTATCTTTTCTTCATTTTATGCTTCTACACCTTGACACTTGTATTTTCTTGTTACACACATAGTAATTTTAGATTCCATGAGAGATCTCATACATCTACCTATCCTACTTGGTAGCCTTGATGGACATCATGCCCCATTCCCTAGGTAGTTACTCAGATTTTTGATTTTATACACATTTATTACATTTATCTTAACACCCATGTGCAATGCTATATTACAACATACATCTTAAAATTATTAATTATTATTAGATATATTTAAATTCTAGTGTTATATTTTAAATTAGATTGGATTATCATGCACATGCTCTAGCTAACATATTTTATATATCTACTTATTTAGAGGGAAATTCTTACACAAGTTTCACAACTACCCTCAAAAGAGGGGTCATTCACAAGGGTTTTTCAAAAAGATCAGGATCATACATTGTTTTTCACAAATACATTTTAACACATAGGCCCAATTTCAGATATTAGACTTAGGATAGACACAAAATATATTTAAGACTCAACAGTCTTTTCAAATCACACAAAAAATAGACTAAGTAGTCATCAGTGCCTAAATTGGGACACTAGTGCCATAGTGCACTATTGTCCACTATAGGGAATTATTGTCTAGTATCCCTAGCTTTACTATAGTCCATATTATTCAAACTAATACACTAAGTACATTATAAATTTTCACATATATAATCACATGTTTGGTAGTTGTGTTTATATTTAGCTTAAATTCATTTGTTTCAATTCAAATTCATAACATTTTCTTAGATTTGGATGAATCATTAATGACATGATCACTCATAAATTTAAAATATTTACACAACATCTAGTAAATACTTGATTTAGATCATGTATACTCAAATACCATATTGGGGACATGTACATGGCACATGTTTTCATATACTCAACTTTAGACAAGTTGATTAGATGCAATGGTAAACTCCATGTCATTCTATACATTGTATACACTTTATATCACATTCTAGGTTTTCACTAGATTCATGCCATACTCTATATATAGTGGTTGGCATTCCTGAGTGGCACATAGTTGCCTAATATACCCAAGTGGCCATTAAGCTAAATACACAATTAGAATATACTTAGTTAGATAATTTTATCACTTTACATAGTATAATTATAAATACATCTACTTCACACAAAATTAAATTATGGATTCATGTATTACTTGAGCTATTTATACATATACATGAGAGGGCTTAACACACTTATAGTCTTATCCAAACTATTCACAGAGATCAAGATCCACCAAATAAGGGTGGGTAATGATGAATTCAAGATTGGATTGAGTTCTTGAGCCACCCATATGAGGATTCAACAAGCCATTAGCTCAGTTAAAGTTATTCAATGATATATTCACTATGCACATATCATACATGCATGTTATCACTAGGTTCATGCACTAGTTCACATACCCAATGAGGTGTATTCATTCATTTCTTCTCTCTTTACTTTGCTTTACTCAGTGATTTCATTTTAGCATAGTCTTTTACTTTTGATCTCTTAAGGATTGATTTTTGACTATTTCATTATAAGACATTAGTTTTGATCAATTTTCACATCCTAAAGTTGTCCTAAACTCATTTTGTTATCCTCACAAATAACATAACACTATAAATACAAGTTTAATCCACTTATATTCACCAAATGGAAAATATATGAAAAAGTAAGGTGTTTGGTCCCTATTCTACCCTAATTTATACCTACTACCATTTATAGTATCCCTATGTTCAATTTTCAATAATTTCAAAACTAAATCACATTAAAGGAATCCAAGGCCACTCTCATTCTAGCATTCACTTGCACATACATTAAGCACTAGGTTGGAAAACCATAGCAAACTTGAAACCTTCTTAGAGTATTGGTATGTAAGAAAATCTTTACACAATGGAGTGTTGAGTATATCTAGTCCATCCTACTAACACACACAATATTATTTATTATGCCATATAAGATATTAGGGTTTGAAAATAAAATCAAGTTTTCTAGGTATAATATAGAGCTATAGGTTTTGGTCACGCAAGAATAGAACATAAAAACATAGGTGTAGGTGCTCCCTAAAAATAGGAATAGTTAAAAAAAGGGAACATTAGTGCCATATTGAGGACACTGCACTTAGATGGCATTACTATCCAAATTGGGTTCTACTATCCAGTGAATAAAAGAATACCAGAATCCTATTGATGACACACACTATTGCCTAGATCTCAAATTTTAGAACCTAGATCATCCATGACAATCAATTTTGAGATAAGTATCTATCTAACCCTATTTTTTGTTATTATTATAAATTCAAACAAGTTCAAAATAATAATAAATAAATAAATAATTATTTCATATTTATTTAAATGATTTAAGAATCTCATCCATTTAACCAAACATAGGAATTATTTGTGTAAAACCATAAAAGGTAAATCACAACTATGTCTACTAGGATGATATAGTTGGTAATGAGAGACTTCAACTCTTAGACAATACCATAGGGAAAAATTAATATAGTTAGGTAAGGTGTGGGTTGATACCATAGGGTATGTCTAATGGAGTATAAAATAAGTATAATGAGATATTGTTATAGGGTATGCCTAGTAAAATTGGATAATTAAACATGTTCAAAGAAGTTACATTCTTTGTCGATGTAGTGGGAAATTAAAATCATGGATGATATTGTATGGTATGTCTAATGTTTTATAACACTGTGTTAGCTGATACAATAGGGTATGGCCTATGTAGCTAATAATTTACCTTGGTTGGTACTATGGGATATGGCCAGTGCAATTAAAAAATATCAATGACCAATAATCATGGGGTATGGTTAGTGTAGTTAAAAAATTTCCATGGGTGGTAATTGTTATCACTCAGAAGTACACCCTAATGAAAATGTGTGACTGTTATCACTCCTATTAATTGAAATGAAATTTATCAAAGGTGTAAGACCTTATAATTGTATATAATATAAATACATACATACATACATACATATATATATATATATATATATATATATATATATATATATATGGATATTTACTTTTGATAAACTCACCTACTGCTATGTAAACTATCAAAATATGTGCTTTCTTGACTAGGAAAAGGGTAGAAAGATCTATGTTAAAGCTAAAAATGGGAATGCAAATTGAAAATTGGGGTGGTGCACCAATATTAAAGTAAATTATGAATATAATTTTTTTTATTATAAATAAGTTTAACACATTAAATTAATCTTCATATAATAACTCTTGCATAAGTATTTCATGCAGAGGTCTTGACAGACACACTAGCTTGGGAGGAATGAACAATGGTTGAATTCACTTCCAAATTAGGTAGAAATCAAAATTAAAAATTTAATATGACCTACAATAATATTTATTTTATGTGTAAATTTGATATATTAAAAAATAAATATAGGAAAAATAATCATTCACTAAGTTACATCAATGAATTAAGAACATACTTCATGAACAACTTGAAGATGGATGTAAATTTCAGATCTTTATTGCTTCAAAGGTGAGGTACTACATATTTTTGGCATATTTTATTTAATTCAAAATAATAATATCCTCATGATCATTAAAAAAAATTAATTCTCATATATAAAATAATAAGAGAGAGAGAAGACAAGGAGCTCTATATGAGTCCACATGCAAGTCAACTTCACTCCTAGTCAACTAAAAATTCAACTCAAACTTAAACTCCACCATCAAATCCACCTTTAATTTTAATAAATAAAATGTATAATTTGAGTTTAAAAATTATTTAATGAAATATTTATTTTTATTATAGAGGGATTATATTATTTCATGTTTTAAAAAATCAAAAGGTTCTTCATGCATCTTGAATCTTGAGTTAACTTGCTACAACCTTTCATGAAACTTTTGATCTTATTTAGTTTATTATTTTTGGTCTTTAGTTAAACCCTATTAGTATTGAATGAATATTAAATGTATAATTTATTTACCTCAAATTACATATTTATTTTATTTTAAGTATCTTGACTTCACACCTCGAGTTCAACTTGAGCTATCTTACATGCAACTTTCATGCATGTTTAACTTCTTGACTTTTTAAATTTAGTCCAAAGGGGTGCATAGTAGAGGAGATATTGCATACTGAAATTAAAAGGATTATATTTAATTATAATAGTGACTAAAATATTTACCAAATAACTAACTCAACTTCTCCACTTTTTCATGTTTTGAACTCCACTTTTTTAGGGTTAAGTAAAGATTCTTTCTATTGACTTGACCTTTATTTAATTTAGTCAAAAAGGGGAAACATTTAATTTGTAATTTTATCTATAATAAGATAAATTACATACATAAAACCAATTTAAAACCTTAAATTACATATAAAAAAACTTACATGTCAAATTTCATGAGATGTCATTGAATAAAACTCAAAATATGCACTTTTTGGTGTTGACTAGCTTGCACAATTTCATTTTTGAATGCATGTAGGTCCAAGTTTTTAATTTTTATTATTTTTTATGAGGAATAAATACATAATTATTTTTTTATTATTAATATTACTAAAACCTATAATTATTTCATTAATTTTATGTCCTCAACCAATTACTTAAACCAATCAAAACTCGCATTTTTTTACTGTCTTATTTGCTTGCTTATAACCCTGATGCTTGATCATTTTCCATTATCCATAATTTTACCTAAATTTTTTATTTATAAATGTGTGTAAAGGTATTATGTGCCTCATAATATATCACACCACCTTTATTTTCTAATAAATAACTTAAAATTCAAACATACTACTTAAAATTGAGCCATGAGTGTTTAAGAATGGTTTAAAAGCACATGTTCTTCTTAACCATTGCTCATAAATTTGAGCCAAAATAAAATGAAAAAAATGAATTTAATATTTATTTAATATGGTCTCAAAAAAATTATATAATAATATATTATCCAACTCATATTCACCTTCATGTACTGAGCATCTAAAAATTGCCTTCACTAATTTGTAAATAGCTAGTTAAAGGAATTAAAAAAAATTCTGTCAGAATTTGAACTTGTGAATTGTTCCTAAGAATTATTTTTGCATGATTAATTTTTTATAATGTTTTTAATACATTTTTTTTCCTTTAATACATTAATGGAGTCTTATTAAAAACCTACACATAAATAACTTTAATCAATTATGGCAAAATTATTAATAGTAATGTGGCGCCTAACTGATGTGTTTTAAAAATGGATGATATAATATAGTCTAGAGATAATTTTTATTTTAAATAGTGGAATTATTAGTTTTTTAATTTTATTTCATATTTCTACATCAAAATACTATTTTTATTTTATTTATAATTTATAAAGATGGTGATGCTTATGGCGTATATGGATGAAAAATGGTTTTCATACCTTTTAGAGAGACTATCAGTATAAAGGTCTGAGACCCTCTTTGCATCCTTTAACTTTCTCCCATGGTCAATTTGTGGATGATACTATTTTCATGGGACAGTCTGAAGTTACTGAAGCAAGAACTCTTAAGGAAGCTATTAATCTGTACACCTCTGCCTCTGGACAACTGATAAACTGGAATAAAAGTGCAGTTTTCTTTACAAATACCCCAACTTATAGACATATCAAAATTGCTAGAATTCTTGATTGCTCTATAGGCTCTTTTCCTTCCATATACCTTGGTCTCCCTTTTGGATTGAAAGCCCCTGAAGCTTTTTGGGAAGGTCTTATTAATAAATTTAGTAAGAAGTTAGTGGGATGGAAACGCTGTCTCCTTAGCCAAGGAGGAAAGTTAACTCTCCTCAAAACAAGTCTTCAAAGTATACCTACATATGCTCTGAGTCTTTTCAAAATCCCCTCTAAATATGCTGAGGCAATTGAAAAAATCCAAAGAAACTTTCTTTGGTCAGGTTCTGAGGAGAAAAGGAGAATGCCTCTTATTGCATGGGATAACATTTGAAAACCGATTAAGGATGGTGGATTCGGTATAAGGAAAATAAGAAGTATGAACACTGCCCTTTTAGCTAAACAGGGATGGAGGGTCTATCAGTAAAATAAAGAATGGAGTAAAATATGGAAGCATAAGTACTTATTTAAGGCACAGTCACTTCATGACTTCTTTACTACTCCAAATATTTCTCATCCGTCTGCTATTTGGGGGGCATTCCAGGGAACAAAACATGTTCTTGAAGAAGGTAGTGCATGGAGAGTAGGTAATGGTAAAAAGGTGAAATTCTAGGAAGATATTTGGGTAAGTGGTAAACCCTTACAGGAAGAAATCCAAGATAAAGATGTTATAGAAAGATGTAAACAAAGAGTGGGCATAATGGTTAATCAATACTGGTAGAACAACACTTGGGTAAACCTCACTGACTATGATCAAGATCTCAAGGAGATTCAATTATCCCTAAATGCTATATCCCTATATCCTAATCAAGAAGATAAAATTGTTTGGTTCCAGGAGCCAAGTGGACAGTTTAAAGTCTCTTCCATCTTTATCTCCAAGGGAAATGGTAGGAAACCATTATGGACTAGAGCCTGGATTAAGGGGCTCATTCCTAAAATCAAGTTCTTTTTCTGGACCCTTCTCTAAAATAAAATTTTGACTCTGGATAATTTACAGAAATGTGGAATCAATATTGTTAACAGGTGTATTCTATGTAAAAGAGACCTTGAAGATAGAGATCATCTATTTGTGAATTGTTCCTTCACTCTGCTTGTTTGGAAGGAGGTTCTCAATCTGTGGGGCATTACTTGGATTCATCAAAAAAATGTTGAAATGTCTCTCAAAAGCTGGTATTGCCCTTCAAAGAATCCTGAAGTTCTCTTCTTATGGAAAATTACTCTTCCCGATGTCTGGTGGGGAATATGGAAGGAAAGAAATAACCAAATATTTAGAAACAAAGAACTCCCTGGATGGGTGGTTGGCCAGAACATCATTAGAGCTCTAAAGGAAAATTTTTCTTCTCAAAAAAGTCTAAGCTCTAATCTCAATGTGGATAACCCCCTGAGGAAGGATATTATTCTAGGTAAACCTGATAACCCCAGATCAGGTGTGACTTGGATTAGTCCACCTCAAGATTGGATTAAAGGTAACTTTGACGGTGCAGCAAAAGGGAACCCAGGAAATGCTGGTTGTGGTGGTGTTCTGAGAAACCATGCGGGAATGGTTATTGATGTTATTGCAATCCCCATTGGTATATCTAACTGCCACATTACTGAAGCTACAGCTGCCCTCCAAACCCTTAAATTAGCTGTGGACTCAGGATATTCCAAATTGTGGCTTGAAGGGGACGCTTTGAATGTTATAAATATCCTTAATAATAAGAATATTGTGTCTTGGACCATAGAGGATGAGGTGAAGGAGATGAAAACTCTTTTGAATAAATTTGAAGAAATAAAAATCACCCATACCTACCATGAAGCCAATGGTGTAGCAGATTGGCTTGCTAATTGTGCTATCCGGGAAGGGCAAAAAGTGAGGTGGGATGAAACCTTAGTAAGGAATGTGGATTTAAGGGTGATCATTCTTCTCGATGCCACACATGCGAAAGAAGGTAGGATTGGAGTGTAATAAAATCTTAATGAGTAGGAGTGGCAACACGGGGATAGGAACCCAATCATTAAAGAGTAAGGCCCTCAAGAGGGAGAAGCAGATCCTGAAAAGCCATAAACAAATTCGACGTCCCAATCAACTTGACAGTAGGAGGATTCAGGGTAATATTCATAGTAATCGAGACACTGAGAAAATGAGTATGGCACGTGAAAGGAAGGGAGAACCCCATAAATAGGAGCCCAAGAGATGCGTAGAATGGAGAGAGAAACATCAAGTCTGGAGAATTTTTTAGAAGGAAATGTTACGAGCTACATGGAAAGACTCCACGGCTCTAAACTGCATATCACGACAGCCTTCTTAAAAAACTGGTCTGACGACAGGGTCACCCTTCATGGAATAACTATAAATTTAACTAAGGATTTTCTTGCTGAGGTTACAGGGTTGTCAATGGAAGGAATCAAATTTTCAAAGTAGATCAGCATTTCGAATGAGGCATTTTGTAAGTTCCCCAAAATGGATGAGGAGGAGCAGAAGTTGGTCAAAAATGGGGATTTTTATGAGCTGGATCAGATTAAAGGGATTTGGAGGGATGTCCTAAGCTGTATAAGGGAGTACTTCATCCTGGATGGAAGAAGCAAATGAGTGCATAAGTTCCATTTTGTCTTCCTCAACCACTTCAGGCATAAGGTTAGCATGTCTTTTCCTTTCTATCTTCGCTACTCCCTGATTCAAAGCCTTTATGCTCATAGGAAAAAGGATTTATGCCCTATTCTTCATGAAGGCCTTATTCTACTTATTAAAGGCTATTGCAAGAATAGGGCACTGGTTAAGTATCCCAAACAGGGGAAAAATAAGTTGCCAGGGAATACAAAGAATGAAAATGTAAGTAGAAGAGGAAAAATTAAGACCCCTAGTCTTAATAAACAGAATGCAGAAGAAGAAAGGGGTTGGGAGAGAATTGAAGAACCTGAGGAGGAAAATCCAGAGGAAGAAGATGGAACAGAGAGCTGGGAAACCAACTCTAGTAATGATGAAGAAGGATCTGAGGAAATTGAAAAAGATAAAGGCAATACAGAGGAGGATTCTGTTACTAGAACAGAAGAGACGGAGGAAAACCAGAAAGTGGCAGAGGATGACACTGTCCAGGAAGATCCTGGTGAGGACCCAACTTCTAAGAATGAAAAGGAAATCTCTGTCTAGGAAGATATTCAAAACATGGAGATGGAAATTGAAGATGGAATCAATGAGCGGGAACAAAAGAGCCAAGAAGACTTCTTTGATGAAGCTAGGAATAGCCCAAATAAAAAGTCTGAGGATGGGAGAGGGAAGAATTAGAATGAAGAAATACACACTCCTATGACTTGGGTTAACAGTAAAGCTGAGTCTTCTTCCCAATTAGATTCTTGGTTGTGTAGGGAGATCATTGATCTCAAGAAAAAAGCAGAAACTTTGGAAGATTCTCTGAAAGCTGCTTGGAACAAAGTAAACAACATGGAAAATCAGTTAAGCGAGATTCCTGTGAAGCTCAAAGCTTACAAAAACAACCTCTAGGATTTAATAAAGGATAATAGAAAGAAAATGGAGGAAATAACGTCCAACATATGTGCAGCTGCTATCAATATAGGTAAATGAGCCAATGAGGAGACCAAAGCACTAGAGGGTCCCAGCAAAAGGACAAGGCAAAGTTCCAGAAAGAAAGAAACACAAAAAGGAGCTTTGCTGGAGGCTACCACCCACAATATTGCTTTGAAAGAAAAAGAAGCCATGAACTTGATACTGGAACTGGATGACTAATCTGGTCCTTATTGTTGGTTAAGAAACTGGTACTTATCTTTGTTCTTATTTTGTTAGCTTTTGTTTGTTGTACCACCAGACTTCTATTTCAAGGTTTTGACTGGATGTATCTCTTATGGTTTCAGGACCATTCAAAACCTATTTTGCTACCTCTCTATATTGTTTTTAGGCGTTGCCTGTGGGCTTAGTTGTTCTTTTTTTTAGCTCTCTGTTAAAGGGTTTCGGGGCCCCTTCAAAACCTGCTTTTACCTCTAATCTAAAACAATAGACAAAGCTTATTTTTTGATGTTTATATTCATAGATATTATGGATATGTGTCATATGTATCTAATCATGAAGCTTATCACTATGATTATATGTAAATGGGATAGGATGCCAAATACATTCCATTGGGTGGTGGAGGGGGATGTGAATAAGGTGGGGATTACCTTGTAGTATGTCCATGCCATATTGGGGTTTCTTATTAGAGGCACTCCTATGGTATGTGAAAATACATAGGATAAAAATGAGATGAGAGTGTAACTTGGTTGGATATAGGATCAAATACATAATATAAGGATCATCTCATCATATGATTTTTTAAATTTTATGTATCAAGCATTCTCGATATCTAGAAATCCCTTATCAATATTATGACCATGTACATATAATTTAATCAATACAATATGTAAATTATTCATTTTTTTCAATTTTTTTAAAATTGGGACCTTCATATGATATGTTATATGCCATATGGGTGTACCTAATTCTTTATTTATATGGTTTACCAAACTAGGTCCAACAAACTATGGGCTTTGTTATTATTTTTGTGAGTTGTATTTATGATAGGTTCCCCGTGTACAAATTGGTGGGGTTACCTCATGTGGTGGATGATCATATCCATTTAATAATTAAATTGGTATATTTCCATATAATATAATTTATCCCTCATGTTCCTACATTGGAGAGCATTAGGAGTGGCCATATCATATGGGCATTATAAAAGGGCACATAATATGTTTGGCCATCTTTTTCAACCATAATGAAAACAACAATTTAGGAGTAGGATTACTAGACATCATAATTGGTGGATTGATCCACATGCATGTGATAATATACCAATAAATTTTTGATTTAAACATTAAAATTTATTTTTATTTGTCTCAAATTATTAGGTTAGACATGTTAGAGAGCAAATGCGAGTCTTAGGACGTGCCCTGTTGGTTGAAGTCCCAGTGGTGAGATCTCATATGCATGTAGTGGATAAATGATGATGGTTATGGTAATGATAAATAATATGATAATGTGGATTTATGTAGGTAATAAATATTAATTTTAGATAAGTGGATCCCCAAGTTGGCCCATATGAGTGCTAGACCATACATGGTCAGATTTGGAGGTCATCTTGACAAGCTATGGTAGCAAGTTAGGGAATATGGAGAGTATTAACCCTATCATTAAATCATGATAAAAATAATTTTCAAAGAGGGAGGTTATGGCATGACATTAGGTATGAAAATTTTAAGTTTATGTGATCACATTTGTTTTCATAGAGGTAGATATATACATTCTAGATACTAGTGATATATTTTTCTTAGATATTTTGTATAAGTATATGAGGTCCTTTTTTTTATTTATGTAAATGGAGGAGGAATGGTGGAGTAATATATTTAATATGTATCATCACAATGTTTTTTTATGTCATACTACTTGAGCATGATACCACTAGGATGTGAGATCCTATAACACCTTCAGCTAGACTGTATTTTATTTAGTTTTAGTTGGTCAAAGTAACTTATAAAGAGATATTGCATCATGATAAATATATTTATAGGATATATTTTTGGTATTGTAATGAATATATTTAATAAAAACATGGTAGGAATTATCCATGGAATGATACACACATGATGACAACATGATAAATAGGAAAGTTGCATACATAGGTGGCTCATATAGAGGGTATGCAGTCATATAATTTGACATTATGGATAATTTTAAAATATTATATTTTAGGATATTCAATGTAAATCATGGAATATCACTCATGGAGGAATGAGGTGATCCATAAGCATATGGCCTGCATTTTTTACTTAGATTTATATATTAAGATGTATGTAGAAAATTGAGACATATGTGTGTGTGTTAATGATATATGAGCTATTTTATTTCTATAATTAATCACATTTTTAATATCATTCTTATAAAATAATTTGATGTATTTATTATTTATTTTCTATAAAATGTATGAAAATTCATGGTAAAAAGGAATAAAAACAATTGTAAAAATAATGTAAATCATGCCCAATGTAATGTAAATATTAAGACGAAATAAAAGATATGTATAAAATTTTAAGTAAAAATTAAAATATGTCACAAAAAATATAAAACAAATATAATCACAAGTTACAAAAAATAAATTTAAAATTAGATATCCAATGTAAGAAAATATAAAAGATAACAAACAAGTATATGTGAAAAATGTCACCTAATGTAAGACAATTAAATTCAAATTGACTAGAACATAGGGGAAGGATGAAAATTATTTTAAATTACACCCAATTTAAGATAATAAAAGACTCAAGTATAATAATTAGATATATCAAAATAATAAAAAGACCTCAATGAGTGAAAACTTGAAATCAATGCTTATACAAAAACAAGATGTAAGAACATACAACCATATCAAGACATAACTATGATGATGGAAATGACATGTATATGAATGGTGATGAGTGAATTTGAAGAAATCCTAGGTTTATTTCCTATTATATTACAATAAAACTCACAAACTAAAAATCTATGTGGCTATACATGGAAATTCAAATTCATATTTAAACCAAATAGATAGAGAATTGGAAATAAAGAGGAGGGAAGTGATCAACTAAAAGTGATATCCATAAAGGGGATATAATGGAATTTTTATGGATATATAAGGATTCAAGGTGATGTAAAATAATTATTGGAGAGAGGTAACTCTAATCAAGGGGGGAAGGCAAATAAAGGTCACCATAAAGGACCTAAAAACCCCCACCTAGCAAGTGTAATATTGGGATAAAAAGTGTAGTATATAGATCATCCCATGAAGGATATATGCATGAAAAATAAAAGGATCATACCATACCAAAACATTCTCCCCTCTCTTGAGGACCCTTTATAAATCTATTAGTCAAATATGAATATTGTGTACATGTGTGAGAAAGTATGTGGTACTATAATGTTCAAAGATATAGATAAATGAGACATCATACCCCATTCTACTAGTATATTGTACCTAAATTGACTTTGGTTGTATTTTTATGTGGGATATGGTGTTTTAACATTGTCCAAAATATGATGTGTGCCAATAATATCACAAATATTTATGTGAGTTGACTTTTAAGTTATAATTTTTATTTTATTACTTATTATAATGATTTCTATTTTAAATCATTTAGATTTTTAATATTTTCCTCATCCAAATATATTTGTAAAAAATAAAAATGGGAGATAAATATGACTATCACAAGAGATCTTGTACCTAGGTACTAGAGAGGACAATTTAAAGACAAATTCTAATAAGACTCTTATAATTGAACTTTATAAACTAGTGAAATATTTAAATTGACTTAAGTTTTCCTTAGGTGTAAGGAAAGATAAATATGATGATCACAGGAGAAATATCCATGTGAGTAGGGTGATACAATAAGAATATACTAGTAGTTGACCACCAGAAGGGATATTTTTGCTTCAAAATTGACTAGGCAAAAAGTTGGATCTATAAGTGCATGGAAATGTAAGTCAAATCATGGAAATGAGACCCAAAGAATGGAAACATTATGAGATATGGTAATCATGTCACTAGATAATTCATACTAACCTACATAAGGTTTAGCATCAACACAAGTAATAATAATCATCATAAAAGAGGGTGAATGTAAAAATATACCAAAGAATGATGAGGAAACCAAGGTTGAATAAAAAAGGTCAAGAAAAATATGAAAAATAAACCTGAAGGTGATCATAAGATTTACAAAAGAAAAAAAGGCCTACTATAAATCATCCCAAAAGAAGTGTAATCTAAAACATTGAAAAATAAATCCTAGAGGTACTACTTAAGATCCATAAAGGAAACTAAGGTTGATTGTTAAGTGACATAATGTTGAAAAATAAAACCTAAATATGTTGTTTTATTATATTTTTGGTTCATTTTATTAATAAAAATAACTTATTAAAAATAGGAATGATATAGGGTTTTGAAAGAGGAAAACCTATGATGGGGTTACACACCATTGATCTAACAAGGTGGGTGCTCTTTTTTGGCTAAGAAGGATTACCTTCATAATAAAGACAACATGGACAATATTGATTAATAATAGAGATGGTTGGACTGCCTGATACAAGATTAGTTCTAAGAAGTGGTACACTTCCTTATAGGGATGTCAGTCTATTATTTATGAAATTAAGGGTATAATATAATAGAATAAATTATAATAAACAATGTGATAATATTATGAAAATTAAATGAAGCAAATCAATCTATTGTATAGATATTATCAAAACATTCATTCCAATATGTTATGGCTAAGTCCTCTTCTTAGATTTCTTCTAGTTACTTAGTGATGACTTCTAGAGTTAGGGAAAAGACAATCATGCAAATACTCAACTTAAAATAAATATCACTTTGATCTATGAATAATGGATGACGAAATATGGGTAAGTCATGATTTGAGACCACAATATGTATGACACTAGGTAATGCCATATATAGATAATAATGCATGATTTCAAGACTTAAATTATAGATATTTAAGATTGCTAATCTAGTCTTAGGTTGTAGACACAAATGAAAACATAAGGATCAATGCTGATTGTCTCAGAATCAGTATCAATCAGGTGATCAATGTCAATCTAGAAAGAATCATGGTCAATCTTATAGTGGGTGCTAAAAGACTCAGGATGATGCCTAATAAGGGCTTTAACAAATCCTAAAAGGTTCCTAGACTGATCACTAATTTATCTATACAAGTTTATGATAGTAAATAGAATAGAATGGAACAATACAATAATCTTAAATGAATTAAATACACAATATACTTACCTCTATAAGAGCTTCTTAGGTTGTAGATAAACACCTCATTTAATAGGTATAAGGTTGGCTTTAGGCAGAGTATGGGTAGACTAGAACTAGGATGACATGATTCTATAGTTCTCTTAAGGAATTTTCTCAGTGTTCTAGTGTGAAAAAATTGAAATCCATAATTTTAGGTTGGCTTGGATATAATTTATGTCAATCCTAATAGGATTAGTGATGATCATGGGAAATGTTACCAATTTTGTCCAAGTTTGAGTTGTTGGTTCCAATAACTCAAGATCTTAGTTAAAAACATAGTTCAAAATGGTTTTAATGAACTTAGGTATGGAAAGGTTGTTATTAAGGTTAAAACAACTTACCCTTATTAGGCTTGGAGAGATTTAACTAAGATATAGGAATAGTTAACTAGTTACCTAGGTAAAATGGTAATTAGTTAGGTTATTTACACAATCTTAAATGGTAAATAATAGAATAATATTAACTATCATAAAATGATAAGGAAAGGGTAAGACACATTTATTCATAATAAAATGGTGTAAAATTATAGTGTCTACATTTTCCCCTTTTTGTTGAATAATTTGTGATAATCTACCATGAGACAAAAAATAGGATGGGTATAATGTCCTAGATTTTAATGATGAGGTATTCTCCCTCAAAATTAGAACTAGTGAAGCATAATGAGATTCAAATGGGTTTAAAAATGAATATGGTAATGGATAGGGTAAATATTAAAGAATCATTGAGTATCCAAAGATAGGCATGAAGTATAATGTTACACTAACAAGATATAAGATATCCCAAATAGGAATGCCCCAAGGTAAACAAGTAATGGATTGCCACAACTAGGAACATGTAGGCTCTATCGAAGGTAGTCAAGAGGAAAAAGGATAGGATGGGATGTCCAAAGCATCTGGTGTGCCTGGTACATGTGTGCTACCTAAGGACATAGTGCTCTCAAGATGAGATATATTTTTAGGATCCACATAGGATAGACAATAAAACAAATGTAAATCTTTCAAAGGTTGTGGGACCATCAAAGGGCCTATGTCCAAAATCCAATAATGTTGGGTAATAAAGGATAGGATAGTTGTGATAAAGGATTACTAAAGATTCCTTGAAATGGGCATGTAAGGATTCAAGATATTTATAAGTAGTGTTAAAGAGCCTTAAAGGGACCAAACCACCATCAATCCAATAGATCAATTTTGATTAGGAAATAATTGATACCAATCCTAAAATAATCACCATTAATCCAAAACCATTATAAATAGGTTATTGAACAACTTTAGTATTCATTTTGCAAATGAAATGAAGCATTTTTGTCTAGAGGCAAGAAATTTGACACCTATCAATGGAGTGAGAGATATATATGATAAAAACTAGCAAGAGTAGATAATGATGATGAAGGTCTCATGATGAGGTTGGGGTGACTTATTTTTGGTATTTTTATGAATTTTTGATTTTTTTGAATTTTGAGCTAGTTTAGGAAAGGGTTTTAGGATAGAGGGATGGTTTTTCAAAGAACAACATCGAGCCTAATAGGATCGATAGTAACTCCCTAAATATTGTCTATTGATTAGTTAGGGATTAATGTCAATCTAATGGTCATTGATGATCCATAGATAATCAACATCGATTCAAAAAGGGTTGATGCTTATTCTTAAGGGTTAAAAAAAAACTTAAAGGATATGATTATTTTTTATTAAACTAAGTGAATCTAGTTGGAATATGGGATTATAGGCATGTGTATTACTGATGATGCAAGATGAGTACCACCTTTTCTAGAGAACTTATGATAGGTTATGGGATATGCATATTGAGAGCATATTGAGTAGCCAATCTAGGAGGAATGTGTTACTATCATCGGGTACACCATGATTGGAGTCTATTAGTCGCATTGCTAGATCGATGGGATCTAGATGTAGAGACCTTTTGATTACTGATAGGAGCAATGATAGTGACCCTAGATGACATCTATATGATACACTATCTACTTATTTAGGGTACAAATATCATCCTAGTTGATAAGAGAGGATAGGTAGCCATTTTGAGATGGTTATATGGGTATGAGTTGAAAACATTGGTTTCATAGAAAGAAGATTTAGTTTTAAGGATTTATACAAGTGAGATAGAGATGTGAGATGAGTGATGAACATGATGATGCTATCCATATATTATTATACATTACTAGACTTAGGAGAAGGGAGGTTCACATGGAGCCTAATATTGGTGTTTGAAGGTACGTGGGAGCACCAAACAATATTTACATGGGATTTGACCCTATTAGCATAGATATATAGGGAGATGTGGTGGTAGAAGATGTATAAATGTTATGGACTTGATGTTACTTATGTGATATAGTGTTGGGATTATGAGCACATCTAAGTAGTAAATCCACTAGGCTTGTCATGGATGGGTTGGCATAGGTTTGCTTTCAATGTTAGCTTTCTATATGGGGATGGGAGAGCATGAGACCTAGATTGTTATAGATATGTATTATAGGAGGTAGAGGAGGATGATATTATATGGAGGCCTTACATATTTTTTTTAGAATAGGGAAGGATGTAGATGAAGTTGGTATTGGGGAAGTGAGCTAGATGGTTGTGGGGTAGATGCCTAGAACACATAGAGATATATTGGTTTGGGCATGTATAGTGATAGTTTGGGATACATCAATATTTATTTGAGGTACCTCAGGTATACAAGAGAGATGATTTAGAGCTAGATCTCTATGATCTATAGGGTATAAGGATAGAGAAACTAATAAAGAAGGATTTAGAGTAGGAGGGAATAGATGATGCTAGAGTGATGAAAGCATATTTCTTATGGTGGGCATGGAAGAATGTAGGGGGAGAGGATAGGGTGGTGTACTAGAGGTGGGAGGTGGAGGATGTGGAGATAAAATATGCAATGGTTATAAGAGGAGATGGGGGCGGGATGGGGACATATAAGATATTATGTTCGAGAGGGATGTAACTAGGGCATAGTAATTGAGAGTGGTTTTTGAGCATAACTATTTATAGGCATAACTAACAAAGTTATATGGGTGATATAACACATTGTAATACAGATATGATGAGGCATGTTGAGCATGGGATAGATGTCATGAGCAGTGTGAGAGGATCTAAGTACTAACAAGTACATCAAGGTGAGTAGTTTCAAGGTATATTGTAGGAGGATACAGATAGGGAAAGAGGATGGGACCACTAGGGAGTGTGAACTTGGATATATATTTGGAGGTGGTAGTGGAGCTATGGTATTACAAGAAAATTATTACAAATCATCTATTAGAGATTCTTAGATATTCTAGCCACCTATCTAGGTAGGGTCAGGCACATATGGGTCATAAATAATTACAACCACCATGGGGAGTATGATATAGAGGGATATGAGGGAAGGAGGAAGAAATGGATGGGAGAGTGGTGGGTGTAAGCTAGATATCCACCTGATCTATATCTAATTCACTCATTAGTAATATATATGGCTACCATATGGATTGGGATTTTGTATATATTATACATTATGACACTTTATGATGTACATTTGATTTGTGGATATATATTCATGATTATATATTTTATTCTTATTTATTATATGATCTTGTGTTACATGATTATGGATTTGGATTATGTAGATTACATGTATATATCATTTGATTTTTAGTTGCATCATGTATTAAATTGATTATGTAATATGATCATAGATTATGATATTTATGTGATGCAGTTATTATCTTGATTATAGATCTGTATGTGTGTGCTTTAAATGGACTAGAAGTGGATTATGGATTTTTAATTATATGTGATAATTTATGATGTATAATGAATTAATGACATATTATGTTATGGATGTTATATTACATGGATGGTTTTTATGTGGATTTTATTAATTGTTATACTTATTAATATATATGGATGGAATTTTATATTATTGTTGATTATGGATTATGAAAATTATTTATGGATTAGAATTTTTATATAAATTATCAAGGATACATGAATCATAACTAGATAGAACCCAAAAAAGTGTTAGGTCTCTTGTTGCTTGTGCATATATGCCCTTTTATCCAATGCTAATGAAATTATCTCACAATATTTTGTTAGCCAAATTCATAAACCCTTGGTTTCAAGTAACTAGAGATTATAAGATCAAGGAAAAAACTTAATTCTCCAAAAATACACATGTTTTATGTTTTGGGGATTTTTATCCTTAAGCTAATCCATGGATAAATGTAGACTAATCAATGTAGGAAGACTACAAACAAAATATGATCAATGTGGGAAGATTTTGTCAGATATAATTTTGATTTCATATATTTTTACATGATTTGCTTTTCTAATAGGAAACTGATCAATGTAATAAGTTTCTTGAATCATAGGCACATAACCATCCTTCAATGGAGTCATCTATATATATATATATATTATGAATTTTCCTTTGAGGAATTAGTCTATAAATTTTGGCTTCTTTCTTGATTTTGATCATAATTGTCCTTCAATGGATTAGTCTATCTTTTACTCTCTTTTTTATATTGATATCCCAAGTCTTTTGTTATGGATTAAACTCTAAAGCATTTCATAACCTAAGAAATAAGGCCATGTGATGTTCCCTTTGAACAAGCTTTTTGGGTGATGGATTTTTAGGAGATAGTGATTTGGGACTCTACTTTGTTTCAAATGGAGCCAATCCATGAGTTCATGATATGAGCAAATCTAGGGTGTTTATATTTAAGGCTAAAATTGGTATACTACTATATATCCACATAATTATTGATCATTATGAGTTATGTTAAAGATAGGGAATATGATTTTTAGGAGAATCTATGTAGACTAGATTTTGTAATAAGAATATTAATAGTAGAAAGGATGTAGATGCAATTCATTAAGATTATCATGTTCTATTTTTCCATCAAGGGAGGCTAGTTGATATGCTCCAGATCTATATTTATGAGTGATAATATAGGGTCCAATCCAATTAGGACCAAATTTTTCTCTTACTTATTTATATATTTGTGAATGTTGATTTTATTTAATGATAATGTTACTGATATGAAATTCACATGCATTTAAATGTTGATTATACATTCTTGAAGTACACAAAGTGATTTAATAGTTTTGGGAATATTGGTGTATTATTCCAAATTTAGTTAAAGGGTCTGAGTAGTAAAATTACTAAATAAATATGTAATAATTAAGATACTAATTTGTGTAAATTAGATTGTAATTTTAACCTTTCTAAAAATAGTAATAAGAGATTTAAAAGAAGACTTAGTTGGAAACTGACTGATATGGTTGAGATAGGGTCTGAATTCAATATACAGGACTAGGACACTATCACAAACTGAGATCTAAACTTTTTTTAATGATTGGATAGGAGCACTAAAAGTGAGTAGGAGTGGTATCAATACAGTATTCCACCTCTACCACTATTATCCTAAGAATTTGATCTTTCTAGGTTTTGTTAGCCAAGTCTATATGACCTTGTCTATGATGTTTTAGTAGCTAGAAGTTTATAGATCTCCCTCTAGTGTATATTTTCTATTCAAACCCTATACTCCATTATGATTTGAAAAATTTAGAGAGAGAGTTGGGGTTAGTGTGTGTAATATTCACTAAAAATGTATCCACACCCCTTTTGTGGGCATGTTGCCTATATACCAATACTCGGAAGAGGGTCAAGCCATATGTAGTTCTCCCACTTGATGTACTTTATGCAATTGAGTGTATGAATATGAAAAATGCTAAACTAGATGTACTTGAGGTGGTTAGGGAGTGTTTTAAGGATTTGAATAATCTTTTAAGTATATTGATTGGCTATATGTAGAGAATAAGGAAGATTTATTGAGTAGTCTTACTTGTATTCTTTCTTGTTTAGTGATATTTTCCAACCCTTTCCAGATGATCTTTGAATGGGATTTTATAGAGATCTATTCATCATGGGTTGAATATACTCACATTTGGTCAATAAGGAGAAGGAATGATAAATAAAAAGAATTAATCATTAGGGCCAATATTACACTTGGATAGGAATGCCAAAAGTGGATAAGATTGGTACTAATGATATTATCCAACTATGGTACTATTGCCCTAGGCTGATGGGACTAGGGGGATGGATTAGTCATAAAAAAAGGGGTTTGGCTCAGTTGGGATCAATTTTGGAAGGGTAAAGATGACTTTGAATCATTGAAGAGATGCATATGAGGGTCATAAGATCAAGAAAAATGGACCTAAGGGTTGGGTGTCCTTATCCACACTCAAGTTACCAATTTTCACATTTTACATAACCACATTTGACCCTTATTTATTCTAGTGATGTATCAAAGGAAAATAATAGGATAAAGAAAAAATAGAAAGTATACATGAATCTACCTACAAGGGTGAAGCTCATGAAGCTATGTGATGCTAGATGTGTGTAGAGAAAGGATGTTATGAATTGTAAATATTTAAAATAAAATAAAGAGTTAATCATTTTTTACTAGATATGTTATATCTAAAATAATAATATACAAATTTGGGTAAGAGAGAGGAAGTTAAAGGAATTAATATAACTCACCGAGTATGTAAATCAATACAAACCCCATTGTGATGGTTAGTGATGTTAGATGTGTATTGTACTAAGATTAATATCATGAGTAGAGATAAGAGTTTAATTCCTAAAAAGTGGCTCAAGAATGAAAAGGCTAGCCTTTTGGCTCCATTTTTTCCCACTAAGTGAAACTAGGTGGTCATGTGTCTGTTAATTGATGTTTGGACTATGTCTAACCTCTCTGAATAGGTGGCTCAAGAATACAAAGGCTAGCTATTCCTTTGGCTCCATTGTTGGCCTGTGAAGTGAAGCTATGAACTGATACTAGTATGAAATGTATAACATGTGAGATGGCTCTTTAATCATATAAATTTATTGTGATCTAATAATGTTGGCATGGATAACTAAATGAATGTTTTAAACTAGGCCACTCTTGGCCACTCTAAAAGATGGAGATTAGGCTTGTATGAAAGCCACTCTAAAACTAGTGCACTAGGCTTATATGAAATCCACTTTGAAATATAGATGTTAAGATTATATGAAATCCACTCTGAAAAGATGCCAACCACTTGTAGATGGAATAAGGCATGCAACTATTGACAATGCCTAGGTAATGTTGAACTTGGAAAGAAAATAAAACAAATGTGTCATGCACATTGGCCCTAATCATTGGTTTCTAAAACATGGATTATGATCTATAAGTTATACCAACTATCATATCTAAAACTATAAGTGAGAGCCATCATGTCACATATGATGCAATTTATATCTATATTCTTTGACAAAAGTGTACTAAAAAATATCAATTCTAAACTAGTATGACTATGCAAAACTATAGTTGAACCTATTTTTCTACTTGCTTCTAGAAAGTTTGGTTTTTAGTACTAGCATTAATGTTATAGTCCAATCTTGGTGCTATTATCCTAGACCAAATTTGATGATTGTTTTGACATTTTCACTATCTACCTGGTTTATTCTGACTACTTTGATATCTAGTTGTTGTTCTCGGTGTCTTGAAAGTTAGATTTTTCATGGTTAGGAGCACTTATCTTTATGATAAAACCCTTATTTTTCCCCTCTTTTGAGGGTAGGAATGAAGACCCTACAATGACTACCCTTGCAATAAAGATCCTTGAAAGTGTGTTATGATAAAAAGATACATGATATATCAATGTTAATTAACAAGACATCTCAAGATATAGCTTGTTTTATAATGAGAGATTATTAGATCAATACAGGTATGCCTAGATAGATATAACAATGTAATAGAATGTGTAATGTATTGAATTAGAAATAGAAGATTAGTTAGTTTTAATTTTTAGTTGTTAGGTGTTCTAAAGGGATGGATCATGATTTCCATCATGGCATCCAAGAAATCAAGATAATTCATGATGTGGATCATGGCATTGTAAATAATAAGAAGTAAACAAGTAACAAGTGCACAAGGTAAGAATCAAGAAGTGTACAAGGATGGCCAAGGGGCCAAGCAAATAATGGATATAGGTACATGCCACTCAAACTATAAGAAAGCATATAAGGCATTTTCAAATGCTATAAACACATATATTTGATACAAGCAAAGTTGGCATGAAATCCATAATCACATAAAAGAGTATAGGCAAGGGACATTGACAGATGTCCAAAGGAACACACATTAATAGAATAAAAGGACATTAGAAAATGTCCTAAGGAACATACAAGAGACAAACAATAACTATAAAATGCAATCACATCAATCTATGTTAATCAAGAAAAGAAAGTATGTAAAAACTAGAAATACAATTGCATCTAACTAATCAAATCAAGAATGTGAAAGTATGCAAGACATGCTCATACCAGACTAGGTATATGCTAATAAATACACAAGTTCTATATACTAGTGAGTGTCGATAGAGTAATCTATGTAAGCTACTAAGTAATGTACATCAACATAATAACTAGAGTGTGTGGTGTATGAATGACATAACCTAAATGGTGTAGTCATGTAGAAGATGCTCCCAATGGGTAAATATATTGATGTATGTCTTGAATGTAGAAGTAGGATGACCCATTAATGGGTAGAGTGAATCAATCAAGAAGCTATATGTCACTGCACACCTTCAAAGAAGATCAAGTGAAGCATGATAATGTAGATAAATTGCCAAATAATAACATAGAAAAAAAAGTAACTATAACATAGTAGTAGAAATGTAAATCATGGATGATGCATACAATAGAAATATTTTTTAATAATTTACATGTTTTTGTATTTTAAAATATTTGATACATTTGAATGTTTTTGAGTTTTTAAGATTTGAGATATGTACAATCAAGCATAAAAAACTATGTACAAGTAAAACTAAGGAGAAATGATACTAATCGATGAGTCTCATGGGAAACTCACTATCATGGTGTTTTGTAAAAAGGAGATGACTTGTGCATGATTGTGAAGCATTATGGACATGATGAGACTATGGATCTAAAATTTGTTGATGTTGTAAATTTTATAAAATATCGAAAGTAGAAACAAGTGTGGGTTCCCCATATAACTTGGAGAAGTGGATGCAATTGTTGGGATCTTAAGGACCCAACTGGTAGTAAGAGAAGCTCTTTGAACATGTGTTATATGATTAGATGCATGAGATCTCAATGATACTATCCTCAGTGTGAACACTATAGCTAGAAGATGTCTAGAATCCTAAAGTTGTGGAGGTGTATGAACTCTCTATGCTGATGATGGATGCCTCAACTATGTCTGAATTAAAACTGGAGGAAGAACTATAACTAGTGGCAAAACTAAAACTGGTGGAAAAACTAAAACTAGTTGTTGTAAAACTAAAATTTATGACTATGGAATAGTAGATGGATCTAAAATTGGGAGTGGTAACTCATATGGAACTCCACCAATTGTAACAACTTGATTAGCATTAATGAATTTCATGCATCTATGAACTATAGAAGGTACTACTTGAAGTTTTTGAATCCAAGGTCAACCAAGTAGCATATCAAAAACTCATACACTAAGAACTATAGTGAATGATGTGGCCATGGGTGTTGGACCAAATTGTAGAGGAATTATTATCCCACCCAATGAAATATGTATGCGCCCACTAAATCTAATGATAACTATGTCTATTAAGGTAATATCCTACTCTAAATATCCCAAATGCCACAATAATGTCATAATGCACATGTTCACATTAGATCAATAATTTATGAGAACACTATGAATAGGATGATTATGAATGTAAGGTATAATAAAAAGTGCATGATAATCTCAATCATCCTTGATGACCTCCTACTCTAATAAGGACATTGAAGGTCTAGATAGAACTCTATAATTGTATGCACCAATCATGTTACTCAAAATATGTGTCTCAATTGAAGGTGACCTATATGTATATGGTGGTATATGTGCATGATATACATGGTGAATCCCTGATGTGTCCCTTGTCTCTTATTTATAATTATATAGAAAGGGATCTAAGAAGATTTTCAAAGTTTTATCTTGTGTTTGATTTATCTAAGGAGGCTCAACTAAAGTGCCAAGATCAATATGATTTCCATCTATCAAATCTTATATCTTGTGTCTTGAACTGATTCATCTATTTTTTGTATGGTCTAGTGCCCTATGAAACTCACAAAATGCATGCTAATCATATCCCTATGGAGGAGGATTTTGTTGGGTTAACTTCCTAAATAAGAGGGAGAGATATGATGTTACACTCTAATAGTTACTATAAAACTCTAGTTGGAGAAATTGGTAAATTGATAAAGGTTCATCGAGGAGGTGCTAATAAAACCATATGCTGAGGGGGATCAAAATCCATAATAACTATCAATTGATTTTGACCCTTACTATCATTGACCTTGGCTTTGTATGGGACTTTGTTGCTACTCTTGTTTGCTATTTCTGAGATACTTGTGTACTTTTATTTTCCCATTGAAATTAGTTTGACTTATCTATCTTTTAGTATATGACATAATTCAGTGAAGGAAGAGAATCTTTTAAACATAATTGATTCATGTAAAGCTAGTAGGAGACTTTATTTGAAAATATCTTATAATTATTGATCGACCATGGGGCTAGTCATCATAACTAAACTAGTCTTATATTGGAGAACATAATTTATGAGATGCTCATTTAACCTTTGTTTCTATTGTGTAACTTGGGCATATGAAACCTTATCACCAATTTTAATGCTAAAATGAGCTAGGAACATTTTGGCTAAAGGATTTATTGCATTGATTGATTGATTTGATAAAATATAGAACCATTATAAAGCATAATATTTTAGGCTCCAGGGAAATAGTTTGGTAAGTAGCCAGTCATTTAGTACATAGTCCAAGGATTTTTCATCAAAATCTATCAAATGTGTCTCTAGATCACCCTTGCCATCATATAGAGTAAGTTTGGGTTGAACAAAACCTTATGGAAAGGGTGTATAAGCAATGTGACATGACAATGGTGTATGCAATAGAGAAAAAGAATCCAAAGCCTACATAGGTCTAGAGGCACCTTACTCAAGATTAACACCTTGGATTGAAGAGATATTATCTATTTCATAAGGGATGACACATTAGGAGACAAATTTCTACTAGCTATAGCTAGTGGCATAGAGGTAGGTTGGGGTACTATAGGGGTTGTTGAGACAGTTGCCCCCGTAGTATCATTTGCAACTAGAAGCTCTGTGGCATGAGAAGATTGACCATTGTTCACTCCTTTTCATTCTTGTATTATTTTAAGCATGTCATCTTTCATGTCATGGTATTTGGTTAGGAGTTATTGAAGTTCCCTTCTATCATTTTCATCAAAATAGGTGTATTGAGACATTGTTAAAGTAGGAAAACAATTTGAAATTTGATTGAATTTTTTGCAATAATTTGTAATAGATAAAATGTTGTAAAAGGAAAGTACATAATATATGAAATGTAAAATCCTAAAAATGGTGAACTATAAATTTCATAAAAAATATACGAAGCTCACAAACATGTAAGGTGAAATCTCAAAAAGCAATGGGACCTAGTAGATTCAACTAGGGTTTTGAAAAATAATTATTTTGAGGTTTCTTATGGAATTTTGAAATTGAAATTGAATTTTATGAGTTAGATATGCAAGTAAAAATCAAAAATTTATAGGGAAATTTATGATTTAATGGGAACCAATATATGCAACTAGGGATTGGAAAAATAAATATTTTTGATAATTACAATTGAATTTTGAATTTTTATGTGAATTTTTAATTTCAATATACTAATAAAAAATTAGGAATTTATTGGAAAATTAGTGATTTAAAGAGACCTAGTAGATGTAACTAGGGTTTTGAAAAATTAATATTTTTGAAAATTAATATTAAATTTTTAAATTTAAATTGTATTTATAGTTTAAATAAGCTAGTAAAAATTCAAAAAATTATTGGAAAATTACTGGGAAAATACTGGGACCTAGTATGGATAACTAGGGTTTGAAATAAAATTATTTTAAAATTACTAAAAAAATTTAAAATTTAATGCTAATTTTTTATTTTATTATTAAAATAAAAAATTATAAAAAAATAATAAAAATAAATATGAAATTTACCCTAGGGTTTCTAGGGTTTTTATGCACAAACAAGTAAGTCGAGTTCAGTAAATTATTTAACAATTCTAAGAATATTAGTGTATTGTTCCTAATTTAGTTAAAGGGTATAAGAAGTAAAATTAGTAAATAAATATGAAATAATTAATCTAATAAATTATTTATATTAGATTACAATTTTTGCCTTTCTAAAAATAGTAATAATATATGTAAAAGAAGACTTAGATTAAAACTAACTGATATGGTTGAGAAAGGGTCTAATATTAACTATGCATGATTGGGACACTATCTCAAATTGAGATCTAACCTTCATTTTATGATTGGATAGGAGAATTAAAAGTAGATAGGAGTGGCACCAATTCTGTAGTCTACCTCTACCACTATTGTCTTGAGGATTTGAGCTTTCCAGGATTTATTTGTCAAGTCTATATGACCCTATCTATGAATTTTTGGTAGCTAGAAGTATGTATAGCTCTCTATAGAGTATATTTTCTCTTAAAACCCTATAATCCATTGTGATTTGACTAATCTCAATAGAGACGGGGGGTTAGTGTGTGTAAGACTTACTAAATGTGCATCCACACCCATTATGTGGCCATTCTACCTACACACCAATACTTGAAAGAGGGATCAAGCCATATGTAGTTCTCCCACTTGATGTGCTTTATGAAATTGAGTGTATTAATATGTAAAATTCTAAATTAGATGTACTTAATGTGGCTAGGGACTGGTGTAAGGATTTGAATAAGTTTGTAAGTATATTAGTTGGCTATATGTAGAGAATAGGAAAGATTTCTTGAGTAGTCTTGCTTGTATTCTTAATTGCTTAGTGACATTTTCCAACCCTTTCCAAATGATATTTAAATGGGATTTTATAAGGATCTATTTGTCATGGGTTGATTTTAATCACATTAGGTCAACAAGGAGAAGGATGGGGAACCAAATGGAATGGACCATTATGGCCAAAATTGCACTTGGATAGGATCACTGAAAGTGGATATGACTGGCACCAATGTTATTGTCCAACTATGGTGCTATTTTTATAAGCTAATAAGACTTGAAAGGATGGATTATTCATGGAAAAAGGGGTCTAACTCAACTAGGATCAAGTCTAGAAGGCTAAAAATAACTAAGAGTAAGTGAAGAGATGCCTATGAGGGTCATGAGAGAAAGCAAAAGTGACCCAAGGGTTGGGTGTCATTATCCATGCTAAAGTTACTAATTTTCACATTTTTTATGACTACACAAAGGTGATCGAGGGTCTTATCTTAATGTTCATCTAAGATTTTTAGTTATGCTAATCAATCTTGATGATAATTCTATTTAGGAATTATATCTTTCAAAGAGATTCTAAGAGAAGGAATATAGAATTCAAGGGGGAGAAATGCTTTAGTTTCATAGACCAAATAAAAAGGGGTAACCCCTATAGGTGTTTGAATACTAGTTTGATAATCCCAAAAAGTGAAAGGCATGTGAATATGCCAATACTTTCTAACCTCATTTAATATTTTTATTAACATATTGATAAGGGTTTTGTTTAATGATTTAACTTATCAATTGGATTGTAGATAATAAGGTGATGAGAAACTTAGCTTAATACTAAAGGAATTTCACAATTTTTTTACTTGCTTATTTTTAAAATATTTCCCATTATCTATAATGAATTTATGTGGGACACCAAAATGACATATGATGTGATGATTAATAAAATAAATAATCTTATCTACCTTGGTTGAAATAAGGGGAATGATTCCACCCACATAGTGAATTACTCAATAGTAGTAATGATAAAGCTATGTCATCAGGAGGATTTGGGATTAATCTTCCCTAAAAGGTCTAAACCCCAATAAAAATAGGCCCAAAAATCCCTCACTACTTGTAATGAATGAAAAGGGATATAGGATAAATTACCATGTTGTTGAAACTTCATGCATTTATTGACATACTCACATTAGTCTTGATGCAAAGTGGGCTAATAGTATCCTAATCACACAATTTTTATATAAATAGTTAAACCACTAAAATGGCTAGCATAGATTCCATCATGAGTTTCTTTGATCATGAGACTTGATTTAAAATTATGGAGACAATGAAGGAGAATACCATTGAATCCCCACTAATAAATTTCACTCCATAGTATTACATTCCAATAATTTTGATTCTAAAAAGTACACAAATTTTTTCCATAGTTATGAAGGGATGATACTTTTAGACAAATAATCAAAAATCTATGCATACCACAAATCCAAATGGTTTTCCTCTATAGTATGGATAGAAGGAAGATTAGTTTTGGTGTAATAAGGTTGATTTATTTCATGAATAAGGAAAAACAACTTAGACTCCTAGGAAGAGGATGGAATAAAAGAGGCCAAGGAAGCCATTGTGTTAATAAACTTGTTGGTTGACTGAAGAGTGGTTTAGATGATGAAATAGTTAAGGGTAGATAAAAATTGCTCTGTTAAAATCTTTTATCTCTAGAGGATGATATTATAGCAATGATATATACTAGTTATCTGGTTGACTACCAATTGGGAGTCACAAAAAAATATGAATAATTTTAACTCTTAGAGCCAAAGTTGTTTGGATACATATGACTAGGGCTTAATATTCTTCCATATTATTAGTGTAGTCAAAATAAATCTTAAATGATAGGGGGTAGGAATTATTTTAGGTGGTATTATAATTATCCCTTCTTTCCCTCCATGTTTATATTTAGATCCATCAAAGAATAATGCCATTTTATGTTTAAGATCTTCTTGGGATGTGGAGGCTATAACTTCATTAGGGAATTCATAACTATATTGTAGATTGTCAGCAAGTAGTGTTTTAGCCAATTTATTGGAAATGATCTACCCCTTAGTTTATTTTTGGTTAAATAACTCAAGATCAAACTCAATGAGTAACATTAGACATCTCACCATTTGGTGATTTTGACAGGGTTTTGAATGCAAAAATTTAAGAGGATCGGTATTGGTAATCACATAAGCCTTATCATTAAGTAAATAGTGGTGAAGATTAGAAGTTAAAAACAATACAACTAAGCATATTATTTTAATGTGTATGTAATGATTTTCATACGTAGTGATCCAAAACTTAGAAGTTTTGGTTGACAAATATTTCAAGAACACAAAAATAACATAGTAACAATGAGTTCTCTAAGAAGAGATGTTTTATTACTCAAGATCACAATACAACTATATGCTTATCTATGGGAAGAGATGTTTGATTCCATTTCAATTTATATCTTCATTTATACAGCTTTTAAAGTCATAAATCTTGAGGGATACGAATTGGTTTGACTTTCATGATTTAAACAATATAGAATTTGAGAAATTACTATTTTTAGAAACTTACTATTTTTAGACGACACTACTAAAATTAAAATTTAGGGCACATACATTGGGTTCTTGGGGTTCAAACTTCATTGATCATATCTCTATGCCATCTCACCACTTTTTCCTCATTATTTGATTTTTAAAGGTTTAAATGATGAGTCAATTGGAGCTATGGTACACAAGTTATGGCTCCTGAAAGTTCCATCATCAATTGGGTAGAAACATCACCTGAATTGTCACTTGAATTGTTTCTTGGATCACTCAGCCAAAGTATGACTTATATAATAAACCAATTTTTCTCTATGGTTATATTTGTAATGAGTAAGCATGGTAACTAATGCATGATCTGTAGCCAAGATATATAAGTAAAATGGATTATCCTATTTTTGTGGAATGAGGATAGGGGAGATAATATATACTTTTTTAGAGTGTCAAATACCACTTGGCAATTCAAATCCCACACAAATTGGGCATCTTTCTTAAGAATGTGATGAGAAGTTTGACATTAATCTAATAATTATGAAATAAAATGGTGAATAGACTACAGTTTCCTTTGTAAGCTACAAATTTATTTGAGGTTGGAAGGAGGCAACATATCTCTAATGACCTTAATATTAGTAGGATAGACCTTAATACCTTGAATGGAAATGATAAAATCTAAGATCTTACCTAACAAAACTTTAAAAATACACTTTATGGGGTTAAGACAAACCTGATATTGGATCAAATGAGTGAAGATTTGATGAACGATAGACAAGTGATCCTTATGGTGCTTATATTTACCAATGAGATCATACACATAATTTTAAACAATTTTTTGAATTAAATTATGGCAAATATTGGTCATGGCATGTTGGTAAGTGGATCTTACATTCTTTAAAATAAAGGGCATGACCCTATAACAGAAATTCCCCCATAGAGTAATAAAAGAGGTTTTATACTAATCTTATTGGGTGATAAGGATCTAATTGTAACCATAAAACCCATCTATGAGTGAAAAAATCTTGTGTCTTATAGTGAGGTCCATGAGCTAGTTGATATTGGGAAGGGGAAAATCATCTTTTAGACAAGCAAGGTTAAGGTTGTGAAAGTTGGTATAAAGGTGTAGTCCCTCTATGAGTTTTATGGCAAGTAATATGTTAAATAGCCATTGATCATAATCAATGGGTTGGATAAAGTTAATGTATAATAAACCCTATGATTCTTATTTGACAAAAAGTGTTATGTGAGGATGCATCTTATGAAGATTTTACTTCACTATTTTATCTTTGAGAATGGTAAATATATTATGGACAACAATGGTGGGATCAATTCTTGGCATATCATTATAAGAAAAAGAAAAATATTTTACATGACTAGCAAGGAATTATACAAAATATTGGTGTTCTTGAGAATCTAAGGACTAACTCACTTTGATATTCTATAGGGATTAGAGCATTCCTATGTTAATATAAATAATGACCTCATTTAAAAGACTAGGAGACTCAGATGGCATATTATTCTTTGGATATGAATCCCCTACCCATAAATAATTTTAAATGGATTCATCATCTTGAAACTCTATTGCATGGATCAATGAAACATCTTCATTTATTAGTTCAAGAAAGACTAAAGGAATGGATATCATTTTCTCTCTATGTTGATAGGTTAGAGGCTCCAAGTGAATGGTGCTAATAAAAAAAAGTTATGTGGAATGGATATGGTAACATTGGTTACCATAGGGTAACTAAGAGGGGATGAGGGAATTCCATCATCCATATCCATAGGGACATGGGATGCTAAAGTGTGATTTTCATTGACTTCAAGAGTTTCTTAAAACCAAGGCCATATTTATCATGAAATTTTATAATGTCACTCATTATGACCTCATGGGGTCATTTTTTACAATTTATTAAGCCAAACCCCTTCTAATAAAAACATTGTAAGTAGGATTGTGTAATTCACAATTTGTTGAGAAAGGAGATGTTAGATGTGGATGGTTGGGTAAACTTTTGGATTTACCTATATAAAAGAGATTGGTAAATTCCTCCATAGGTTAAGTGAATTTGGAGATGGTCAGGTTTGAAGGGGATAATGTCTCTGAGAGTGGTTTGATAGGTATGATATTTAACAAGGCATCCATATTTTTTAGGGGTTGATAAATCACTCAACATTAACAACTGATAATTCCCCTAAAAAATTTTGTTGGAATGTCGAGTTGAAAGAGTTTACATCAAGGATGCAAGATGAAGGTATAATAATATTGGAAAATGTTTCCCCTAAACATAATATAATCAATTTATTTAGAGGTATCAAGTCATTTTTAGGTTGATAATTCAAATTTCATGTCTGAAATGGATGTGGATTGGTAGGGACACTATAGAGCTTACCTTCATGTTTGAATTTAAAACATCAATATAAAGTGGAGGGGATGAAATTAATATCATGTAAACAAGGATGTACTAATAGGATATTTCAATGAAACTCTCCTTCTATTATGTAAAATAACTCAAGGAGGGTACATATACCTACTTGAATGGGAAGGACAATTATTCTTAATGTAGAGTTCACAATATCAGTGAATGCTCATAAGATGGTTGGGGATTGAGATACAATAGTTTCAAGTAAATCTAGTTGATTAAAATAATTTGAGGAGATAATATTTATGCTTTCTCCATTATCAATTTTTACTCATTTAATTTGGGTTTCATTGACTTGTAAAGTGATAAATAATGTCAGATCTTGGTCATCAAGTTGTAATGGTGATATTTGAAATCATGGAACATTATGGATGATGACTTTTGTAATGATGCAATAAAATTTGATAGAGGCTAGGGTTCATCTTATTTTATTTCTATAGCTTACAAGACCTATATCATATCTTCATAATTATATGAAGATTTTTGGATGAGTTCATACAAATACATCTTGATCAAGAATTGATGGAGTTATTTTAAAATTGATATTTGTATCAACTTTGATACATTATTATTTTGCATTTTTCCTAAAATAAAAATTTTAGGTTTTTTGATGGGTATTGTAGGACTATCTATGGTAAAAATATGATCTTTTTGAATAGCCACCTAGGCTTTATTAGGATTTTGGGTTTTATGACCCTGAGTCTAAGATTGTGTAGCTATGTGTATCACATGTATTTAAAAACTGGTGGATTTACCATGTTTTTAGACTCATATGAGCCTAAGATTTTAAAAAGGATTGATATTTAGTTCTATCGAATGTTTAATCTTCCTTTAAAACTTGTTTTAACCTTCTTAGTAATGTACTAGTTTTTGAAGTGGTCGTGACCCTAGTAGTTGGACTATGAGGATAGTCATGGACAAATTGTTCTAGTAAAAGGTCATCTTCTTTTAATAAATTTTGGATTATATCTTTTAGTGCATTATAATTTTTAGTATCATGTCCCACTATTTTATGTTAATGGTATTTATTTCTTTCCCTATACCATTCTATTTTTTGAACATGGGGGTTAATAAGTTTCATAGGTGGTAGAGTGATAAGAGAAGTTTGAAGGAGTTTATTGAGAAATCTTATAATAAAACCCCCACAATATATCCTAGTTATGATATTAAACCCTCTAAGGCATTAACATGGAGGTTATATTTAATTTTGGGTCTTGATCCTTCTCACTAATTATTTGAATAGTTCCCACAAAAGGTACTTTATGTTTGGGATAAGACCTCACTCCTAGGCTTTGTGGGTTATAAGGATTTAGAGGATTATGAATTAATATTATTATAGTGGGAAGATCCCTTTGTAATGGTGAATATCCTTTATAAGAGGATTATACAATGGTGTTTTTTAGTTTCATTAAAGAATGAGGTTCCAATATGGATCCTCTAGTTCAAATTGGTCGTAAAGGCATCTTCCCTTTTCTAATTTGGTCAAAAGTAGTAGGAACATACTCTTTAGGGAGTTTAATTATTAAGGGAGGATGTTGGAAATATTTTCATCATGACACCCAAAGGTTTTTGTTTCCACTTTTTGAATCATTCCCCCTAATTAATCTCTTTACAAGATCTGGATCTTCTTGATTTATGAGGGAAGTTTGTCTTGGGTTTGGTTGAGGTAACGTAATAGTCCTCTTAGGAGGGGGTAAGCTAGAGGGGATAGGTACACTATGTGAAGGTGTTGTAATTATTAAAGTATTGGTATTCATATATTTTATGATGTCTAAAAAATCATCCTCTTTTATATATTTCTCATCCTTTACTTTTAGTTGTTTGTTTTGAATGGGTTTAGATATTTGTTCCTTGACAAGGTCCCAAATAATGAGATATAGAAAGCCTAAGTGAAATTTGGGATAGATTTACTCAATTTGGATGGTTAAAAATCATCTATTTTAAGGATATCTATTATTTTAGTTATTGTTGAAGGTGATTCATAAGCAATACCAACCTATTTTCCCATAATTTGACCATGGATAATACTTATCACGTAGGTCTCATGATCCGAGGTGCATCCTAAATTAGCCTATATAAAATTAGACATAAAGGAATGGTTGGGGAATGTATACTTAAATATTTATATGGATTTATTATAAGTATCATTAGTTTTATCTAACTATAACTCTCCTTGTTCAATGGTTTTGAATTGGAACCTTGAAGTAGAGACACATATTAAAATTATGACATTGTACATGATGGTAGTTTCAAAAATCATTTCATTTAAACGAAATAGGCTTAGGGAGAGATTCATAAAGAGGTATAAATGGAGGAAATTTTATGGTAGAATATTTTAAGAGATTATATAAAATATAAGTGTAAGATTCCCCTAAGGTTGTGTACTATCACATAAGAAATTGTGTTATCAATTTTTGTGATTGTACTTGGGAGGTAGAGGATTTGGATTGGATATTTATCTATGGAGGTGATGATTTTAAGACCACAACATTATAAATTACTTTTGTTTTGGTATTTTTATTTATTTGAGAGGGATGAGGTTTGAAATTTTTATTATGTAACTTTACCTTCCCTTCTTCTAAATCTTAGATTTCTAGTTTACGAGCTATGGAAAAGGCCTCATCAAAAGTCTAAAAGGATTAAATGTATAATGTTGATGATATGTGCTTATAAAATTATCTTTAAATTGATTAATTATGTTTGAGGGAGGGAGAAAGTAAGTTGGTTTATAAGACTTCATCATTTATCCACGAAATTGGCAATAGATTCATCATCAAATTGTCTAATGGCATAGAGGTTGGTTATGGTCACTTTTATTGTGGTGTTAATGGAAAAGTGTTCTAAAATTATTTGGGACAATTACCCAAAATATAATAGGGAGTGTTGAGGGATAGAACTATACCAGTCTAAGTTTGGTCCAACTAGCAACATGGTAAATTTTCTTAAGAGAAGAGCATCATCATGGGCTATGAGATAACAAATGTGTATAATTTATATAATGTGTTATTAAGGATATTCTTTATTATAAAATTTCATGAATTAATTTAAGAAGTTACCATTGTGATGGGTATGGTATAATAGGGATAGATGTATTTATGGGTTAATTATAGATTTGATCATAAGTGAGCATTATTTTCTACCTAGAGGTAGAGGATTATAGATTTTCCATCCTATTCATAAGTATGTTTATAAGGTCAAGTTAGGTATTATATTGAGGAATACCCCCAAGACATTATGTTACTAATATTTATAGGTATGAAATGTAGTGGAAAAGGTTTGTGACAAGGGGTAACCAACTAAAGTGGTCATAATTGGTTGGGATGTTGCCATATACTATGTAGATTATAAGGGTATATAATTGGATCCAAGGGCTTGAGAGTGAGATAAATATTGAGTAGTCAATGGGGTTTACTATTGAGGAGGTTGAAATAAGGGAGATTATTATAAAGGTTGAGTTTAGGTATTTTAATTTATGCTAGTTTAGATGGGTAGGAGAGTTGTAAGGATTGAAATCACTAAGTTTTGAGGTGTCATGGTAGAAGGTGGAGTAAACATAAGTTGAGGTGTGGTAACATTTTTGGCTTTAGTGCTAGTGGGAAATGGATCCCTAGATGTTAAAAGAGGTGGATTATTAAAATGTTACAATTTGTTAGTATCAAAACCTATTGGGGGAGGATTGTTGATAGAGGAAACCATGGCTATAGTGAGCCCTTTAGGTCCCTCTAGGGGAATGCCAAATTTTTTCCAAATAAACTATTTATAAGGGGAAAGTGGAAGATAGATGGTTCATGTACTAAGGTAATGATTAAGATAAATTAGATTACTATCTAATATTATATAAAATTCAAGATATCCTTGAGTATAAAACTAGGGAATACCTTATCCCATATACTCAAGAGAGGTAGCAGGACATACGGTGTTCTCCATAGATGAGGATGAGATTGGGGATTTAGTTTACTTTAGTGACTACTATCAGATCAAAACCATGTATAAATAAAAATAAACTAAGAAATTAAAATAAAAAAACACATAATAGTCTTTTGATTATCTCTTTTTAGTGGAAACAAGCACACACACTACAAAATGTAGCTAAAAGATTTTAATTTTTTAAACAACTAACTTTAGACTGTGATAAGGAAAAAGGTCAATGAGGGTACTAAGAAATGGTAATATAAATATGGTTCTAGTTTTTCATTAATTAATTGGAACCTCTATATACACAAAGGTACATTGAGTCATGATTTTGTGTTATAAGAATGCATGTGGCTTGGTACTGGGGCCTATCCCCTCACTTCACACACCACAACAATAAGGGTGTTTAATGTTTAGCCTTTATACTTCTTGCTATAATTTTTATACTTAGCCAGTACACTAAGTTGGTTTTCCCATTGGTGATGAAATCCAAGTGGGTCCACCTTAGGTATTAAAATGTTTCAAATGCTTATTTTAATATTTATATGGTTTTGGTTGTGTGATAAAGTGTGATCACTATGACATATTGATCTTGCCTAGATTAGTTTATGTGAGTTATATAAGCCCACAGAGGATGAATGCAATTATTTTTAAACCTTAAAAGGAAAAGAAATAATTTTTTTATTTTCTCATTTTGAATGAAAGCAAACAATTAAATAAAAATGCAACTAGTGAACACTTCCACAATGGAATCAATAAGAACAATAAAACCTTAGGGGTCCTACTAGGCATGCCAAAATGTTTTAATATTTTTTCAGTTTATTTTATTAATAAAAATAAGTTACTAAAAATAGGAATAATATAAGATTTTGAAATAGGAATACCTATGTTGAGTGTATCCACCATTGATTTAGTGAGGTGGGAGGTCCTTTTTGGCTAAGAAGGATTACCTATAAAATAAAGATAACTTGGACAAGATTGATTAATAATAGAGATGGATGGACTACCTGATACAAGATTAGTTCCAAGAAGTGGTAAACTTCCTTAGAGGGATTTCAGTTGACTATTTATGAAATCAAGTAGATAGTATAATAAGTTAAATTACAGTAAAACATGTGATAAGATTATGAAACTAAAATGAAACAAATCAATCTACTACATATATATTATCAAAATGTTTATTCTTATATACTATGGGTAAGTCCTCTTCTTCTTAGATTTCTTCTATTTTCTTGTTGATGGCTTCTAGATTTGGGGAAAGACAAACACATAAAGTCCTAACTCTAAAGAGATTTCACTTTGATCAGATAATAAAGGATGAAGAACTAAGGGTAGGTCATGAATTGAGAATACATAATGTATGATTGTAGGCAAGATCATTTATAGATAATAATGCATGATTTTAGAACTTAAAATAGCAAATTGGAGATATTTAAGATCACTAATCTAGTATTGGGTTGTAGAATGAAATGAAAACATAGGAATCAATATCGATTATCTCAGAATCAGTATCGATTAGGTGATCTATGTTGATACAGAAATAATCATGGTTGATATTTATAGTGGGTATTGAAAGACTTAGGATGGTGCCTAAGAAGGGTTTTAACATATCCTAAAAGGTTATTAAACTAATCACTAATTTATCTAAATTGGTTTATGACAACAAACAAAATATAAAAGAACAATATAATAATCTAAAATGAATAAAATACATAGCATACTTACCTCTAAAAAAGCTTCTTCGGTGTAGATAAATACCTCATTTGATAGGGATATGGTTGAATTTAGGTAGATTAGGGGTAGACAACTAGGATAAAATTCTTCCATATTGCTCTAGGGGAATTTTGTCAGCATTTTGGTGTGTAAAAATTAGGATCCATGACCTTCAGTTGGCCTAGCTATAAATGAGATCAATCCTAACAAGATCGATGATGATCATGAGAAATGTTATCAATTTTGTCCAAGTTTGAGTTTTTGGTTCCAAAAACTCAAGTTATTAGTTAAAAATTATTTAAAATTGGTTTTAATAGGGCTTAGGTATGGGAAGGTTATTAGGAAGGTAAAAAAAACTTACCCTTATTAGGCTTAGAGAGACTTAACTAGGTTTTAGGAATAGGTAACTAGTTACCTAGGCAAAATGGTAATTATTTAGGTTATTTACACAATGTTAGATGGTAAATACTAAAACTATATTAACCAACACAAAATGGTATGGAAGTGGTAAGACACATTTATTCATAATAAAGTGATGTAAATTTATAGTGTCTACAATTGCTAACTAAGATCCACAAGTGAAATTAAGGCTGAATGTACAATGATGTAAATGATATAAAGTAAAAATATATGATGAAAATTAAATTTATATAAGTGTGAAACATCATGATATAATATTAGGACCACATATGATAAATATAATATTATTAAATCTAATCATGTAACAATGTGAATTAAATGGTATGAAATAATTATCTACCCATAAGTGTCATGAAATATCTTGACATATGTCATGAGTAAAATTTGTTGAATATTATTGTAACTGATATCTAACAAAGACCATGGTCTCTTATACTCTTTATAAGAGTACTACTAGGAATTCTTGGTGAATGAAATCCAAAACTATTTAGGCATGATATATGGAGGTTTTCATTTGGCCTCTTAATGAGAATGGCATAAGTGATGAATATGCACTGCTATGGGAAACACATATTATAGTCTAAGGGGTGAGTTTGGTCATATAAGAGGTTTATTCTCCATATTATAATGACCATGCGAATGTTTATATGGAATTTAAGGTGAGGTATTTCAAAGGTATTTAAAATTATGTTAGATTTATATACACTTATATGTATGAGTTGTGGAACATTAGTGTGAAATATGGTATATATCTACATTTCATGGGATATAATCATGTGTGATATTTTGAGGCAACATGTTTGGTAGATAAGGAAAATTAATTCCTTGAGAAATAGTCCATAAATATATTTAATATGACCTTGATATATAGTTGAGGAGTGTGTGTTAGTCATGTAGAAACAAAAAGAGTTGTGGAAAAAACTTTTGACCATCAATTTTTTTTCATTTACTTTTATGTATCCAAAATTTTGAGTCCTCACACCTATGCAACTTGTTTTCCCATCGCATATTTTACATTTCATAAGATGTGTTCACAACTCTTGATTTTTACTAGTCATAGACTTCAAAGGTTTTATTCTTTATAACTTTGGTATTCATAAGTTTTATTCACAACTTTAGTCATTAATTCACCTCTTCATATCCTACATTTCATAAGTTCTATTCATAATTTACATTTTAAAAATTGTGTTCAGTATTTGGTCTTCAAAAAACATATTCAGAAGTCATGTTTGTGAAATGTTTTCTTCATAGGATTTTGTCTTCAAATATTTTGTTAAAAACTTTTGACCATCATAGCCTTCACCTTTGAATTTTTCATATTAAGGGTGTCGATAGAATTGGATGGTTTAGTATTAACACAAAGCTCAAGACCTAAATTCTAAAGGTATGCTACATGATATAATTGATTTTTCATGAAAGTAATAAAAAGGTGACACTTGTCCAAGGATATAGTGTGGCATTTTTCTAAATGTATATATGTCATACATTGCATACATGCCAAAGTAAAGTGCCAATGTTTGAATTGAACAAGTAAAATAAAATTGAAGATGTTGGACATTAATGGTGCACGAATTAGAATTAAAGTTTTATACTCAATAATATATGAGTGAATTATAAAAATACATTGTGCCTATTAATTACTAAAGATATCAATCAAATTTTCATTCATAATAAAATTTTAATCCCTAGTTATCTATGATCTTAAATGAATTAATTCTAAAAAATGATCAAACTATTGAATTAAAGAATAGAATTATGTAATTGAACCAGATAACAATGGATTATTTGTCTATGGTATTCAAGGGAATGCTACCACCTTATAAATTATCTATCAAAGACTCCATAGAATATATAGATATTATCTTTTATTATATTATGTTCAATGATGAATATGCCAATTATTTATCTCTTTAGGATGTGATCAAGAATGTAGATGCACATTCACATGAAGATAATATGATATCCCCATAGAAGTAGCTAGTAGTGGACTTGCTAACATTAGAGTGTCAACAACTACATTTTGTAGTGGCCAAGCCTAAGTTGATGCCTTGCATTGACCTACTGAGGGAATTATTCTTCATTGGGAAGGTGATTAGCAGTGGTTTACTACACCACATAAACCAAAAGCTAGTCACCACTTGTATTTCATGGGACATTTTATATATGTACCTATGGAAACCCATTATATATGCCACGTTTGATGGATAATTCATTGAACTATACAAGAAGATGACTAAAATTGAGAACACACTAAGGAAATGGATCATTCCTAGAGAAGTGGTCATCCTCAAAGCTACGGAGCTAATGCCTATCACCAAAATTTGGATGAAAATCCATATTGGGATGGCCTTATTAAATAGATTATATGGTCAACCTATTATCCACTTCCTCCAACTAGAATGGGTGCCATTGTTGTATTTATTGATGAGCTCAGAACTAACCTTCACCTTGGGAGAGATAATAAAAACAAGAATACAAAAAAATGTTTAAAAAGGAAAAGAGGCCCATTCATGACCATTTATATATGATGTCATATTTATTAGATGCATTCATGAGCACTATTTACATGCATAATGGATCATTCTAGATCCTAACCTTAGATTTCATTAAAAATTAGGTATGTGACCTCTTTTCCTTCCTCCACATCATATAAGAGGAATATAATCATAATTGGTGAGAACATTTAAACTCAGGTTTATAGTGCAATTCATGAGGAACCCTTGCTCATAGTATTAGAAATCATTAGAAAAATGATAGGGATAAAGAGGGATTATTATTATATATATATATATATATATATATATATATATATATATATATATATATATATATATCCTGACTATATATTAATCATGATGATGGGGAACAAGGTTACCCCTTTGTGTATCTCAAAATATGGTCCTTAAAACTATTTGAATAGGATATTTCTTACCAATTATGATATAACATTGATGATGATTTGAATAAGAAGAAGAAGAGTTTGTTTTATGGCTATTCTTTGATGGTTGTTCATATGTGTTATCCTGACGAAAAACATTTTCAAAGAGTTAGTAAAGCCAATGCATAATATTGTTTTAGTCACTTTACCACATATGGATTGGGATACTAATATCCTTATTAAAAATAAAATCCAATGTTTCAACATCCCCTACCAACATGAACCATATGAGCATGACTTTAGTTTTTTGAATGCAAAAGATGGCATTGAGGTTTTGTTGACCAAATTTGACTTTTAAGTCAAATTGGGACCCCTATAGGTAAAAAAATGACTTTTAGGTTTTTTAGGTGTCCAATACATATGTAAAAAGGTTTTTTATAGGTTAATTAATGTCATTTAATGTTATACTAAACTTGGTCCTTATATATTTTAGTAGTTTTAGTCATTTTGAGGTTGAAAAAGGGGTATTTAATTATTTATACAGATTTATTCAGAAGTGTGAAGGTTAAAAAAGGTTATTTCACATGACATGTGTCCCCATATGTGTTAATAAAATATTTTTAACTGAAAGTGGTACGTGCTTCAGAAGAAAGAGTAGTTTTCTTGGAAAAATGTGAGTTTGGCACTTGTACGACCCATGGGGAAGTGTGACACATGGTATAACATCATCTAATTTATATTCATATTAATAAAGCTTATTTACATGTTTTAAGAGCTATGTAATTACCTTTTTTGTGTAAAATTGTTCTACTCCTTTTTCATCTTTCTTGGCAAGTAAAAGCAATCTTCAGGTTTGTACTTGGTATGACTAACATAGAAGGTTTCATATAAAACACATTTAGGAGGTTAAATTAAACTTAGAGACATTAATTTACATTAAAATATTTTGAATAATTATGTCATGTGATTCATGAACCATACTCTTGAAGTTGATTATGTTTTTCTACTTGTTAATCTGTGCACCCTATGAGTTTTGCTCTTGTTTGGGAAAGTCCATAAAATTACCTTTTTGAGGTTGGTTCCAAATTATTTTTACTCCCATATATCATTTTATCCATTATTTGTTTCACATTTTTATTTTATTTTATGAGCCAAACAACTTCGTTTGAAACGAGGAGAGGAGTGGAGTTATAGTCATTTCTTACAATTACTAGTGTTCTTTTCTATGTTATGGTTTCAAAATGAGTTGAATTGGTGTATGAATGATAATAAATCTATTTTATTCATACTAAAATACAAATAAAACTTTTAAATCCACTTCAAGAGCCAATAGATCAAGTAAATGCATAAAATGTTCATCTACAATAGTTGTACGACTTGCCATTTCTTGGAGGGGCATGAAAAATATGTTTGAACTTTCTCTGATGTTTGGAGAGTTAAAGCATGTTTGATAATAATTTTTAGGAATGTTGAAGTAGGTTGGGGAAAATATATAATAAAAAAATTTCTTAGATAAAACTTGTAACACTTTTGGACATTTTCCCAAAACAATCAAAACAAAGGTCTAGGCCCTTTTTTGGTTGTTCTTATATAGTGTTGGATTGATCCGTAGAGTCTCCAAGTACATTTTCTTTAATATCACACATAATAATATCATGTTTCAAATTAATATAGGTGTATAGGTTGATAAATATGGTTTTCAAAATCCTTCAAGTTGTTCTTCAAGACACTAAAATTGCTTAGTGTTATCTATAGCCAAACTAAGACTTGTCAAACATTGAAAACACAAGGAATGTTTTGAGGTATTTATGAAGTCTTCAATGGTTTAAGAAAAACACAAAATCAAAAATTATTTCATGATCTATTTATACAAACAAGACATTTTAATCCTAGGTGAGACAAAAAATAACACCTATAGCCAATATACAGAGTTGTAGATGATTAATGAGATGCATTGAATAGTCAAGGTGAGGTTTAAAGTCTTGTTGATGAATATATTAATTTTATTCAAGGATAAAGTGAGTCTAAAATGTTTTTAAAGACTCAAAGAGATAATAATATATATCATAGGTCAAATTACATCGTAAACCTATTGCATACACCTACAACCAAGCCTAAAAGAGGAAAACATAGTCTTGTTAGTTAAGAAAGGTAGGGAGACCTAAAACATGTTTTGGAGAAGGATTTAGTATGGATATACTAATTATTGGTTGACATAAGGTAATTTAATTTAAATTATATATCTCCCATATAACTTTTGATGTAGGTTTCAAAGGTGAAAGGCACCTACAGGCCCCACATAGTCAATTATAGTTGATTGTGAGGGGCAGAGAGCATAAAGGTTAGGTCTGGACATGGACTTAGATCAACATGGAGTGAAAAAGTTTAAATAACTCCAAAATTTTATTGTAAGTTTTAATATATACCAATTTTTATAAGGTATACTCCTAAGCTACACCTACAGGTGTGATGTTTTGAAGTTAACAGAATCAAAATTTTGTACAAGCAGTCTTGATCAGCTAGATAAAAGACATGACTTTAAGAGTTTAGTAAGGGTAAAAATTATAATAGGAACTTAAATAGGTATAAAATAAAAAAATTTAGATTATTTTCTCAAGCTAAGACACACATTAAACCTATAGATGTCCCCTCTAAGGCAAGAATACAATCAGGGATTTATGTATACAATTTATGAGTCCCAAAGTCCATGGAAAAGGGAAGGGATATGTAAATGTTGAAGTGATAAATAAACAAAGGATACATTAATATTTATATTAATTAAATAACATGGTTTTTTATATCGAAAACAAGAAAGATAATAACCCTAAGCAGGTAGCACATAGTTTACTTTCAAACACCCCTACATAGTCCTTTGCCTAGGAGTTTATCTTAGTGGTGCATTTGAAGGGTCAAATAACCTAATAGAAAGATAGTTATTGGTGTATAAGGTCCACATAATTTTTTTAATATCCTCAAATATTTATTTTTTCTATATAAATATAGGAAGTTCCATTTGTTTTATCTCATATAGAGTACACTTCCTTATGTCCACTAATTGACAGTTTGAGGAATGGAGGAAAAGAGATGAACCAGGTGATGTTTGAACCTTTAAAATAAGTCTGGGGATTTGGAAAACATCCAATTAAATATTTTATAACATTAAAAAATAATGTAATTAAATAGGTTACCCTACATTCTTGAGGTTTTAGATAGGCTCATGAGGCATGGTTATGCCTAAAGGCCAAACAAGGGGTCAGTTTGAATTCTAGATATAAGTGAACTTTATAATGGATTAGAACATGTCCATGGGGGATTTATAGATAATTATAATCTATTTTTGTGTTAAATATTGTCATTGATGCCAAATTTCTATAATTATTGGTGATAAATTCCCCATAACATTTAATGGTGTTTTTAATGTTCATATATTGGCTAGTGTGTGTTAATATTTATTTAATATTAATAAATATATTTTTGGTTGCATAAACTAAAAAGAGGTCCCATAAAAAAGTTAAATATTCATGTGGTAAAGACAAAAGAGGAATGTGATGAATTTCCCATGAATATTCATCTTGAGTAATTCCAAGAGTCACCAAGTGAAGACAAAAGAGGAAGGGCAAAATTTCTCATGAAGGGCCACTTTGAGGAATATGAAAAGTCACCAAGATAGAGACAAAAAGGAAAAGGATGCATTTTATCATGAAGGGTCACCATGTGACTTTTCAAATTCAATGATTCTAAGGGTCATGCAATTTTTGTGACATTTTTCATGAGGATTGAAGGGTCACAAAGGGTGAATGCCAAAGGTCATTTGGTAAGCTATAAATGGAGGCTTGTGAAGCCATTTGTAAGGTGTGAAAGAGAGAACGATTTTTAATAGTCATATCTAGCTTAAAATTGTAAAGGAGAGAAAATAAATAGATATTTTAATGTTCTATCATTTGTTGAGAAATCAAAATTGAGAGATAGTTGTGGTGTATACATAATAGGGGTTGTTGCTCATGAATAGTTTTTATGTTAGTGCTCAGCAAATGGGTTGGTGCTCTTGTGGGTTGGTTCTCATGAATAGTTATTGTGTTGGTTCTCAGTAAATGAGTTGGTGTTCCTACAAGTTGGTGATTTCAAATATTTTAGTTTGAGTTAGTGCTCATTCATATACTTGAGATTATTCTACATGGTTTTTCCCACATTGGGCTTCCACATTAAATTTGGTGTCTCTCTCTATCTTGTGTGGTGTTTATTGTTTCAATTGTATTTCATATCTTGATTGTATGGTTAAGTAAAATTTTATTAAGTGAAATTTTATAAGATATATGATATACTAATTCACCCCCCTCTTAGTATATCATGTGTTTAACAATTGGTATCAGAATAGGTTCTTTTTTAAAAAGTTTTACAGCTTGAATGTAGATCGGGGAAAGCATGATGGTTGGATCACATGAAGGTTTTCATACAAATAAGGAACCTTTATTTGATTGGATAAATTATGATTTTTGGAGCATAAATATGAGGTTTTCTTTTATTTCTCTTGAAAGTGATATTTGGCAAGTAGTTGTGGAGGAATACGAAGAGCCACAGACACTTGTGACCACTTTGCTAGAAAAGAAGGCAACTGAAAATAATGGCAAAGATTTAAATGTTATTTTATGTGTTATATGTGAATTAAAATTTTTTAAAGTTATGTAATACAAATATAATCATGAGACTTTGGTAAAGCTTGAGAATATTTACAAAGGTGATCGAAAGGTTCAATGGGCTAAGATTCAGACTTTCAAAAGATAGTTTGAGAGTTTGAAGATGGAAGAGGAAGAAAATATAACGAGTTATCTTTTATAGGTTGATCAAATAGTAAATAAGATTCAAGGTTTTGAAGAAAAGTTAGAAGAGTAAATGGTGGTACAAAAGGTTTTGAGATCTCTACCAATGATATATGATGCAAAGGTTTTGGAAATTAAGGAGATGAAGGATCTTACCAAGCTAAAGATCAATGAACTACATGTTATTTTTATGACATATGAGATATGGATAGAATAAGAGAAACCCTCAAAGAGGGAAGTTACTTTCAAGACATCAAAGAAAAAGAAAGCCAAGATTCAAGAATCAAGTGATATCTCTAATAATAAGGAAGATAATAATAGAGATCTATTCATCTGCAAGCCTAAAAAGGGCATAGATAAATATCAAAGAAAATTGCCATTTAAAATGTGTTAAATGTGTTAAGATTGGACATTTTGCAAATAAATGCCCAAATAAGAGTAATGATGAAAATGAAGAAGGAAAGTCTACATACAAGAAAAACTTCAAAGGCAAATACAAGAATAAATTCAAGAAGAAGATTTTATATTCTAATATCTTATCTCAGTCGAAGATAGTGGAGTCAATGAATTAGATGAAGAATAAAATCAATTCATGACCATACATGAAGATACCTCCACAAGTAAAAGTAAAGGTGGTCAAGAACAATAACATGATGAAAGTGAGAATGAAGCCAAAGTGAATCTAGAAGGAGAAGTCATTTTTGCCTTAGAATAACTAGAATCTATTGAGAAAAAGAATTGAAGATTGAAGTACCAAATTGAGATAAATGAAAAGGAGTCAAATGAAATAATTGAATATCTACAAGAATACTTTGAATAAGCTAAGAATAATGAAAAATATTTAACAACACAATTTCAAAAAGTAAGTAAAGAATGTGAAAGGTATGTTATTTAAATTTTCTCTTTAAAAGAAGATATTGAGAAATCAGTCAATGATAAAGTAGTCAGTGATTCAAAATTTGAGGATATCACTAACATGTTGAATAAGATATTAAAAATTCAAAAGTCACTATCAGATAAGAAAGGTGTCAGATTTGAAAATAAAAAGAGGTATGTTGAAGCCCTCACAAAAGGGAAAAAAAATTGGAAGAAGTTAAGAATATAGAAAACATCTCAAGCAAAGAAGGCTGAAATGAACAGAGCTACAAAAGGCAATGAAGTCAGAGGTACACAAATAGGGTCTATATTTATGGTTACTATTTTAATTATAATGGATATGGTCATAAGAAAATAGAATGTCAAAAAAGGGATAACAATCTCAAAAATAAGGAAAAGGAAACTCATGTAGAGTTTATCAGAGGCCATAATTCTTTTGATCCTCTATCAATTTTTGATGAAGAGGATAAATATGTTACAAGTGCAATAATTTTGGAAACATAGCTAGGTACTGTAGAAGAATGTTTGAGATAGTTAAGAAGGATCAAAATTTCGAGTCTCCATTCATCAAGAAAAAAGTTCAAATAAGGACATGGCAAAAGAGACAACTTGAAGATTCTATATTGGTCTAGATAGCTTTGCATGCAAGAAATGAAGAAAAGCCATTGCTAATTGACAATGCATGTTTGAGGCACATGATAGGAGACAAGATTAATTTCATAAACTTGAAGAAGATCAATGGTGTCACAGTGAAATTTGAAGACAAAACCACTACCAAGATAGCTAGAAAAGGTACTTTAAGTTTGGATAATATTAGAACTAAGATGAAGAATGTTTTATATCTAAAAGGTCTTAAGCATAATCTGCTGAGTGTAAGTCAAATATGTGATCAGGGATATAAATTAAAGTTTTATGCAAAAGATTGTGAGATTAAAATAAAAATTTCATATGAGATGATTGTAGATGCATAGAGGATATGTAATAATTTATGTGTTATCAGATATCTTCACAAAGGCATGAACAAAATACACATTCAAGGATCTGTGGGAGGAGTTGGGAGTAATTTATTTTACTTCCTACCATTGAGGATTATAATCAGTTGAGGGGGAGCTAAGTGTGAGCTCCAAGATAGGCCCTTTGCCATTGATGTCAAAGGGGGAGAAGTGAAAAAATAGGTACAAGTATAGGAATAGGTATAGGGAACAAGTATAGGATGATATAGTAAGGGGGAGTTAATGTGCATTTTTCAATTTGGCTATATATGTAGGTTGGCATGTGCAATATAGGTTTTTAGGATATGGAAGTTTCATTTTGAGGTTTCCATCAATGAAAAAGGGGGAGATTGTTGTAAATATTTTCATTGATGTCAAATGTCTAGAATTATTGGTGATAAAGGTCCCATAGCATTTAATGGTGTTTGTAAAGTTCATATCTTGGCTAATATGTGTTAATATTTATTTAATATTAATGAATATATTTTTGGTTGCATAAAGTCAAAAGAGGGCCCATGGAGAAGTCAAAGAGTCATGGGGTAGAGACAAAAGAGGAATGGGATGCATTTTCTCATGAAGAATCATCTTGAGGAATTTAAAGAGTCACCAAGTGAAGATAAAATAAGAAGGTCTCAATTTCTCATGAAGGGACACTTTGAGGAATATGAAAAGTCACCAAGATAAAGACAAAAAGAAAAAGGATGCATTTTCTAATGAAATGTCACTATGTGAATTTTCAAATGCTAGGATTTGAAGGTCATGCAAGTTTGGCAACATTTTTCATGAGGATTAAAGGGTCACAAAGGGTGAATGCCAAAATTCATTTGGTAAGCTATAAATAATAGCTTGGGAATCCATTTGTAAGGTGTGGAAGAGAGAATTATTTGCAATTGTCATATCTAGCTTAGAAGAGAAAAGGAGAGAAAAAAGAGATATTGTAATGTGTTATCATTTATTGAGAAAGCAACATTGAGAGATAGTTATGTGGTATACATAATAGGGGTTGGTGCTCCTATTGGTTGGTGCTCATGAATAATTGCTATGTTGGTGCTCAGCAAAGGGGTTGGTGCTCATGTGGGTTTGTGATCATGAATAGTTATTGTGTTAGTGCTTAATAAAGGGATTGGTGATCTTGAAAGTTGGTACTTTTGAATATTGTAGTTTGAGTTGGTGCTCATTCATATACTTTAGATTATTCTCCATGGTTTTCCCCACATTGGGTTTCCACATTAAATCTATTGTCTCTCTCTATCTTATGTGGTGTTTATTGTTTTAGTTTTATTGCATATTTTGAATGTATGGTTAAGTGGAATTTGATTAAGTGAAACTTTATAATATATATGATATAATGATTCACTCCCCCTCTCTTAGTATATCTCATGCTTAACAATTTTAAGTTAGGGAAGACATTAATGAAGTCATTTTGAGCTTTAGGTTATAGGTAGGTGTATTGAACATACTTAGACCTAAAGCCAAATGGAGAACCATTTGCACTTATGACATGAGATATGAATTTCAATCTATTATATAATGTTTTTAGGTTATTTATAGATATGTTCAAACTTTTATTTTTGTTGCCAAAGCACAAAAACTCCATTTTTGATCTCAAAACTCTTTCAAGCCTAGAAAAAATGGAATAAAGAGCTCGATAGGCTAGTTTTAGTTGTTCACATATTTTTAAAGGTTGTGCATGGGAGACAAAGAATTTTGGAGGTGTTATTAAGGTCCTTGAACATAATTTTTGTGATATTTTGTTTCAAGTTGAAATTCATTTTTTTATGAATGAAGATTAAGAGGTTAGGATAGGCCTAAACCCTCCAAAACCCTTACTAGTGATTAGTTTGGAGAAATGAAGTTGGATAGCTGATAAAATTGAATAGTTTGTACAAAATAATGGTTGGAACTTGTAGAAGAATCTCACAGGCTCCTCCCCACCCTTTTGAGACATATGGAATCATATGGATAGGGTGAAAAATAGGGTATTTTTGACCATTTTATGTTTTTTTAGGTCTTAAAAGGATTTTGTGGATGAAATCAATTTTGGGATGAATTTATAGATGTTTTATAAATACCTATGGATATTTAATGCTTTTAAATGACTCATAAGTATTCAAAAAAATAGCTTCATCTCATCCAATTGAAACTGACATATTGGACAAGTTAGTGAAAATGGTGAAAAACTTCAAGTGAGCTAATTTTAAGGTGTCTCTATTTATTATAAGGATATGGAGGGTCTTGACACCTATCATCCACTCCCTCCCATGGATTTTCAAGGAAATTTGAAGCCAAATTTGAGGCCATGTGTACAAGGTGCATGAGGAAAGATTTATTTAGATTGCAAATGTTGATGGGTCATTCCCAAATGATTCTAGATGACCAAGCCTAAAAGCAATGTATGGACAGGTATGTTTGAAACCCTTTGCCTTCATTCCAATCATTAGACCTATCCCTAATTAGTTTTGGGACATTAAAATAAGTCCAAATCATGAAGGTAGTTTTTTTAGCGAGAATGAGAAGATTCATTCCACTTTTCATGAGGTTTATGACTTGGATTGACATTTGTACTTCCTAACCTTGCATGGTTCATCCCATATCCCCTTCTCATGCAACATTAATTGGTTTTATTATCTTTACAAGCATCTTTGTGACCCTTGGACTTCTCTCTTCTCCTCTCTCTCTCAAATTCTATAAGAACTAACCATTTTGACCATTGTAACTCATGCTCCACCTGAGCATGGCAAAGCCCTACTCATTTTCCTACCATTTGATCAATAAAACTACTAATTTTTTTACCTCTTCATGATTATTCATAAGTTTTTTTTTACTTAGATGATGAATATTGTTTAGTGAAGACTATGGAATCCTTAGCATGTTGTCTCACTCTTTCACCCTATTTATACTTGGAAAGATTCTTCTTGCAGGGAATGTGAAGTGTTCTAGGAAATTTCAAGGATTGAGTGAGCTAGTATATTCATTAGTGCCATTTAATGCCTCTTGTATAGTCTTCCTAGCCTTGCACATTCATCCATAACCTCATAATGTAATATTTATATGAGAAGATGTAGCTTAGAGAAGTGTATGTTTGGTTTCTCCCTTGATTTCATGTGTAACATGAATTTGGTTGGAATTCATTATATTATTTGGTGTATCACCTCCCTTAGAATAGTTTGATTTTAGTTATCTCTCTCCCTTTCCTCCCCAAATTCTACGTGTAGTTACAATCCAAAGTGGTACATCAAGGAAGATAGCCCTATGTAGAGATTCAACTCATCTTTAGGCTACCCACAAGCCTAAAGGTGTTTCCATTGTGGCACTAGGATGAGGAAATCTTAGTTATCTCATTAAAGGGTGATAATCCAAGTGAAAATAGTTTTTGACATGCCCAGTGAGACTCTTAGTCTAAGAGGTTGAAATATTTTTGGTGTTGTCTTAAAACAATCAACATTTGGAGGCATCTATCAAAACATAAATGGTGACTTCAAAGATGCATCAGTTGATCAAGCAGTGTAGGTTTTATTTTTAAGATTATAGGTAATATATTTCTTTGTTTTCTTGCTTTTAATGAGGTTTCATGGCTAATTTTGGTATTGAGTTCCTTTTTACACAAGTTAGTGAGACATTTCATACTTGTACCATTCCCTATCAACAAGATCAATTTATTAATAAAACCTTACATGAAGTGTACCAGCTACAACATGAAGTGTATCAGTCCTATATTTATCCTTCTCCATATCTTGCTCCTAACCAACCTAGTCATTTCTCAAGTCAATCCATTTCCACATTCAAACAAACTATTTTGGGATATGAGAGGTATATGTTAGATCTTGACACACAAAGGGTATATGGTCAAGAGGTTATTAGTCATCTTATTCATAAGGTAAGAGATGCATTATAGTTGGTCAAAAGAGAGTGGGTACCTATTGAGAGAGCCAATTGGTAAAAGATCACAAGTGAGATGCTTGATGTGAGTGCCCTAGTTTCTTCCCTAGAGGATAGACTAAGAGTTTATGAAAGGCAACCTTACCAAACCTATCATCCTTCATATACACTTCCCCAATTTTCCTATCATCCATAATTGATACCTACTCATGATCCCAATCAAGGATATCAAAGTCATCCTTTTCCAAATCAGTTGAAAGAGAAAGTTGAGAAGAGAAACCTTATGTTTGAAGTTAATCTTGATAGGTAGATTGATTTAGTTCATATGCATATGAAAAAATCCATGTTAGAATAAAAATAAGTGAAATATAAACCCTCATTGACCTATATCATTACAGCCCCACCTCAAGAAAAGGCTTCTAGATATGAGATTCCAAGTTGGAGACAAGGTGGAGAATTCAAACCTAAGGAGATTCCAAGTTCCTTGAACACTTCACCCACTCCCCAAATTACATCACAACCTGAAGAAAAGACTTATAATTCTAAAATTATAAGAGATAATAAGATAAAGGAATCATGGGGAAAAAAATAGGATAAAATCATTGATAAGGAGTGTGAAGTTGAGAGAGATCTTGATCTTGTGTAATCTCATCCCACCCTTCCTCAAAAAGCTTCTATTGTTCCATGTTAACTCTCTTGTATTCCTTGTCCTCATGATGGTGCCTATAAAATTAAAGAGAACCTTTCCAAGAGAATATATCTAATCAAATTGAAGAGTTAGAGGTAAAGATGAAATCGATAAGTCAAGGTGTGATGGAAGGTCTAGACCCAAAAGAAGATCATATGCCTAAACACACCCCATCCAACCTTCCTCAATAGATTCCTCAAGTTAAATTAGATATGAATTAATTAATTATCAATTGGAAGGAAGAAAATCAAGATTTTTTAGCCTAAGTTCTACCTCTCCTTCCTCAAAATATTCCAAAAGTATCCCCTACATTTCACTCTCAATCTAATTTTGAGTTCTATGTGCCACCTCCACCAACTAGTTCATCTTGTCATCACCCTGTAACCCTTTACCTTAATGTACCTATGGTATGGGAATATAAAAAGGATAATTTGGTTGATAAAAATGTATAACTCTTACTTGAAGAAAGATTATCTCCTTGGTATCCTCATTGGACTAAGTCACATGACTTCAATATGCCTAGTGTTGGAATCACAAAGGAGATGGAAGATCCTGTATCCCTTGAGAAGAAAGATCATATTATGAAACTTGAGACATAATTTGAGATCCCTTAATAGGTATTAAGTTTTAAAAAATATTTGAGTCATTTTTTTGAGTATTATTGTTTGGTTGATAATGAATAATGCCTTCCTTATGTGAAACAAGAGATCTTAGATGATGTTTTTTTGGATTCTAAATAAAAGGATGAGGACTTGTGGGAAAAATTTGAAAACATTTTCAATGAGTTTGAATCTCTTAATGTGTCTACTATTTAATTAGAGATGATTACATTTCATGATGAACAAGATGACATTGTACAAAATGTCATAGATGAACAAGATGACATTGTTCAATATGTCATGGATGGACAAGAACAAGTTCCTAATCAGCCTTGGGATGACCTATTTTTAGTCATTAGAGAAATTTATACTCCTTTTCAAAGAGGCTATGATCTAGTCAAATATGGACAAGGCAATCTTGGCACTCAAGTAAGTATGTAAAGGAAAACAAACCTTTAAAATATATTCTTTCAAGAAGAATATAAATTTCATGATGATATTTTTTAAGACATAAAAATGGTATATCATAAACACATCATCTCTTAAAGGATGGAACAAGATCCTATTGGCCTCAATCTTCTAAAGAATAAGAAACTAATCCTCTTGAAGTCATGCCTAATAAGAACATACAAGTTGAACATGATATGAAGAGTGGTCAGAAGTGTGAATTATGTGTACAAGTTCAAGAGTAATACATCTACATTGGAGACATATTTTAATATGACCTACTTGAGAGCAAGTCAAGTGAAGTGCCAAGGAATAGGTCTGATCTACAAAGCATCTAATTTAAGGAGAAAAACGTTTAGCATTATGACTCATATTATAAAAAATAAGATTCAATAAACTTTCATTTTGATCCTAAAAATGAGGTATGATTATTTTATAGTTTGAATAATAATTTGTTTTTTGATTCCCCTAAGTGCTTTGATCACATGTGTGTGTGTGTCTTGTTAGTTTGTTCACTTTGATTTTTTGTGTCCTTGCTTTGTGTGGTTGAGGTAGTTAGTTTGTTTTATCTTGATCAAGATTGTGGTCAATGATAAAAGTTTTTAATGTTTATCTCAATATTTAGATGAATCATAATCCTAATAGACTGATAAGGCTATTGGTCTAGTTAGCATATCAGGCATGCTACCCCTACGAGTCACCAATTTGTTGACCAAATTTGAATTTTAGATCAACTTAGGACCCTAATAAGTAAAATATTGAAATTTAGGTGTTTTAAGTGTCTAATAAATATCTAAAAAGGTATTTTATAGGTTAATTAATGTCATTTAATGTTATACTAGCCTTGGTCCTTAGACATTTTAATCCCTTTAGTCATTTTAAGGCATTTTAAGGTCAAAAAAGGGGCATTTAATGATTTGTATGGATTTATTTGGAAGTGAAAAGGTTCCAAAAGGTGGTTTAATGTTCAATTTGTCCTAATATGTCTTAATAAACTATTGATAGCTGAAAGTGGTAGGTGTTTTAGAAGAAAGAGCAATTTTCTTGGAAAAATGTGAGTTTGGTACTTGTACAACCCTTGGGGAAGTATGGCATGAGGGAGAAGATATTATAATTTATATTAATATTCATAAATATTATTTACATTTTTTTAGTTCTATAGGAGTGCCATTTCTGGTCTAAAACTATTCTATTCCTTTTTCATCCTTATTGGCAAGTAAAAGCAATTTTTAGGTTTGTACTTGGTACAACCAACAAAAGAGGTTTAAAATAAAACACTTTAGGGAGGTTAAATTAAACTTAGTTACCTTCATTTAAATTATAATATTTTTAATAATGATTTTTTGTGCTTCATGAACCATCCTCTTGAATTTTACTATGTTTTTCTTCCTGCTAATTTGTGTACCCTATGGGTTTTTGTCTTGTTTGGGAAAGTTCATACAATTAAATTGATAATATTAGTTAAATATGATGTTTAATCACTTATATAATGTTATAAATTATTTTAATCATATTTTTAGTTTATTTTGTGATCCAACCAACTTAGTTTGTAAGGATAAGTGAAGGAGTGGAGTTATATTCATTTCTTCCAATTGCTAGTGTTTTCTTTTGTGTTATGGTCTCAAAATGATTTGAGTTGGTGTATTATTTATAATAAATGTATTTTTTCATCTTAAATTCCAACTACAACTTCAAAATCCAATTTAATATGTAAGAGAGAAAGTAAATGCATAAAATGGTCATCTACAATAGTTGTACAACCTACCATTTCTTGGAGGAGCATGAAAAATGTGTTTGAACATTCTCTAATGTTTGGAGAGTCAAAAAATGTTTTGTCATAATTTTGAGTAATTTTTAAGTTGGTTGTGGAAACTAGATAATAAAAAAATTTCTTAGAGCAAACTTTTAGCACTTTCAGACATTTTCCTAAAACTATCAAAACAAAGGTCCAATCCCTTTTTTAGGTGTTATTATATCATGTTACATTGATCTATAGAGACTTCAAGTAATTTTTTTTTCAATATCACACATAGGCATACAATGTTTAAAAATAATATAGGTTTATATGTTGAGGAATATGGTTTTCAAAATCCTTCAAGTTGCTCTTTAGGACACTGAAATTGCTCAGTGTTATCTACAACCAATACAAGACTCGTCAAACATTGAAAACATAAGGAATGTTTTGAGGTCTTTATAAAGTCTTAAATTGGTTTAATGAAACCACCCAGTATATAATTATTACTTGAGACATCTATAAAAATAAGAAATTATAATCCTAAGTGAAACCAAAATAGCACCTACAACCAATATACATAGTTGTAGGTGAATAAGGAGATGCATTGAATAGTCAAGGTGAGGTTAAAAGTCTTGTTGATACATTTATTTATTTTATTCAAGGATAAAGTGAGTATAATATGTTTTTAATGACTAATAGAGCTAATAATATAGAGGATATACCAAATTACATCCTGAACCTACTATATACACCTATAACCAAGCCTAAAAGAGGAAAACATAATCTTGTGAGTTAAAAAAGGTAGGAAGACCTAAAACATGTTTTAGAGAAGGATTGAGTAAGGATATAATATTTATTGGTTGACATAAGGTAAATTTAAAGACTTAAAATTTATCCCATATAAATTTTGATGCATATTTAAATGGTGAAAGGCACCTATATGCCCCTCACAGTCAACTATAGTTGACTGTGAGGGACATAGAGCAAAGAGGTTATGTCATGACATGGACTTATCTCAACATGGAGTGAAAAAAGTTCAAATAAACAACCAATTGTATTTTAATATGAAATATATAAAAATTAAAGGTTTCTAAGGTCTAATACTAACCTACACCTATAGGTGTGATGTTTTGAGGTTAATACAGTCAAGATTTTGTACAAATAGTCTTGACTAATCAGACAAAAGACATGACTTTGAGCTTTTGGAAAGGGTAAAAAATCATAATATTTACTTAAAAAGGAAATAAGGATAAGTTTTTAGATGTTTTTTATCAAGATAAAATTCACATGAAACCTACATATGTCTCCTTTAAGGCAAGAATCTAGTTAGGGATTTATGTACATAGTTTGTGAGTCCCAAAGTGTATAGAAAAGCGAAGGCATATGTAAATGTTGAAGTGATAAAACAACGAAGGATACATTCATATTGATATTAATGAAATAATGAGTTTTTTTATTTGGGAAGAAATTAAAATAATATCCCTAAGTAGGCAACACACAATCTACTTTCAAACAACCCTACATAGTCCTTTGCCTAGAAGTCTATCTTGGGTTTTTAGTGCATTTGAAGGGTCAAATGACCTAATAGAAATATGGTTATTGGTGTATGAGGTATCCATAACTTTGGTAATATCCTAAAATATTTATTTTGTCTATAAAAATAGTGAATTTCCCTCTATTTTGTCTCAGATAGAGGCACTTCCCTAGGTGCACTAATTAGCAATTTTGAGGAATGGAGGCAAAGAGTTGAACTAGGTGATGTTTCAAAATTTAAAATAAGTGTGGGGATTTGGAAAAAATACAAGTAAATTTATTATAACATTCATAAAATTATGGAATTCAATAAGTTACCCTACATTCTTGAGGTTACAGATAGTCTCATGAGGCATGATTATGTTTAAAGGCCAAACAAGGGGTTTGTTTCAATTCTAGATCTAAGTGAACTTTATAATGGATTGGAAAATGTATATGGGGGAAATATATATTTTTAGGATCTATTTTAAAGGAATTAAGCTATCAATAAATTAATTTTGAGCTTTAGGTTACATGTAGTCTTATTAAACATACTTAAACCTAAAGCCAAATGGAGAACCATTTGCACTTCTAACATGAGATATGTATTTAAATCTATTAGATCATGTTTTTAGGTTATTTATAGATATTTTAAAAATTTTGGTTTGTATACTAAGAAAATTAACTCCATTTTTGAGCTCAAAACTCTCTTAGGCATACAAAAAATGGAAAGAAGAACTTCATAGGCTAGTTTTGGTTGCTCATAACTTTTTAGAGGTTGTGCATGTGAGATAAAGAAGTTTGGAGGTGTTAGAAAAGTCTTTTAAAATCATTTTTGTGAGATTTTTTTCAGGTTTAATGAAGCTTAAGATGTCAAAAGAGGCTTGAACCCTCCAAAACCTTTGCTAGTGACCAGTTTAAAGAAATGAAGTTGGATAGATGATCAAATGGCATAGATTGTATAGAATAGTGATTGAAAATTTTAGAATACTATCTCACGATCCTCCCCACCCTTTTTATCTATAAAAACTTGTATGGATAGGGTGAAAACATGGTATTCTAACCATTTTATGTGTGTTTTGTAGGTTTCAAAAGAAGTTTGAAGATGACATAAATTTTAGGAGGAAGATATATAATTTTTATAACACCATATGTCCATTTAATAATTTTAAAATACTCCTAAGTATGCAAACAAATAGATTCATCTCAGCCAGTCAAAACTGGCATATTAGATAAGCTAGTGAGAAGGGTGGGAAACTTCAATTGAGTTAATTTTTAGGTGTCCCTTATGCTTATAAGGACATGGAGGGTCTTTAAAATTATCGTACACTCCCTCCCATGGATTTTCATGGAAAAATAAAGCCAAATTTGAGGCCAAGTGTGCAAGGTGCATGAGGGAAGTGTTTTTTGGACTACAAATGATGATGGTCATTCCTAGATTATTCTAGATGACTAAGCATAAAACTAATGCATGGAGAGGCATCTATTAAAACATTCCCCTGAACTCCAATCATTATACCTATACCTAATTAGTTTTGGGATGTTCAAATAGGTCCAAATCATGAAGGCAAATTTTTGATCCAAAATGACTAGATTCATGCCACATTTCATGAGGTTTATGACTTGGATTGACATTTATACTTCCTAACCTTTCATGGTTCATCAAATATACTCTTTTCATGTAAAATTAACTGAATTTATAATCTTTACAAGTGTCCTTATGACCCTTGGACTTCTCTCTTCTCTTCTCTCTTGTAATTATAAGAACTAGCCATTTTGGCCATTGTAACTTATGCTCCACCTGAGTATGGTGAGCCCTACTCATTTGCATACCATTTTATAAATAATAATACTAATTTTTTTTACCTCTTCATGAATTTTCATAAGTTTTTTTTTCTTGTATGATGAATCTTTCTTCATGAAGACTATTGATTCCTTAGCATGTTGTTTCATTCATTCACCCTATTTGTAATTAGAAAGCTTCTTATTTTAGGGCATGTGAAGTGTTCTATTAAATGTCAAGGATTGAGTAAGTTATTTTATTGATTATTTATATTCAAGGCCTCTTGTCTATTCCTCCTAGATTTTTATATTCATCCATAACCTCATAATGTAACATTTATGTGAGAAGATGGAGATTGGAGAAGTGTATGTTCAATTTGTCCCTTGATTTCATGCATAACATATAGCTAGTTGGAAGTCATCATCTTATTTGGTGTATTACCTCCCTTATAATAGTTTGCTTTTAGTTAGTACTCTCCCTCCCCCCCCCCCCGCCATGTTTTTGGTTTAGTTGAAATCTAAAGTTGCACATCAAGGAAGCTAGCCCTATCTAGATATTCACCTCATCCTTAGGCTACCCATAAGCCTAAGGGTATTTCCATTATGCCACTTGGATGAGGAGAGCTTAGGCATCTCCTAAAATGTTACAAATCCAAGTGGCAATAGGTTATGTAAAGAGCAAAAAAATTTGGAATGATAGAGGATTTCTTAAGATATATCTAAAAAAATCCCTCTCTAATAATTATAGAGGCACATACTAGGCTCCCACCTCTCATTTGATGGCCAATTACAAATTAATGAACCTCTCGATGTTTCCAATAGCCACAAGAGAAAGGATCCTCCTTCAAACCACCACCCATTGTAATGACAACCATGAATCAAGATCAAGGTGTGAAAGAAGCCCCTATTAGGTCAATGTCCTCACACAAAGGTCAATATTATACACTACTAATTTTAAAACAATTGTTAAGTTAGAGAAATGCATGGAGGAAATTCTTGTTACTAAAACATATTTTGGGAGAGTTGAGGAACCAATTTGCATTGATTCTTTTAATTTTAAAGATTCTAGCCTTACTATTATATCCTTGGTTCCAGCTACTAGAAGTGTGTATGTTACACCTACTTATACTTAGCATGTTCCTTCCTTGATTTAAAGGTCAAAAATTTACTACAAAAGGAAACTTATAGTCCTTAGAGACCCTATGGATATAGTCACTAAAACACTAATACAAGAAGGGATTAAGCCTAAAGATGAGGACAAGGAAATTTAAAAGGCCAAAATATTGAGTCTTCAATGAATAAAAGGTAAATCACCAATAAAGGCAAAAAATTTATGTGAGGACATTGATCTTGTAACTACCTCAGTCCCTATAATTTCTTCCGTCTTTGTGGTTTCTAATGTCTATCCTATTTCTTTTGTTTCATTGGCTCGTATTGTTCCTAGTGTTATTTTTGACTCCTTAATTCCTATTACTTATAGTGTAACTCTTTTTACAACAATTATTATTATATCTATATTGGGTTTGTTTTTGTTACTCTTATTATCTTTGCCTTCCCTACTATTACTATAGTCATAGTTTCCCTTATTCCCCTATGTCCAAAAAGGTACATTTTAAGAAGAATAGAGGAGCCCTTGTTAGCACCTAATTACATGACTATTCTTATAAATTGGTATTACCTGTGCCTTCCTCCACCATAACCCAAGATACTTGTTTTACTCCATCTACCAAATCTAAAAAGAAGAAGCCCACTTATATTGTTCACCAATGCCTTAGTTTGGAAACATAGATTGGTATAAGTTCATTTGCCCATCATTACTAGACCCCTTCCACATAAATGACTTAATTTAATATTTAAGGGATTTTTTGATAGAGACTAATGTTGAGGACACTCATTAAGTTAATGACACTAGTTGTTAATTACATAGTGTGTTGTAGGCCTAGAATCCCAAGCTTCCCAATGACCCAATATAACAATAAATAATATCCCCACTGTGATCTCCATTTTTCATAAATCAATGTGTATTATTCATAAGGTAATGAATATAAAGATATAAGATGACTCTAATAAAGGCCTGGTCTTATAGGAGAGGTAGGATGTATTCTCACTATCAAAGAGAAATACTAGGAGGCTTGGTAAGTATCCATATAATGATGATTTCAAATCTTACCTATAGGAAAATATATGGGCCTTATTATAATTTCATGAAGTCACAGAGTAGGCTAGATAAGAGTTGTAACAAGAGCTTGAGAACATAAAGGAAAAACAACCAAATTTTTATGTTCTTAGGGATATTAAAGGTGATGTATATAATGTTAGTGTTAGGATTTATAATATTTTGGAGACTATTAGTTCAATAAGGAATTAATAACCCCCTTACATTTTTTAAATTGTCAAATTATTTAATTCTCTAAAAGACGATGAATTTTTTTTGAATTTCCTTATATTGTATACAACTAATAAGGCTTAAAACCTTCTTGATTATACGACACCATTAGAATCATCCAATGCACTCAAAATAGTGGTCATTAAGACATCATACATCAGAGAGTGGGTATTATATACACATAATATTTTCAAACTTTTATAAATTATTGATTTTATTTATCTTGCAAGAACCCATCAAGTCTTAATCTCTCTGAGTGCACACCTTAATGGGTACACTAGGAAAGGGGTGGGTAGACCATTTATGCTTCATAAGATTTTTGTCCCTTTTTCCACTTGTTATCTACACAATCATTTCCTAAAAACCATTCCCCTAAGCTTATTCTTCTCTCTTTCACACTCCTCTAGACTTTTATCACCTTTAGTACCCCTTTTCCTAACCTAAAGCCTCTTTTGATAGTTTACATTACTAGGCTGACTAGGTTGACTTTATACTCTTATTAATGAAAATCATTTAGGGTCCAGGTTGGCTCTTGTCCAACCTCACCCATGACCCAGTGAGTTATTTTCAATAACACTACTAGGTCGATTGGGTCAACCCTATCAACCAAAAATTTCATAAGGGCTTAGGTTGAAATATACTTATATATACAAGATCATTTTGTCATTATTTAGAGAAGATAAGAAATAGTAAAAAACATTGCACATTTTCTTATCACCATTCGACTTGAGGAGAAAGCTTAGGGTTTCATACTTTCTTTAGAGATATAGATCTTATCTAATGGAGAAGTCTTTTAGATGTATTGATAAGTTATTTAGCCTAGAGATGATTTATCCTTTCCATTATTACATACCACTAAAACATCTTGTGAAACACCTTGTTTAAGGGAGAGATTGAGGCATAGTAGGTTCATCTTCAAAGGGAAGTATTCCTAACTTTGTTCCTCCTTTATAAGAGTAGATAGATATGCATTTGTAATCATCTTCCATGAATTAGGATTTCATATACATTGATGTGAGTATATATTTCATATTCATGTTTAATTTTATTATTTATTACCCCCACTTTGTGCCACAAGCTTTGGTGAGCACTAGATTGGATTTATGTGCTTTACTTGTTTTTAGTATAGTGAATATGAAAACATAGGACTTAGTTAGGGTTATTACATAGTTTTGCTTCACTAGAGGCTTTGAAACTCTCCCTAGTATTATTACTATGGTACGAGATCCCCTAATAAGGTCTAGAAAATTCTAATATTACTCATGTTCCCAATTAGCTAATGGGTCCCCAATCAAAAGTGTAAGTAGGATATATCTTCCCTGAACTAGGATTGATTTGAGGATCTTATGGATTTATAATTGCATACATTCTAGTAAACCCAACACGAATCTAACCCTTGAAGGTTTTCTTTCACATTTTTCATTTTATATCATTTTATTTATTATTTTTATATATTATCAATACTAGGTCAAGATAGTTGGTATAGTTTCTAACTTCTATGTATAGGTTTAACACATATTCAAATAAAAATGACTATATTCTTTCTATATAGGTCCTCATCAGATACTGGTTACTAGGTCAAATAGGTCAATATAATACTCTTATTCAGCTCTAGAATAACAAACTAGGTTGAATAAGTTGACATAGTATTCTAGATAGCTTCTAGATAACATATTAAGTCAACCAAACATGTATATTATTCTTGACAGGCTTCAACAAATAGGGAATTTTAGAATTATGTTGACCCAATCAACAAAATTCGTATAATTTGAAAGTAATATTAAAGGCACTTCAATATAAATTTCACATTCCTTAGCATCTTCCAACCCACCAAGGTTCCTTTCTTTCTCTCTCTATTTCACTAAATTTTGTCTATTTTAAGTCTAAAGGAAAATAGAAAAAAAGGATGGGAATAAGTGATTAGAATGAACATAGATTTGGTTTACATGCCATAACCAGATGTTGTGATCACTCCTCCTTAGCTAGGGAAGACTAATTGAAAATAAGAAAGCACTACCATAAGATGTTTGTTAGTAGCTAAATGAGTGGGTTGCCAAGCTATGCACTTGTTCTAGGAAGTGTGAAACTTCCCTAGAGATGAAATTCCACTTTTAAGAGACAAAAAAATAATAAATAATTGAAAGAGAGGTAAAGAGAGAGTGAAAAGAGATAATATTACCATTATTAATAACCTGTATGTAGTAGAGAGTGATAGGGTAAAGGTGAGGTACTATGTTTGTGTTTTAGAAATTATTTAGGTAGGTTTTGAAGAGACTAGGGAATTCATAATTGTTGACATTGATATGGGAGTGACTGATATTAGTTATAATATCAACGTCAGTAGTGAGGTGACTAATGTTAGTTAGGCTACCAAGGCTGGTATGGGTAATAACTATATGGGAACTTGCAGAAGGCTTTCCTGAGTTTGGGAAATGGTTTGGATCAGGTTAGGGAGGTTGAGAGAGTTATGAGAAGGAGATTATGGCTTGGTTAAGTCTGGTTATAGGTCTGGTGTGTTAGGTAAAGGGGAAGTAAGCAAGGAATATTTATAACTCCCTCATGGGGGTATGGTTAGAAGTGCATAAAGTAATGTAGGGTAGATATAAAGAAATAGAAGAATAAATATTTAAATGGCCTATAGTATCAGTGATGTACTTGGTTATGGTGGTTGTTAAATGATAATTGCTAGGTTGATGGTCCCTATCAAGGAGTTTGAACCTAAATGCCTGAATAGAGAGAACAAGTGGGTGTTATTGGTCCTTAAGATCTTAGTTGCTAATTATGATTGACTTATATAGGGTGATTGTAAGCTTAGATGTCAAAAAATAGAATGCCAAGAGCCTAAATGAGAGTAAGTATTGGTTTTCTTAATTTTTACTGATGTGAACTATAGGTTAGATTTTGGCTTATATTACTGACATTAGTGATCCCACTAACATCAGCCATGGGTTGACTAACATCCGTAGCCCTAAAATAGGTAAACCTTACTATTTTTGGCCTATTTTCTATTATTGTTCATGCTAAGTGTGACACATATTATAAAATAGTAAAAATAAGAGGTTAGGATGGAAGCAGTTGATTAAGAATTTATTTTAGAAGTGGGAATAAGTCTTGGGTAGTTAGGATAAGGGGACCAGGTTTTGAGGTGACTCATCAGGGGAGAATTAGTCATAAGGTGACGTGGCTAGGCAAGGTGGAAATATGCATTTTTAATTAGCTTAATTAAGTATTTTAAATTAATTAAATGTATGAGCGATAAAAGTATGGGTTAAGGAGATTAATTGTTATTATTAAAATGGGTTTAAGGGGGGTTTTGACATAGGGAGTTATGCATATGTGTATAACATAATTTTTATGTCCACATTTTCTTTTTTTGTCTTGTAATTTTTACTAAAATGTTTCAAGACAAAAAATAGGAGTTAGACGCTCCAAGTACTGGGTGAGCTATCCCGCCTCAAAATGGGAATCGATGGAGGAAAAACTATAATCAGGTATTGGTTTGATAAAAAGGTAATTGGGTGATTGGTGGAGAATTGAGTATCAATCCATATGTGTAGGACACAATGAGCTATATTTGACAAAGTCAAGAACAAGCAAAGTCAAGGAGGACTTGGATAGAAGTAACTAAAGCACAACTAGTAAGTGATAGCTGATAGGTCGGATCAATCAAAATTGTATCTCTAATGGTCAATGTGTCCTAGGTATCTAAGGTAAAAAGTGCCCCTAGGAAACACAAAAGGGTTGAAGGTGATAGGATGGGCTTGATTACTATTTACAACACCTAAAATACATGCATGTGCATAATAGCCAACTATAGTGGAATAGCCTAATTAGTCAGGATAAGTAATGCAAGGGTAGTGTAAAAGGGTCAATAAGTGAGTAAATATTCATGATCTCTAAGAAAAGTCATCAAGGGTGAATATTTAAGAGATCCTCAATGTCATTTTGTCATGGTTAGGGGAGATATATGTGATCTCTAGCTACCCCAATATATGGGTAAAGTTTAGAAAGTTGGGGTTGGTTGGTTGGTAAAAACATTATAAAAATGATGCTAATGTCAGTTATAGTTGCCAATATTAGTAATATAAAGTGCTAACATTGGTAAACCCAAGGAAGTGTAGCTGATGTCAGTATGCATAAGCACTAACATTGATAGGCTAGGTCAAAAATTCCAACATCAGTAGCTAACCAAACCCAACAAAAGGGGGTTTGGTGGCTGACTAAACTCATTTACAACTTTGTGATTGGAGAGAAGAAATAGATCCTGAGAGTGGTTTGAGATAGAAGCTCAAGGAGGGGACCTAGTAGGAGGTGCATGACCATTAGAGATAATGGTGCCAACTAGGAGAAGATAGAGAGATGAGGTAAGTACTTACACTAGTTTCATTTGGCATTTGTAATTTTTAGGCTAAATGACAGGTGGGGGTGTAGAAAATGTTAGTGGAGGGGTAGAAAATAGGTTAGGGTAGGTGTAGGATAAGTTAAGGGGATTTATGGGTAGGTTTTTAACATAAATGGGTAATTTTGGGTTTGGGTTATTAGGCCCTATGCAAAAACTAAGTGCTGACATCCGTGAGGTCCATTGATGTAGACTGACATGGAACTAAGGTTGGTAGTTTCTTGTTGACATCAACTATTATATAAACTAATAAAGCAGTAATGTTAGCATTAATGCTGACATCAGTGACTATAGAAAAGTAGAAAAATAAGGGAAACGCTGAGTTTTGGATCTCTAATGGAAGTAGTCAACTAGCCTAATGGATGACCTAGCCTTATAAGATCTTGTGTCATCTGAGTGATTCCTACATAGCCTAGTTTAGGGCCATGGGCTAATGTAGTTCTCCCAGAACTTAGGAAAAAGATCTAAAAAGGTGTGTTTTAGGGAAAAAGGTAAGTTGAGATAATTTTGAGAGGTATAGAGCTTAAAAGATAGGTTATAATGTAAAAATTTAAGAATATAGGCTATGAGCCCTAGAGTTGGGATAAGCAGGTAGGTCTAGGGTAGACAGAGAGAGAGAGGTTGTGAAGCCTAGGGTAGAGATAGAGAGGTAGTGAATCTTAGGGTAGAAAAAGATAGAGGAAGTGAAGCCTAAGGTAGTTAGTAAGGTGGGTATATTGTTGATCTAACCTTAGAAGACCCCATGTTGGTTGTGTGCTACTACATAGCCTAGTTTAGGGCCTCAGACCAATGTAGCTCTCCCAGTGAGAAGGGAAAAGGTGGTGATAGAGTATATTAAAAGGTATGTGACCTAATTTATTTATGCATATGGATGTCCATGAGGATGGAGCTTACACTTTGGTATCATCTATTGAGGCTATTAAAATGCATGAGGAGGGATGCTACTCTATATGAGTGGGAGCATATGGTGGCTATGGGATTCAAAGGAGTGTGATGGTACTATCAAGTTATGTGAAATATGTCTCTAATGATAACATTGATTGAGAGGTGGGATTATACCACCAATACTTTCCATCTACCAACTAAAGAGTTGATAGTGATGTAGGAGGATGTGTATAGGATTATGTGGCTACCACTCTAAGGTGAAGAGATTTTCACATACTCAAGAGAGGAGCATGATATACACATGGTTACTTTATATGGAGAGCATGTTAGTGAGGTGACTTACCACTCTATGAGTTTTACATATGAGCCACTATATATGGTTGATGAAGAGTAGCATTATTTGAGCATCCTCATGATGATTGGGATCATGGTGTATACATTACTAGATGTAGATAGAGGGAGAATTTTAATTTCTTTGATAGGTATGCTTACATAGATGACTAAGAAATGAACCATTCTTATTTGGGGTCTAATATTTTTGACATAGTTATATAGAGAGCTATGGGGTTTGAAGTTGTGATGGTGATATTGTTTATGTGTCCATCATCTACTACACTATTGGGTGTATGAGCATATTATGGTGACATGACCATTAGGATTACCTACCACTATCTTGGTTAGCTTTAGGGTTGGTTTTAGATGGTGGAGAGAGGGGATGGCATAGACTTGAGTGGATGGTATGGTGTGAGACATTGCCTATTACAAGTGTATGATCAAGGGTTTGATCCCTATAGACATCTTGTGGAGACTGTATCTGGCATACCCATTTTTTAGAGGGTAGGTAGTGTAGCATTTTGGGTTATAAATCTCACTATGGGTTAGGGGGAGATGGGTCAGTCAGTTAGAGATAGTACTCATGGCATGGGTTAGGAGATAGTTTGGTCTAGTATAAGACATTCCACCTACCTTCCCTTGATACATGAGGGATGACATAGAGGCACCCTTACCCTTTCCCTAGGAGATAGATGGACTAGATTTTGAGGAGCTACCAATAGGGCTAGATGTAAGGGACCTAAGGTGTATATCAGCTTATACAACTTAGTGGGTAGGGTTACATCTAGTGGTGGAGGTTAGGAGGCCACCACTAGATTTATAAGGGTTTGTCAAAGAGATGGATGTAATGATAAAGACTCAAGATATAGTAGTATAAGCCTGAGATACAGTATTGCAAGCTCAAGATATAGCCTAGGCATAGGTGTTAGCCTTATAGGGGTAGGTGGTGACGTTGTAGGGTTAGATTAGGGCTTTGCAGGGTTAGGTTGTATCACTACAGGGCTAGGTGATTATTTTATAGGTTTAGGTGACTGTAGTGATAGTAGAGAGAGACAGTCTATGAGTAACAAGCTAGGATACTCCTCTTCCTCCACCACCATAGGGACTAATATAGGCTAGGCCATCATCATGTGCTATTATGAGAGGGTGATCAAAGAGTTCCCATAGATATAGAGATATTCAGAGTTCAAAGAGTAAGATAGGTTGATGTCATGTGTGATAGCTTCTAGTTCACATTGACGTAGATGGATGAAGAGTGGTGATGATAGTACCTGCTCACGACTACATGTAGAGCCTTGAGGACCTTGAATATAATTTTTTGCCATTTTTTTTGTTTATATATTTTACATGTATACTATCATGCAAGCTGAAGATGTGAGATGTACATTTTGAGAGAGATTTAGGATGTTATGATGATGTAGATGATGAATATGTACTTTGATCACATATTATATATATGAGATGTTCATTTATTACCATGTGTTTATTTGAGCTGTGTTTTTTGTGATTATGATGATGATATGGATGATGACTATTTTATGTTATGTTAATTTGGATGTCAATGTTGCTCATGTTATTTGAGTTAGACTAGACTTTCCCATTTATGTGATGGTATATGCATAGTTGATTGGTTAGTTTTATCTTAGCATTTTTCCACATTTAAGATAGTGTATGCTTAAAATGAATAGATTGGCTATGTTAGATTATTTTAGCATTTTTCTATATTTGTGATGGTGTATATGTAAAATAAATAGACTGATTATGTTAGTGTTGGTATGAAATTATTTATTCATCTCAAATAGAGATATCAACATGTGATGTGAATGGGAAAATAAAGAGGTAGAATGTTTGTGCATTGGCAAAGACCGTAATCTAGAACATAAATAAGCTCAAGAAAATGAGCCTCTTTCATGTCTTATATCTTTGAACCATTATGTTTGTTAGAGAAGGATCATGTTTACCTTATGTTAAGTGAGCTTCATAGTCCCTCAAAAGAGTATGAGGGGAAAAAGGGTAAATGAGAAAAAATGTCTAGGTATCATAACTTACCAAGTAAAAACAATATGTCCCTTTTGTGGGTGACCTGAGAGCTAGTATAGGAAAGTCCATGACTTAAAGCTTTTTGTGTAAGCTAATCAATGTGGTAAGCCTACAATGGGATTCTATATGGGGTAAGGTTGTGTAAAGCTATGAAGAGCCCTTTTGCAGTTGTCTTTCCATTAGATAATAAATCTTGACTTAGCCATCCTTCAAGGGAGTGGTATAAGCATTTGTTTTTAATTTTAAATAGTTATCCTTCAAAGGGGAAGTTTATTGATAGTAGTAAAAGGAAGTTACACAACTATCTTTCAAGGGAACAATCTACGTTGAAAATCATGACCTAAGATTTTATAAATTTTTCAAATATCCCATTTTTTTTTGCTTTTAGTCATGAACAAGCTATAAAGGCTTAGGATTTTACCTTTATGAGGATAAAACAATACCACTGTGTTAGTTATCTAAGTGTATAGGAGTAAGGGTGAAGATGAAGGTAAATTAACATAATAGGGATGCTCAAGGGATGAGCTCAAGTTAAACATGAAGTAAAGTGACACTTGTTTAACAAAAGAATAGTTGTAGGTGTAAGGCATTTAAAGGCTTGGGTTTTGGCCTTCCTTCAAGAGATGACAAGTGATAAATTCCTGAACCATACTTGAGAGTTATGATTTAGGGTCCAAGCTAATTATGAGCAAACTTACCCCATTTGCTTTTATCCATGTTCATCACATGTTGATTCTCTTTTAAGATGAGATCTCCTATATTGAAATCTCATTCTTTGAGTTTTTTGTTATAAGCATGTTTGATATGTTCTTGATAGATTTGGAGGTGGTTGAGGGCTATGAGATAGAATTCATCAACCAATTCAAGTTGGGCCAAACATTCTTAGTGAAAGTCATTGTTAGTAAGTATGTCATGTAGAGAAATGTTAAGATAAGGGATCTAGACCTCTAGAGGTAAAAAAATTTCATCCTATATACCAATAAAAGAAGTGTAGCACTCATAGGGTTTGAATACTACTAAGGTAAGCCCATAAATTAAAAATAATTTGTGTGTGCCAATCTTTATCAATATCATTGACTACCTTCATGAGAATTTTGTTCAAATTTTTGTTAGAAGCTTCTACCTGTCCATTAGCTTAGGGATAGTATGGTGATGAGAAGCTTAATTTAATTCCAAATGCATCACAAAGACTTTAAATAGTCTTATTTTTGAAAGACTTTCCATTATCTATTAAAATCTTGTGAGGTACACCAAAATTATAGATGATGTGATGGTTGATGAAGTCAAAAATTTCATCAACTTTAGTGGAGATGAGAAGGATGGCCTCAACCCACTTGATAAATTATTTAGTGGTAGTAATGATATAATGATGATGGAGTGATGAATGAGGGTTAATCTCCTCGATTAGATCTAAGCTCCATTGATACAAATGTCAAAAGTCTTTCACAACTTGAAATGAATGACTAGGATTATGAAGTAGGTTAGCATGTTGTTGACACTTGACACAATGCCAAACATAATCAACATAGTCTTGATGAAGTATGGGCCAATAATATACAAGTCAAAGAATACATTTAGCAACTATGTGACCATTTAAATGACCACCACAAATCCCATCATGGACTTCTTTAATAGCAAAGGGAGTCTCAGTACTAGCTAGGCATCTAAGGAGAATACCTCAAAACTTCACTTGTAGAGAAGTCCCACTAGTATAATGTAATGAGTGGCATGTTTTATGAAGGCCCATTTACCATTATTAGAAAGATTAGGAGGGGTAATAGAGAAGGAAAGATAATCTATGATTTATTTGTACCATAAGTCTTGTGGGTTAGTTGTTACATTTTTGGTAAAGAGGATGTTAGCTGAGACATAAGAGGATAATGTTAAGTGATGCATGATGGCATAGATTCTCAAAGAGGAGGATGAAGAGGGTATGTGTGAATTAAGTGAAGCCATCATTTCATCAAACTTGTTTTTAGATTGAGGAGCAATTTAAAATAGATAAGAGTCAAATGGTCCCAAAATCATATCTACATGATGTTTATACAACTAAATTTTTTTTTTACATAGGTAAGAACCATTAACTTGTTTAACCACTAGCTGAGAATCACCAAAAATGGTTATGGATTTGATACCCAAGAAGAGAGTTATTTAAAGTCCTAGAATCAAAGCCTCATATTTAGCCATATTGTTAGTGCATTCAAAATCTATTTTAAATGACAAAGGTATAGGCTCATTGTCTAGAGGAATAAGAATGACCCCCAAACCCCCCACCATGTTGGCATTTAGATCTATTTAAAAACATCATCATTTGATAGATATGTCATTAGTGGAGAGAATTGTAATAGATTTGTCAGGGAATTTAAGGTTTGAAGGTTGATTGTTAGGTAAAGGGGCAGTAACTAACCAGTCAGCAATTATTTGCCCTTTAATAGATTTTTGTTGAATGAACTCTAAGTAAATATTATCAAGAAGCACAAGATTATCAAGAAGCACAAGCCATCGAGCTACACATTGGTTATGATATGGTTTAGAATGCATTATTTGAGGGGATCATTATGGGTGACCACATAGGTTTTGTGATTTAGGAGATACTGTTGAAGATTAGAGGTGGAAAATACCAATGCAAGGAAAAAAAATTTAGTATGGGTATATCGATTCTCATAATAAATAATTGTGTGGCTTATGTAATAAACCACCTGCTCTTGATTTTGGTCATCTTGATGTGCAATCATAGCACTTAAAGAATCGTTTATTATGGAGATGTATAGGTAGAAAGGTTGATTTTCCTTTGGTGGGATAAGAACCAATGGCAAAAGGAGGTATTATTTAAGTGCATCAAAATCCTCCTAGAAATATATATTCCATTGGAAGGAGAAATCCTTTTTGAGGAGATGGTGAAAGTGTTGGTAGCAATATGACAAATGGGAAATGAAGTGATAAATGGACTAAAGTTTTCCTTGTAAGCTATAGATTTGTTTGATATTAGTATGTGGAGGCATCTCTAAGATTGATCTAACCTTAGTAGGATTGACCTCAATACCATGGAGAGAAATAATAAAAGCTAAGAGTTTATTAGAAAGAACACCAAAGACACATTTCTTTGGGTTTATTCGAATGTTATATTGGAGGAGATGAGTGAATATGGTTTTGAAAATTGTTAAGTGTTCTTAATAAAGTTTATACTTGTCAAGTAATTCATCCATGTAATCTTCCATAATTTTGTGTAGGAGATCACGGAAATTTAGGTCATGGTTTGTTGGTAAGTTGCACCAACATTTTTTAGGCCAAAATGCATGACTCAATAATAAAAAGTCCCCCATGGGGTAATAAAGGTTGTATTTTGTTGATCCTCAAGAGTGACTAGGATTTGATTATATCTAGAAAATACATCCATAAGTGATAGCATCTCATGGCCAACCATTAGATCAACAAGTTGGTTGATACTAGGCAATGAGAAGTCATCTTTTGGATAGATGACATTTAAATCACAATAGTTAGTGTAAATATGGATTACCTTTGTCACTTTTCTGATAGGAACAATATTGGAAATCCACTGTAGGTAGTCAATGTGTTGGATAATGTTAACATAAAGGAGGCATTAGAGCTCTTCTTTGACAAGGAGAGCAATACAAAGATGCATTTTTTGAAGCTTCTGCTTAACAAGTTTAGCATCTCGATTGGTGGCAATGTTATGGGTGATGATAGAGTAGTCAACACTAGGCATGTCATTATAAGACCAAGCAAAGGCTTTGCTATGGTTATTAATAAATGTGGTATAATCAGCTTGCTTAGAGGAATCTAAAGATTATCTAATCTTGAGGATATGAGGGTTATCATGGAAGGATAGGTTAATGTAGATGGTTGATTCATTTAACATAGATTACATTTCAAAAGGGAGTAATTATTGGATATAAGAATCATTTGTACCCACGTAGGTGAGAATTACATCATCATTTTGACATTAGATAGTGTGAATAGTAAGAGAATCTTCATGAATTATATCAAGATGAATGAGAGGAAGGGACCTTGTTTCCTTATCTTGATGATAGGTGAGAGGCCCCAAATAGATGGCATTTATTGAAAAAAATTTAGGAGGTATGATACCTCTGAATTCAATAGGTGATGGTGGAGAAGAAGGTAGAGAAGGAGAGAATGGTTCTTCAATAATTAGTTCATGGGAGGTTTTAGTGAGTTTATTTGGTTTGTTATATCCCACCCCATTCCTCTTTTTGGAATTTTCAATGGTGTTTCTAGTAGGATATTTAGTAGGTGTATAGACACCTTGTTCATAATGACCCAAACCAAATCCTTTCTAAGGACACGTATAGAGATAGGTGTGAGCAAATCTATGGTTACTCAGGAAAGAGAAGTCATAGGTAAATGGCTGTGGTGAAGAAGATGGATTATTGATAGTAGGAGCTTGATCAATTCCCCCATATGTGAAATTGGTTCAAATGTTAAGGGGCCCATAAGGGATGAACATCCCAATAAGGGGATCATAATTTGGGTGCATGTGAAGCCTTCCATACTCTTGTGGAGTATAGAACATGTTAAGTGTCAACAAATGATATTCACTAAGTGACAAACACTGAAAGGTCTCCTCCATGGGATCTTTGTTAGGAATTTATGTTGTTGGTATCTATGTAATAATGAGATTGGAGCTTGTAGAAGCTTCAAAAGCATCATATAAGGAAGAAGATGTTTTGAAATGGGATGATAACATCATTCAGACTGTAGGTCATATTACATGTTTTAAATGGAGGTGGGTTAATAGGTACAACATGTACTTGTCCATCATATTCAAGCTTGACATAGTGGTGTAAAGATGAGGGTGCACATGCCATAACATGTATCCAAGGTCATCCAAGTAGTATGATATATTGGAACTCTCCTTCCATAACATAGAAGAGCTCAAAAACTATGCAAAGACCTACACAAATATGTAAGACAATAGTGCCCATCATAGTAGCTATAGTATCATTAAAGGAATGGAGTATTGCATCAGTTTGAGACATATAATTTTCATGAAGGGCTAGTTGTTTATAGGCATGGGTAGAAATAATATTAATACTAGCTCTCCCATTGATCATAACTCTCTTGATATGAGTTTGATCAATATATGCAGTAATAAAAGGGGCAAAATACTAATCTTTAGGGTGTTGAAGTGGAATTTTTGAATCATTAAAACAAATTAGGGAGATAGAATTAAGGGAGCTGACCAAAGATACAAGAATTTTGGGATCATTTGATTATACCTATATTTCTTGAAAAGAACTAATCAAATCTTGATGGTGTTGGGATGAGTTTTGGAGTAGCTCATACAAAGACATTTTCATCAAAGTTTGGTGAATTTATTTCACCATTGAGCTTTGAATAACATTTGAATATGTTTTTTTAGGAACACCCAATATGGAAATCTTAGGATTAGTAGGGGGAGTGTCTTTGGTGAAGGGATGGGTCTAAGGAACAATGACCTTTTCCTTAGATTTATCTTTTTGATTTTGTGACCGTGTGGCCACATTAACTATGTTGATTTGAAAATTTGGTGAACGAGGTGGTAAATGGGCTATGATGACATATTTGGGTTTAAATTTAGGTGGAATATTAGGAGGCACTATAGATGCCAAAGGTTAAAAACAAGAAGGTTAATAGTAGTGTCATTGAAGAGAGTGTTAACATTGAAGTGTTGCTGAATAACTGATGTGAGGGATTTACAATTATTAATATCATGTCCATTTGAATGATGGTATAAACACACTTGTGTATTATCAAACCAAGATGGCTTCATTCCATAAGGACTATAAGGCTTAATGAGAGGAAGTTTTATTATCAAAGATTGTAATAACTAACGTAAGAAAAATATTTGAGAGCCTAAGAGTGGACTCACACTTGTTGTGCTAATATGAGTGGACACCTTTTGTTTCAGTGTTAGAAATTTAATTTTACATGGTGTCTTGTTTGGTGATGGTAGAGTTACATGTTTTGATATCACTTTTTTAGTATTAGATGTGAGAGGCCTACTAGATGGAAAAGGTAAGAGTGGAGGTAGCTTCACCTTTTGTTTAGCTTAGTTAGGTGATATTCCAACTAAAGTAGAAGGATGTGACCCCAAAATGGATGATAAAGTTGAGGGTTGAATAAGGGATCATCAAGATCTAGGAGGCTTAACATTATTATAGATTTTAGTGAGAGAAAATCCAAATTGTGGTTGAGGAGTTAAATTTAATTTCACCTGTGGATGAATTAAATTAGAAACAAGGCATACACCTAAGGGCCTGATCTACTTTAATGTAATAGATTCCTATGAGGATGAGGGTTCTAACATAGATGGATAAAATTCAAGTGTTTTTGGTGAAGAACCTCTTGCTTTGTCAAAGACCTTAGGGTAAAGGGTATTAAGGGGATTTATGGTAAAGGTCGACATTCATTATGTTGGATACAAAATTTTAAGCTAGTCCAAAAATGTTGCATGGTCAAGATTCATGGAGTCAAAAAATTCTAAACTTTTCACCAAACATGAGAAGGGTTTTGACAAAGTTAATGTAGGATTTACAGTTGTGTATTTAGAAATATATGGTGTTTAGGAAAGAGGGAAATTGTTGGTTTCTACTACTTTAGGCCAAAGATGAGAAATAACTATAATAGGGCCTACTTCAATAGAGACGGGAGAAGAGACTTGATCTTCCATGGGTGGAGGAGAGGTAGGTGAATTAGGTTCCTCAAGAGAGTAAAGCATAGGTATTATGGCTCCTTCAACATGTGGGTAAGGCATGGGTATAATATGATCCTTTATAGGTAAAATAAGGGATAAGAGTGGTGCAATTAGAGTAGGCATGATAGGTCTCTCATATATTATGGGAGTAGGTGATATGGACTCTTCTAGGTACAAAGGTGAAGTGGGTGAGGTACCACTCTTTATAGGTGGAGGAGAAGTAGATGAAGAAGGTTCTTTAAGAGGGTATAATGTAGGAATGATACTCCCTTCAACATGTGGTTGAGGAAAAATTAGGGTGTGGTCTTTAAGTGGTAAGAGGATAGGTAATATTGGTGCAAACAAAACTAGCATTATAGGCTCCTTAGGTGGCAAAAGGAGTGGCAAAGGAGGTTCCTTCTCTTGAAGGAGTGAAATGGGAAAAATAGGATCTTCTACTTGAGCAAGAATTTGAAAAATAGATACCTCTAAATGTGGGGGAGGAGTAAATAAAATAGATGTCTCTTGTTGAGAGGAAGGTTGAACTAAAGGTAAAGGAAAGACAATATTAACTGTATGGATATTATGATCACCTGAGTTAGTTGTAGATTCAATAATATTTTTATTTGGTGAATGGTTAGCAAAAGGGTGTTTGAACACATCCATACTTTGATTAGGAGGTGTGTTAGGATTATCGAAGATGAGCTCACCTCTATCAAGCATATCTTGAACAATGTTCTTGAGTATCTTGAAATTATTAGAGTTATGGCCTTTAACTCGATGTTAACCACAAAACTCATCCTCATTATACTAGGTTGGGATAGGATGGGAAGGTTTGAACTATAGGAGTTTTAATCTGAGGAAGGGTTATGACACCTTATTGCAATAGTTTCTCCAAGATGGATGTATATGACTCCCCAATGGGAGTTTATTGTCTTTATTCATACCGTTGTTGGAATTGCTTAATTAGATTTTGATAAGTTAAAGAATTTGATTTGTTTGTGGTTATAAAAGAGGCTGACTTAATGACCACCATGTTGGTAGAGCCTTTATCCTTTTAGTTAGAGGGAGAATTTTTAGAGGATGAGGAATCATTTGACTTGGTATTGGGACTCTTACTACATAACTTGACTTTGCCTTCATCTAGAGCACGAACCTCAATTTTTCATGCCATTGTAAAAGCTTCATCAAATGTGAAAAAAGTTTGTACCCAGAGTGTGAATGAGATGTGCTTAGAAAATTCCCTTGAGAAAATCTTAATAACCTCAAGTTTGGGTAAGGAGAAGGAGAGTTGATTGATCAAGCTTCTCTAATGAGCGATAAAATCTACAATAGACTCATCATCAATTTATTTGATAGAATAAAGGTCTATTATAGAAACCTTTTTAAAAATTTAAATAGATAAATGGTCTAGGAATATTTGTGCAAGTTGGGTAAATGAGAAAAGGAAGTGTTGAGGTATAGAGATATACCAATCCAAGGCAGCCCCTAAAAGAGACATAGGGAAAGTGCGAAGTAGTAATGCATCATCATGTCCTATTAAATAACAAGCATGTCTAAATTCTTGCAAGTGTTATTATGAGTCATATTTACTATGGAAATGAGTAAATTTAGGGAGTTCCCATTGGCTTTGATAAGGATGAATAGGCACAGAAGGATGGATTGGTTCATTACATATCTGATCATAAGATAATACATTCTTTGAACAAGAAATGGATGTCTCTAGATAAGACATCTTATCCATTAGCATTTTAATGAGATTTAGAGGGGGATTAGTTTGGGAGATACCTCCTAAATTATAAGGAAGTTGATAAGAAGTAGAGGGATCATATGGCATAGCTTGTTGAGGTTGTATTGGGACAACATAAGGATAATGAGTCATAGGCTGAGGTGAGGAAAGAAAAGGGACTTATCCCATTAGGTTGGAGACTATGCCTTGGTTGGTTATTGTTAATGTAGGTTGGATTAGTGTCATGGTTAGATTTTATGAAGGGTGAGTCATAAATTGCATATTTATATGCATGATGATGGATGGAATAGGTACCATTAAATTCTAGAATGGGGTGTGACTTGGATGAACTGGTTGTGGTTGTGAAAGTAGGTAACTTACACCAGGGTTTAGGTGGGATTGGGCAGTTGGAGATGATATATTTTTAACATTATTTATAGTTGGGTTACTCATTGAAGTTGTGGTTTGTGTAACCATTGAAAAAATAATGGAGGCAACTAAAATTGAGGTTGTCTCCATTAAAGACGTTGGCATACCATATATTAGGTCACCCAAAGAATTATGGGTTTAGCTCATAACAAGGTAAGGTTGAAGGGATGCCACATTGTAATCAAGAAATTTAGCGAAATATTGATCTCCCTTAGGCACAATGGGAATTTGGTTAGGGCTAGGAGTATGCTTTGTATCTTAAGTATGCTCCATTATAGAATTAAAAGTGAGAGGGGAAGGTGGAAGTGATTGTCAGCTTACATAATTCACAATAATTTTTGCTTGAGATTGTGTCAATACCATGCAAGAGGAGGTTTAAATAGTCTTGCTACCCTATATTTGAAACAAAATAAAGTAAAACTAGGTTTGAGTGGAGGGAAATGCGATATTTTAGATTGTTATTTTGAGCAAAAAATTTACAAAGTCATCGACATCAGTAGGGGTGTAACTGATATCGGTAGTGATAGTCCACTAATGTTAGTGGAATAATTGATGTCGATAGGTAAATTCTACTAATATCGGTAGGGTTAAATGATGTTGGTCACTATGAAATCTTGGGAGATGGAAAATCTGATGTTGTAAGAAATTAGAGGTTGAAACTAGTTAAAATAGTGGATGTAGAAGGTCTGTGTAGGAAGTAATAACACTCAAAAAACTTAAGATAACAGGTTATACAAACCATGTTTTAGAAATAGTATTGATTTTTTGAAATAATAGAAAAACAACTTTACCAACTTAAAAATATAAAAGGTAATTAAAAAGTAGAAAAATAACATTCAGCCAACAACTATTAAATCCTAGATATCAAATTTTTAGTCTCATTTTAACTTATGCCTTAATCAGATAGTGAGAAGACAATTTGTTTATCGAAGGTACTAAAAAGTAATTTAGATTTGGTTTCATATTAGTTTTGGTGCTCAATAGGAAATCTATGTTAGACTAGGTACGTGGTTTATTATAGGAGTTTGCTCTCTACACTTCATGAACCTAGAGCTGAGCTAGGTTACTTAGCCAAAATATATCTTCTATCTAGAGATTATACTCTATTAGAGAATGGAGTGGGTTGTCCCCTTGGTGGTAAAATCCAAATAGGATAGCCAGGTAGGGTAAGGTGATCCACCAAGTGATGAAATCTTGATGGGCATTTTCTTAGGTGAGTTTAGATACTTGTTTATGTGAATGTGATTTGGTTGTGTAACATAGGTGTACTTTGATTTATTCAAAATGCCTGTAATTAACTAGGTGAGTTAATATGCAACAAGCAAACTATGAAATACAGTAAGTTTTAAACCCAAAACTAAAATGTTTAGATTGGAATGAAAATAGAGAGAAAATAGTAATAGGGTATGAATTTCACTATCCTAATGTGCATGCAAGAGGAAGTAAAGAAGGGATTCTCTCTTTTTTTAGAGAAAATGAAAAATTGCTTTTAGAGGGAATAAGAAAAGAAAGAAAATTTCATTTTAATGTTTATTAAATAAAAAATAAAATATTAAATTTTTCATTTTTAAGAGAAAAGAGAAGAAGGATGTGAAATAAATGAAAATTTCACTATAATGCACTTATATGAATTTTTAAAACAAGAAATGAACCCAAGGAAAACTCTAGGGTCACACCAGGCATGCCAAAAATGTTTCATTAAATTTTATCTATTGTAATTCTAAAGGAAAATAGAAAGAAGGATGGGGATAAGTGATTAGAACGAACCTAGATTTGGTTTGCGTGCCATATATATATATATATATATATATATATATATATATATATATATATATATATATATATATATATGTATATGTATATGTATATGTATATGTATATATATGTATATATATGTATATATATATGTATGTATATATGTATATATATGTATATGTATATATATATATATGTATATGTATATGTATATATATATGTATATATATATATATGTATATATATGTATGTATATATATGTATATGTATATATATATGTATATGTGTGTGTGTGTGTGTGTGTGTGTGTGTGTGTTTTGGGCACTACTCTTTGGCTGGGGAGGACTACCTACAAATAAGAAATCACTACCATAAGATGTTTGTTAGTAGATAAATGAGTGGATTTCCAAGCTACGTGCTTATTCTAGGAAGTGTGAAACTTCCCTAGAGATGAAAGTCCACTCTTGAGAGATAAGAATAATAAATAACTAAAAGAGAGGTAAAAAGAGAGTGAAAAGAGATAAGATTACCATTATTAATAACTTGTATGCAATAGAGAGTGATAGGGTGCAGGTGAGGTACTTTATTTATGTTTTGGAAATTTTTTGGGTAGGTTTTAAAGAGACTAGGGAATTCACAATCACTGACATCGATATGGGAGTGACTGATATCTATTATACTGCTGAGGTCAGTAGTGAGGTGACTGATGTTAGTTAGGCTTCGTAGGTTAGTAGGTGAAATAACTATTTGGGAGCTTTCATAAGGCTTTCTCAAGTCTAGGAAATGATTTGGATTAGGTCAGGGAGGTTGAAAGAGTTATGAGGATATTATGGCTTATTTAAGTTTGGTCAAAGGTTTGGTATTTCAGGTAAACGGTAAACAATCAAGGAATCTTTGTAACTCCCTCATAGGGGTATGGTCAAAAGTGAATAAATAAATTTAGGGTAGATATAAATAATTAGAACAATAAATATTTAAACAACCTACAATATTAATGATGTACTTATATATGGTTGTTGTTTAATGATAAGTGCCAGGTTGATGGTCCCTATCAGGGAGTATGAACCTAAAATCTTGAATAGAGAGAACAAGTGGGTGTTTTTGGTCCTTAAGAGCTTAGTTGTTAATTGTGATTAACTTACATAGGGTGATTATAATCTTGGATGTCAAAAAATAGAATGCTAAGAGCTTGAATGAGAGTAAGAATTATTTTTTTAAATTTCTATTGACCTAAACTATAGGTTGGAGTTTGGATTATATTGTTGATGTCGGTGATCCCACTTACATCGGTCATGGGTTGACCAACATCAATGGCCTGAGAATAGGTAAACCTTAATATTTTTGGCCTATTTTCTATTGTTTTTCATGCCAAGTGTGACAGCCATTATAAAATGATAAAAATAAGAGGTTAGGAAGGAAGTAGTTAATTAGGAATTTAGTCTAGAACTGGGAATAAGTCTTGGGTAGTTAAGATGAGGGGACTAAAATTTGAGGTGACTCATCAGGGGAGAATTAGTAATAGGTTTAGGTGGCTAAGTAAGGTGGCAATAGGGTTTTTTAATTAACTTAATTAAGTATTTTAAATTAATTAAATATGTGAGGGGTAAAAGTATGGGTTAAGGAGATTAATTATTATTATTAAAATAGGTTTAAGGAGGTTTTGAGAAAGGGACTTATGCACATGTGTGTGATGTAATTTTGATGTCTACAGTCTCTTTCATTTTATTTCTTCCTTATATTTCTATTTTACAAATTTTGTAGTCTTTATAATTGTATTCATACAATAAACTAGGTCGACCTGGTTGACCTAGTTTTGTATTCTATCTTTTGCGTGAAAGACTAGGTTGACTTGGTTGACTTAGTTCTTAAGGACTCTAGATTTTATAGTATAGTAGAGACACTATCGAGTATTTTATATAATGTTTGAATACATTTCCATTTAAATTAATTATATATTATTTTTCAAATTGAGAATTAACAACTATATGCTCTTAATTAGTTCACAATTTCACTTTCAATTATTTGCATGCTTAGAGTAGATCACATAGTCTAATTAGGTTATTTTTCAATATACCAATTAGTTTCACTATTTTTGTCTTTCTTTGACACACTACTAAATCACATAATTTCAAAATACATTTAAACATTTGTCTACCAAGGCCTACCTACTTGTAGTTCATTAATGGGGAAGCCAACTTGGTTTTATGTCCACGTATAAACATGTGGTTAATGGTATATATTATCAAATCACCCAACACCCTTATCACTATAGGACTCTAAAGTGAGGAGATAATTCCCAATACCAAGCTAGTACCATTACAATTACATATCCCTTTCAGCCTAAATGTCCTAAAACCATCCATAAATTATTTTCTAGTTCCCTACTTTTACCCAACTTCCCTATCACAATTAAAATAACACTTTATAATAATATAAAAACATTTAGGATGACCATTTAGTCATCATTTTATTTTCAAGTTGACTTTTTTCTCTCTACTCATTGTATTTTGTATTGAAAAAACTTGCATTGGTTAGTGTTGGTGCAAGGTTTTATGTTGTGTACCTCAATTATATCATCCTCATTAATCCAATTGCTTGTGTGTTTACTTTAATTTCTTGTTTCTAAAGTATATTGAAAAAATTTTCCCTATTTTCAATATACCATAATTCTATTTGACACAATCTCTTACAAACTATCTATTTTCCTTGCTTGTAATAATGAGTTGACCTAGTCAACCTAATATTCCTTTATGCCTCTCAAGTTATAGTACTAAGTCAACCCTATCAACTTTGTGTCCTTATTAAGTTGTTCTCTATCTCAATTTATACTACTAGGTTGACCCTATCAACTTTGAATCCTTATTAACTCAGTTTTCAAACCCTATTTTTGATACTAGGTCAACCTAATTGACACTATACTATTATGTGCCCCTTTTATTTCCTTGATTTTATATCAAATTTACCTTACCTAATCTCTCTCCTTCATCATAAAATTCCTATTTTAAGACAACACTATGTTGAATTTAATGGATATGATAAGTCTTACTAGTCCTAATATGTTTTCCCATAAGCAACTTGTGGCTCCTATCTTAGATGAAAATAATTTTCATATAGCCACTCGCACAAAAAATTATGGGACCCCTCTTCATTACTATTGGCTTCACAATACTCTCTTCTCACTTGAAGATCAACCCAAATTAGAGTATACACCATAAATTATCTTCTTCATCATTGAGTTTACTTGACATCAATGAAAGGATCCTTCTACTAATTTCCAAATAATGATAATTGGTCAAGCTAATGATCCTTATTCATGTTATCCCATGTTCTCACATGGATCTAGGGATACTATAGTCTTTTCTCCTTATCCTCTTCCCTATATTTTGACCCCTTCTCATACCATGAATTCTTATTATTTGATCTCCTCTACCTCTATGACTAGTATCTCCACTAACATGGTGGGTTATAATTTTATTGGGCCTCTTCCAAGACTAACTCTTCTCAATTCTTCTAGTAGTGCATCATTTTCTACCCACAATAATCATGCCTTTAGTGTTACTTCTTTGCATCCCTTTAATAGTCCTCTTTTTTCCACACATGCAATTATACCACTAGTGCCTCACTTACTAACAGATCTTATCAAGCTCTTACTAACACCTATAGTGGTACCCAAGCTATTACTACCAACTCCAATGCTACAAAAAATAATGTAACTCAAAACCATTAACTTGTATTAAAAACCCTTCATCAAATGAATGATTTTCAATCTAATAATGCAAATCAAGTGCTACAAATGCAAAATCACCTTATCCATCTTCAAACCCAACCTGAATATATGCCATGGGGAACACATAACTTAAATTTTTTCCCATTTCCTATTTTGGATTCCCATGGTAATCTTATCCTTCAGCCTCCTCTATTTAATTAAATAATCAAACATCCTTAAAATGAGCCTCTTACATCTCAAATTTCTACTTTTGATATAGGAGGTATCACCCCTACAATTTCTTATAATGGGTAAACCCATCTTACTCTTCATTTATAATCATTTGTAAATATATATAATGATTGGGTAAAATTAAATACCCTTATTGTTACCAAGCTACTAGAAAAAACTCTAATGGGTGATGCTTTAGATTGGTACAACTAGCATAAATCTCATTCCATTACTAGTTTTTAAGATTTAGTTAATGTTGTAGTCGAAGATTTCCAAAATAGTGACCTCTTTGAGAATGCCATGGCCCATTTAATAAATTTTAAGCAATTTGAGACCAAAATTTCCTAATATTTCATTAAATTATGGAAGACCTTATCTAAAAAATGTGAATATAATATGGTCGATGATAACCTTTTCCATCTATTTACCAATGCTCTTTTCCCAAGTTGTATTATTGGGCCTAGACTCTCTCTCCATGTAATTTGGAGGAGGTTATTGACCAAGATAAGTGTCAATATTTACTTATGTATCAATTAAATCCATCCCAAACTTCTATGGGTACTTGTATGTTACTCAAAAATAAGAATCATCAAGTTACCAATATGGTGTCATAGAATCTTCTGATACCATTAAAACTATTCAAGCTATTGTTCCCAACCAAACTTTGGAACAAAATTCCCCTCCTAACCACATCACCAATCCTCATTTCTCTTCAACCAATAACATCAATGTTCACAAACCTTTATCCTTATAAGAATTAGTAAAATGTCTACCAAGGTCTCTCACACAAGAACTTGATCTGACTCATCCCATGAGATTTTGGTATGATCCAAATAAATTTTGTTGATTTCATACTATTTGGGGTCATTCTCATGAGACCTATTGGCAACTTCTTAATTTGTCCATGGATTTTCTTCTTGGTCCCAATTTTGACCATGATTCTATCATTCATAAATTTCAACAAGCCTATGAAATTACCTTCAAATCCCATGAAACATAAAATAAATACCAAGATTTGAATTGGACTAATGCATATTTGGCCATATATAAATATCCTTTTCTAAATCACCAAGATACCCAAACCTACCCCTTATACCAATAATGTTGATAGTATTATTAACCTAACTCCTAAAGATAATGTGGTTAATATGACTAATAGGTGAATGGTGGTTGATTTCATTGATACTCAACCCATCTACACACCTACATTGTCTCACATATTTCATGTTATCCAAGATTCTTATCAAACTCACTTAACCAACCTTATAACTTTTGATGAACCAATTCCAATGCCTCCCTTGGATAACACTTTTAATATTATTTCTACCATCCCTCTATATTTTTTACCTAACACTAATGATACTCAAACTTCTATCAACACTTCTTCTAATCTATCTCAAAACACACTTGCATCAACTACTCCATCTTCTCAACATCAATTACAAACTTGTCCTCTAATTAAACCTTCTATCTCTTCTCAACATAAATTCACATACATTTCAGTTCCTCCTTTTCAGGACCTCCTTCAACACTATGCACCTCTTTCCAACAATATTATTATGGGTTATGATGAGTGGGATCCTATCACATAATTCATTAATCTCCCATCTCAAATCCCATTTCTCAAACTTGTGCAGACCTCTTCACATCATTGTAACCATATTATGCAACTTTTATTTGAAATGAACATCTATCATCCTCCCCTAGCAGGACGTGAATCCACCTTATTTGGATCAAAAGATATCATATTACAATAATGCGAAGAGATGTGCATACATGTTGATGAAACAATGGGAATTTCTCTTTCCCTCAAATTTCCTAGTAATTCTATGATTCTTGATGAGATTTTGCTTCATGTAGATGATACTCATATGTTCATTAGTGTCAAGATTAGTGATATCAAATTCAAGCATGCCTTGATTGAAGAGGGTTATAGCACTTGTGTTGTCTTTCTTGATTTTATCAAACCCCTTAGATATTCTGAATGTAATCTTAATTCCACATGTAGAACATGTCAATGCTATTATTAAAGGCAAATGTCTCCTTTAGGTTATGTGTGTCTCCCCATTATTGTCCCAACTATCACCATTCATGTGAAATTAATGATATTCAACTTTCCCTTATCTTAAAGCATTTTACTTATTAGGCCATGGACTCATCGTATGAGAGAAATTGCCTCTTCCACTTGAAAATGCATCAAATTTCCTCACAATAGAGCCATCTCTAGGATTTAAGGTGACATCAACCCTTAGAATTTTGAACAATTCTAAGATCAATGTTTTTTTAAGATTCCTACCCTTAAACCCTTGACAAGCATTTCATTTCATGAATTTCAATGATTTAACTTTCCCATTAATTCCACGCAAGGTTACAATGGTCATCTTGAACTCATTAGAAATATCCCCCCTAACCTCCTAGATTCTGATGATGATGAGCCTAATGAGATCAATCTCAAGATTAAAACTTATGATATCACACCTCATCTCATCTCTTAGCTTCCCACTTATTTAAAACCTCATTCTCACCAACCACCTTGTGATGACATCCCCATTGTCTTAACTACGACTTCACATTTCATTAATCACACCACATCATATGACAAGGTCATACCTACCTACATCATTGATATTCATACACCTAATTATGATGATGGTTATACCTTAGATAATCCATTCTTAGGAAGTCTTGTTTAGGCCTATGATGCTAAGATTATTCATTATCATTCATCTTTGCTTTAGTATTGCATTATATCTTCTTGTACTCCATCTTATATCATTCCTAATTTTAGATTTTATTTTTATTTTTATCATAGGGTAGAGATGGTGTACACACTTCTATTTTATAAATAACCTCTTAGGAATATGCTTACAGATCATGTTATTACTAGTCCCTATCACTTTGATAGATATCATGACCCCTATAAACTACTTATCCCTAAGTTACGTGAGACTATCCTTTAGCCTTTTGTGAATCCTACCCCTCCCTTAATATAGCCTAGTTTGGATCCCATTCCCACTCCCTCTATAGTTGAGTCTCTTCTTATTGCTCCTTCAGTCAAGCCTTATCTCGTTTCTCCACTAGACCCACCTTATATTGGTAATGGTTTACTCCCTTTACCATAGTTGGCTCCTTCATCCACCAAATGGGCCAATAAGCCTTATTGTGATATTAATAAAGTTGTCAGTCATTAGACTAGAGATTGTTCCCTCTACAAAGCTCCCTTAACTTATGTTTCCCCTTTTATTGTGAGTACACCTCCCAATACTACTCATAGGCATATTTTTTTCTTCCATGACATAAATAACCATTCATTCATGCATTGTCAAAATCTATGAAATATATTGACACTTTATGCCCCACTACTCCTCAGGCCTTAAAAAAGGCTCTCCCTCTGCCAAAAGTATTACCTGAGTATCTTCCTAAGTATGGAGAAGTATAGTATCTCTATTACCAATGTGTCACACATCACACTAATCATTTCCACATCCTTAAATATCATCTCAAAGATCACCTCCTAACCATTCATGTACCTTCTATATTTCCTCCCATAGGTCATTCTCACAAGAAGGCTCACCCTTCCTCCCCCATGGTTATACCTTCTATGGTTCCATATCCTCTTTTGGTCCCATCTTCACCAACTATTCCTCCACCCATGAGTCCCTCACCTATGGCACCTTCCCCATTAGTGACCCCTTCCTCTCCCATAAAAACCACTCCCATGTATTCTCCTAAGCATCCCCTGCATGATATCCTTCATCAACATGATCATTTAGTCATTCTTACCTTTTTTGTTGAAGAGATTTGACATTAAGTATTTTCTCAACTTTCACTAAAGATCAATGAGACATTAGTTGCATTTCACATTCAAATTCATGGAGACTTATCAAATGTTAAGGATAATGTGTGTGGATAAATATATCAGTACTTATGAACACATGCATGGTGTTGTTACATTTTTCATTTAGATTGGATGTGTGCTCTAAATTTATACTTATCTACTTTTTATCATTTGACATTATGTCAAATTATTATCTATCTTACATGGTGACTTTCATTTTGCACTTGTATTGCTTATGATGTAATTATGTTCTCTTATGTATTTATTTTTAATAATTGTATTCATTTTATTCTCAATTTCATTTTATTATAACTCCCTTATTTTTTTCCTCATTGTTTGTTATCTTATCTCTATAAATACATGGATAATTGTTATCATGACTTGGTTATATAAACCTTTCTCCCTTTAGTCATTATTTATTTACCAAGTGATCAGTTAGTAAATAATTCATCTCATTATAGTATCCTTTTACCAATCCACTTTGGATCTCCCTTTATTCCCCTTTATTCCCTTTCACAAAATAGTCATATACATGATTGAGACTTGAGATAACATATTGGTTCATAGTTAAGACTAAGTGTTCTAGTCTCTCTTATCTTTGGATACTTAGCTTCCTTTAGCCTAAGCCTAAATATCATTCATGTGTATCACTCTATCTATCATGATTGGACATTATAGGTCCATTTGGAGGAGAAATATTAAAATCCATAAAATATTCAAAAGCCAAATCATTTAATAAAAGGCAATGATCCAAAAGGAAACATTTAAAATTATCAAAAGTTAAATCACACTAAAATACATGATTCTAAGAACATCTCATTTTTATAATGAAAGCTCAAACTCCATAGTTAGCATAATAATAGATCCAAGGTCCATTGGGGTACAGTATGCTAGTATATTAGAAAAGGAGAATAAAAAAAATCTTTTAGTGCTACCTACTTTCTGACATAAGTACCCAATCTTCATAGTAGATTGACAGTTTTGTAAGGGGTCCTGAGGAATGAAGAACACATTATGGGAAGGTAGGTCTATTTTAATTTCCTTGTAAAAAAACCAATATGGTTTGATATTAGTCATACACTTATTTGACTACATAGCTGAGTCTATAGCAAATAGGTATCCTCTATATATTGATGGTCATTAATCACTTAGTGTCTTCTTATGTCCTTAGTATGCCTCATGTATCCTAATGTATTCTCATAGTATGCCTAAATTATTTTTTATTAAAATACATTTTTACTCCTTAAAATCTTAATATTTCCCCTTGAGACATATTATTTTGTTCACTAATCACTCCCTTGGGGATTCCATTTGTGATTTGCAGTGTAAAACCATGGATAGGACCTAGCCTTCCTCACAAATTACCAAATTTTAAAATTATAATTCCAAACATCCCCTTTTACCATAGTTTCACATTCTTTCCACTTAATTGGTGTTCCCTTTGTGAGTTACAGTGTATGACCATGGATAAGACCTAGTCTTCCTCATAAAATGTTCCAATATCTAAGTCACAACAAAATTACATGTGTCAGATATGAGATAAGATGTGATTGATATTGATTTACATGTCATTGACATGCTTCCCATCTTGATTTAGTATGTTTCATACTTCATTAATATTTCATTTTTTATTTTCTTATTTTCCAATTGCATCTAAGAATCCAATCATTTTTCTTGAGTTTTTCATACTTCCCAACTTGAATTAGTGTGATTAATTTCAGACCATTTCTTCCAATTTTGTTTCTCTTTTATACTTCCTAACATGATTTAGTATGATTGATTAACTTAATTGATTTATTTTTATACCATTGTTGTTTCATATATTTTCTACTCTGTTACATTATTTTCATACTTCCCAACATGACTTAGTGTGATTTTCCTTATTTTAATTTGGCGATTAAATATTTTTCATGATTCAAAAATAAACATTTTCCCTCTTGTTTAAAACTCTTTGGTTTCTTACACTTAGTCATATTTTTTTTATTACACATTTTCCACCATGAAATAGTGTGTAGTACACATGTTTTTGATTAATTATACTTTACCAATTCTTTTTTCCCTTCTTCTTTTTAACCATGCATGTGTCTTACATAATTCTAGAAAATAAAACACCACACATATATTTCCTATAACATATATAACAAAAGTAAACTACATGCTATAGAAATAAATATATACATACATCCAAAACCACAACCATAATAAAAACACATAATATCAACATCCAACTATAAAAATAAGATATTTATATATATCATGTGTTTTTTATACAAAGTACAAAAATATATCACTTCATCTCTAAGGCTAGGATCTATTATATCTATCTCGAGGCCTAGCCATGTTTCCCATATATGCCTCAAAAATTCCACTCTAAATATTAATAATTAAATAGGATGTCTAAGATCTCAAGCTTACACCTATCCATGTACGTTGATCACCTAGGCCTGTACCTATCCTAGCTAAATTATGGTATCTAAATGTGTTACTCTCTCTTGAGCCAAGGCATATCATGCCCATGCATCTCCCACTCCCACCCAAATTGGTGGATATAAGCCATCTTCACATGCTTATAATCACCTCACAACATCTCCTTTTAGTCTCAACTAGCTCACTTGAGTTGGGGTAGATGATACCATGGTATCATCCAATATGATAAGGTCATAAGGAGTCAATGCCTCATCTAGAATCTCATGGAGTGATACCCTCACTAGGTATCCCCATCTAGTCTCCTCATCATCTATAGGATCTAGAAAATTCAAACTATATAGATGTTAGATTATAGATATATCTTAAAAACTATCTATATCTATAATCTATCAATCAACTCTTATATAACTATTATTCTATTTTCAAAACTTAGACAAAATTTCAAACATTTATTGCCTATCTTGCTGTCACCAAGCACCATCTCCACATATACATAACCACCAATCATGGTTTTTACATTAGTTCATCCCTCAAGTACCTCATCCATAGAGGCCTCTAAATCAATGCTAACCCTAGGGTCACCACCCATACCCATCTCAAGCCTTGCCTCAGTAGTGCTTCTATGGACTAACTCTTCCCTAGGTTGACTAATGGATCATCCTAGATGACCACCCTTTATGCTCTCTCTCATCGTTGACATCTCCATCGATGGTGTAACTGAGGTAGTCATCACTCCTCCTACTATGGTGTTAGTTTTGGTAACTATGACACACCTACATCCACATCCATGCTCTCTTTAGATACTGTCCATCATGCTTGACCTATCCATAGTCTCTCACACCATATTATGAACTCTAGTTTCAAAACTAGTGTTCTTCCTCCTCCTCTCCCCCTTGGCTCTCTCTCATGTCAAGACAAAAATGTGGGCACTACTATAAGAGTCATTGGGTGAGGGAGTCTAAATTATCTTAGTGTGATACTAGATGTAGCTCTACCCACCAAGTGTAGTGGCCCATGATTTATGCTCATGTTAACTCTAGTGCCATCATCACCTAACTCAACTAAACTATCATAATGTGTGCATACAACTACCACCTAATATCTCCTTGTGTGACCATTTATAGTGTTGGCATGTGGGTCATGTCCTATGCCACATAATCCTATCTCCATCTTAGCACTCAAGGTAACTAATCATCAAACACATGGGGTAACCCAACTAGTCAGTACATCTAGAACCTCTCATATATCTAGGCACTCAAGAATACTACTAGTCCCATGTTATTTTTCCTTATGGATAACATACCATACATATCATGCATGAGTTAAACCCAGATGATAGAAGCCAAGTCATAGAGTGTCCCTTGCTCTAATATTGATTAACAAAATACTATCACATATAGTGTTACCTTGCCTTCCAAATTATGACATAATAATTGTGTTATTATAAGCCCTATCACAACCTTTTATATGTCTAGAATATAGGCAATATAGACATCAAATAGACTCACCCTTAGTCCTTAGTAAATCATATCTAAGAAAGTCACCTAGTAGGCTAATGCTCACCTCTCATCCTAACCATATGGTATCCCCAAAATCATTGGTGTCTGTCCTATAAATATTCCAAGAAATACATTGATATATATTCGAATATGATACCAACATATATGGTATCCCCATCCACCACCCATATAATGTTATTAATCAATCATTCCCAAGTTCTCAGGAACACAACCACTAAATCAACACTCAATAGAATGTGTTGCATCTCCATGATGCCTCCTAAGCCTAGCATGACTAATCTTTCTCGATCCACTTATATAAAATGCTCAAATAGATATGGTAAACATTTTTTGATGCTCAACTCCCCATATTCTTAGAATGGGGACCCTCTAATTTGAATTTTTATAAATGCCTAAGTGTAAAATTTGATAAATCATCTAGTTGCATATAAAATCTTATTTAATACTTCTTATCAACTCCTAGTTAAATATTCATCTTGCAATATAGATTAGCATTTATAAATATTTTGATTATTGTAAGATGATTTTATTTTTCTCCTAGTTTTGATAAATTATTCACCATGAATTTATTCAAACATGTAGAAAATTTTCACCAAAAATGTTCAGTCTAGTTCCTAAATGGGCATGAACACCTTAAAGCTTCGTGGGACTCTCATCTGACTAGACTTATATTTTAAAAAAAAAATTATGTAGTGTTTATTTAAAATTATTTTTAATTTACCTATGATGGGTACTTTAACATATTCAAATTCTAACTTAGTTCTTTGTATGAATTCATAGTGCCAATTTAAAGGTAACAATTCATGACACCTCATAGGATGTCAAGCTATAGAAAGGCTTGCAAAAGAATACTTGTTGTATAGCATGGCACATGGAACCATCCCAATAGCTCAAAAATGAACTAGTTATTGAAATTTAAATCCATGGGCTACATGTCAAAATCTTAGATCCCATTAGCAAGCTCCTTCAAATATGAGCTACCATAAATCCCATTACATCCATCAGTCTATGAGATGATGTTTCATGTCCCAAATGTAACTTGAACAACCTCTCAAAGTAACACTTGTCTCCTTTATACTCATTTTAAGCTAACACATGTCAACACTACATCGTATATAATCCAAACCTCATGAAACCCTTCTAAGAGTGATGCATATCCCCATTAAACTCATGAGATGATGCCATGTGCTTCCTTTGGATCAACACATGGAATATCCTAAACCATCCAATCTAAATATTGAAGGTATCCAACTATCCAAGCCCCTTATAAGAATGACAAGTGGTAAAATAATGAAGAAAAGATCATGAGGATGATGTGTGTCTCCACTAAACCTGCATGATGATGACACTTATCATAATCATGCTAATTCCATCTAAATAATCACTTGATCACCTTTGAGAAGCCACTAAGATGACATGTGTCCCCACCAAACCTATGATCTATTATCAAGTGTCATCCCTATAAGGTTATACTTGATATGGATAGATTACCTCTAAGAGAAACACATGGCTCCCTCGAAGACACATGTTTAACATAGAGTTGCCAAAAGTGGTTGAGACCAATCAAGAAATGACACATGTCCAAGCAAAGCCTTGTGAGATAGCCACCTATCCAAGAAAGGCCCTGATTGCTTATGAGATAAAAATGTGTCATTCCCACAATTGACTAGATTAGAGGGACCCATTCTAGAGCTCACCATGAATTGAAAGATACCACATGGCATTGAGTAAATGAGTTATCACATAGAGCCATATCCTAAGAGCCAAAGACTAATAAAAAAATGACACATGTCTAAATTTGAGTTAATTAAGCAACTGAGTCACTTTTAGGCCCCACAAGTACCTAGTTTGAGTTGATGTGTTATGCCACATGCCAAGAGGTGGTAATATTTTGATATAAAACTAAAATTTACAATAAATCAAAGCAAAATCAGCACTAAGATTTTAATACAAAGGTGAAGAGATCACCATTAATGTTGCATGAACCAAAATTACCATCAACACTCATTAATCAAATAAATCTTCGAAAGGCTACTTGACTCAGCTATTACTACTCACACTTCTATTCAAAACCTTAAGCCTTTACAACCTCTTTATAAGAAGCATTCTCAAAGTTCAAAAAAGATCAAATCTCTTCACAAATTGCATCCTAATTGCCATTGTTAGAGCTATAAATTTGTAGAATATTACAAGAGGACATCAATTGCCACCAAAAATATCATAAGATTGGCACAAACAGGACCCTCCACCATTTTAAAGGGAATTTCATATGGAAATTCTGATGTTTTTTTTTGTCAATTTAGTATTTTTTTAAAGATACAACATTTATTCCAAAAGCTATAGATTCAGGAGACATGCACTATAACAATGTCTACCAAAACATTAAAGGAGTTGGGGAGCCTAATGATTCTGAAACCATACCCCATGTTATTTAAATTTATTTTGATATTATTTTAATCTAAGATACTATTCTCAAAAAATCCATAGCAAAACTAGAGGTCATGCCCTGCACTTAACTAGTGTATGGCATCTTTGGGAACATAAGATACTAAGATGAATTACTTAAGATCCCTTCATTGCCTTCATCATAGGGCTATGTTTTGAAAGCTATTAGTACCTACCTCTACCATAACTATACTACAACTAGAGATTAATCAATGGATAGTATAAGGTGTATGAGCTATAAATTAGTCTTAGCTACATGGGTGATGAACCCAAAAGGCTTGGTGCTCATAGATGACTAGGGGAACATCCCAATCCACCAATTCAAAAAGGGGGTCAAGATCAGATTTTTCCTATTAAATAAGGTATTTGATAATGCCCACATTAGATATGTGGATATCAAGACCATCCCACTATTATAATTGATCCTATAAGATAAAAATATCCCCTCCCTTAGGGATGTCATTAGCAACAATTTGGTTACAGCTATAGAGGACACATGAAAAATTGGAGCTCCATTCTATATGATGTGCTACCTATTATATGTTATTTATCTAACTACATAATTGGGTAAAAATACATGGATTATTAAGTAGGACAAAGTGGTGCCCTATACCTACTCAATGATGTAATTCATCATTTTTGACACCATATCAAGATAGTTACAAAGGATTTCTATCCTCCTATCTAAATATCAATTAAAGAATGTCCTATATAGAGGATCCCATCAGATGTTAGACAAGCACTAAAGAGCATTGGTAGCTACTATATCTAGCTTTATTATTTGGTTATCTAAGTAGAAGGGGTCATGATAGCTCTCCTTAAGATACCAAGGTATGTGCTAATGAAGCTATCAGAAGAGGAGATATCCTAGCAAATGGTCAATGGAGTTGATGACCTATTCAAGAGTAAGAATAAGACTCCCAAAAAAAATATCATTATCATTTTGGAAGAGATAATATGAATCAATGGAAAGACATAATAGTTATAGTAAGGCATAGAGACTCATATCTCTTGCCCAAGGATGACTACAGGATGTGGGACCCCAATTAAGTCATCTCTAGAAACCTTACCAAATTCAAAAGAGATGTAACTTTAGAGTATAAACATTAGGATGAGGTACATGAATTTATTTACCTTGATTCACTGAATGATGATGAGGTCTTGAAGAATTCTACAAAGAAGAACATACCATTCAAAATGAGACTTGACTGGGAGAGTAGGAAAGAAGATATTATAAGAACTTAGCTCCCCCAGCTCATGGAAGCCTATTCAATGTTGATTATGAATATAAGGAAGAGGAAGAAAAAGATATTAGTTTTGTATACCTATATTTCACACTAACTGAGGAAAGGATTGTTTAGGTCCTCTGCTCAAATCTAGTCCAACATGGGAATGACCCTGGGATGTGGGTTATCTAATATTGGGTCAAACCTCTAGGATTTTAAATGATGTTATCTCCTCTAATGTATCACTTATATCATTTCCACTAAAAACTAATAATTTATATGGTGAAAAGGGAGAGAAATGTAATTAAAATAGAAATCTAAGCTAATGTTGGTGATGCACCTAAATTGATTGCTCATCCACTCCTTTTGAACTTCTAGAAAAACTAATGAGAAAAATAGTAGATTGAATCTACAACTCTAAATGTCTATTATGTATCAATATTTCATGTAGAGATTCACCAAGTGATCAAAATCCAAAGGAAGTGATGGAGAGGCCTGATTCAAGGTACTAACCAATCAATGTATCCACATGCTAGCTTCAATCAAATGACATTAAACACTAAATATGAACATTATAACAAGATAAACTATTAACTAGGTGAGATTAGGACTTGAAAAGGGAGAGATATATACCACATATGAAAATCAAATTGACATTAACATGTTATTCCAGAATAATGAAATTGAAATAGTCTTCTATTCATCTCAAGAGGTTGCAAAGCTCAATCTTGGTAGAGTCTAGTCATGCCCAAAAAAATATTGATTTTAAGGCTTAGAATCCTATATATATAATGTTATGGGATGATAGAGATGAGTATCATGCATATAATGATGGATAAAGGAGCATAATGACCTAGATTCCTAATCATTCTAACATTGATGCCATTAGAAAAGATCGTGATAACTAAGACCACTTTTATAAAATGGCCAAAACAACCATATCAGTCCCTTTCAATCTATTTTTGGCTTGCATTGATGCAACTTACAGTTATAATGGATGGATCAAATCATTTTAAATCTAAATTATAACATCCAAGTTGTTATAATTACTAGATCAATATTTTGCAATCTCCTTCTAGCATTGATGCAATTATAACAACTTAATAAATTTATTTTGATCTTGTTCTAGTGTTGATTTCTTCTTACTAATTCATTTTTGGTGTGAAAGAATGGATAAAAGGTTCATAATCATGTTGCAAGCTTTGGTGACAACCTTATTGAAACTAATGTGTCTACCTTTATGGCATCTGTTTGAAATATTTTCTCTAGTTTGAATTTGATGATATTTAGCTTCAACTTTTGATATTGGCCATTGATATTGATCTAGGTTTCCAAGAATGTGCTACTTAGTAGCTCCTCATTCATTCTTAGGATCTTATTGACCCTTTGACTATATGCATACCATTGATATGATTTTACATGGGTTGAATTCACTGTATTGATCTTCTTCTAATCTAACATAATAAAGACACTTGACAACTCCTTATTAGCCTTGGAGATCCATTGACTCTTTGACATTTCACTCATCATCGATCTACTTTGTATGATGGATCACTCACCATTGACCCATTTGGACCCACTGGCCTTATCATTTTTCCTACACTATTAAATCTCTATTTAGTTACTTAAGATATTTCCACTTTTTCATTGCATGTTCATGCTAACCTTTTGACTTGATTCTCACCATTGATCTTTGATGCATGATCAAACATGTTCTATTAAATATTTGGGACCCACTAATATTATAGATTCCCTACTCACCATTAGATCTTGAATTAAGCTCCCACAATCTTGACACTTGTTAGATGCATTTTCATCCTTGGAAATTTTGAATCCAAATGGATATTTTATGATGCTTAAATTTGACATCCCACACATGTTTCACTCTACAAGTCTAACTTTGAAGCTTCATATCTTGAGATAGAAAAAACATCAACTTTTGAAAATTTTAAAGGATGATCTAGTGATGAATAACACCATGTCGATTCAATCCTTTGGATTTGAGAGGTCTCCTAAACATACTTATAAAATTCATAAGAAAATTGACCAATTTATTTATGCGTGATATAATATGATGGTCTAGCTCTCTAGGCTTGTGTAAGTCAATTTTTGTTTAACCTTCCAAGGCTATGATGAAATTCAAAGAATTTTTCAATCTATTTCATACCTTTAGATGATTATTAACACCATGATAACATGTTGAATCCTTTATTTTGCAATCTTAAACATGTTTATAAGTCATTTGATCATTCCCTCAATAAATAACTCTACTCAATTAATCTATCCAAGTAAAATCTTGGCATGTGGGGAAAAATTGGTCAACATATTTAGTGACTCAATAGGGAAGCATTATTTTTATGCTTTAAAACCTAGACCATTTGTCTTTACTAGTACATTGGGCATGGATTCTCCTCTTTGGTTCAACATATTTATCTGATCCTAAAATTGGCTACCAACCTCTAGATAACTCCTCTTGAAATAAATAGGGACCAAAAATAACAAAACAAAACAAAGTTTCCCAGGCACTTTGGAAAAAATACACATAATACCAAAAGAAATGTGCATAAGGAACTTAGAGGAAATCATAAAATTTACCTACCCTAAACTAACCAATTAGAATGAAACCTATACAAAACCATTGATTGGTTGTACAAAATAGCTGCCCTTTCTTATTAATCTAATATGATTTACAGGTTTGAGGATAACCAACCAAATATGGAGAAGGATTGGATATTTAACATATTGGTGATATACTTCTCCAATAATAAGAAAAAAACCAAACTCACCTACCCAATATTATTGATTGGACATAAAAGGATATTGGAGTGGATAAGCAAGTTGAACTAGCTCTTTTTGATGCTCAACTTTGTGCTTTGAATTAAGCATATAAAGTGATGGATCCTCCTTTTCATCTTTTAACTAAGCTAGGTATCTAATAAGACATCCTATCATCAATACAAACATTGAGAAATCAGATTTTACCTCACTCTTTCACTTTCTTGGTCTATCATTATGCTTCTCATGCATAATTAGAGCATAGTCTCCTTGAAGATGAACATAGCTTACTACCAAGATCTTAAACAAGTCCTCCATCTCCATTTCACTTGCTAGTGTATGCAATTTGATCTTGGATTGATTGAAATCTTCTCCTTGAAGCACATGACCATATTAAAATCTTTGTCCACCCTTAAGGTCCTCTTCCATCACACAAAGTGGTAGCTTATCAAACTATATTACTTAAGCACTTGACATATCTTCTTCATCAGCCTCACTCAAGATTTCATCTTGTTCTTCAGCTATAAATGAGGGTTGATTTAACCATCCAAGGTTTATAAAGACATATTTGTCTTGTTCAAGGTTTGATTCATGATCCTCTTCTTCATTTATGTATAATGGACTTTTAGTAGTCCATTAAAGGTCTAATTTATTTTTAACTTGAGGATTATCCTCATCAAGATCTAGTTCATTAGTGTTAAAGACATGCCAAGAATGTTGGTCCAAACTTGATTCTTCCCCTTTCTAAATTAAGTGTGCTACCTATCATGATCTTCTCATCATAGACACTTGAACTACCCTCTTCAGGTTCACCTATGACTGCAATCTTCTCCTCTATCCTTTGTAAACCAAGTTCTTTCTCTAAGATGGATATGGTGGGATTGTGAAGAAGTTCACCTTGATTTAAACTTATAAGAGTGTGCTTCTAGCTAGGGAATTTGAATGGTCTCTTAGGTGGGTGTCGATCTGGTGCTTAGGATTCTTTAAATAACACCTCTTGGTTCTAAAAAACTTTTTGAATTGACTTTCGTGAGGGGAATGTGTAAGAAATAGCTTCCTCTTCTTGATTTTGACTCTCTTCCTCTTTCATTATCTTTAGATATAACTATTTGATTTGAATGTCTATATTCTCTTGGAATATCTTCTCTTGAAGGTGGTTAGGGGATTCATAAAGATAAGGAGCATAAGAGGGCTAGTATGAGCTATAAGAGGCTTCTTTAGGAAGATAAGTGGAATCTTGGGTCTCAACAATAGGCTTATCCATAATAGTCTCCTTCTTTCTTTGAAGGCTATCTTGGATTGAATTCCAAGAAGGGAAGGTTTGAGGAACACATGAAGAACTTAGAACACTCAAAGGGTCACTTGGAATGGTCTTTTAGGAAAGAATGGGTCCCAAATATGAGGGATAAGTTCATGTATATGAAGATACATAAGTTTGATGAAGTTGGACCTACTATTCTTTAAGTCTTCTTAGCTTATCCCCAATGCTTTGAATGTAACCAATTACATACGTCATCTCACTTGAGAGGATTTTCTAATTTTCTCCCTCAATAGGTGTTCATTCTTATTTCAAAAGATATAATTAAATTATAATGTCATGAATGATATGATTGGGGATATCTTGATCATATCCCCTTTGTGTATTAAGGTCTATCATGTACCTTTGATAGCTTAAGATAATTTTCTTCCAACTTGAAATCAATCAGTTTAGGGAATAACTAGGGATATCTTGAGCCTAATGAGGTTGATTCACTAAATCTTGATAACCAATTGAGGTGAATCCATAAACATTTTTAATCTAATATGAAGTATGATAAGTAAAATAATAAGCATATTGATCAAAAGAGTGATGATACATACCAAATAATGATGACTAGGCACATAGGCTACTTAAATCATGTAATGAGTGCTTAGAGTCACCATTGATGTTTGAACATTCATCTTTGAAGTCTGATTAGATGAAGATAAAAATAAAAGTATTCACCAATGAACAATGTAATATGTCCCACTAGGCCTGATAGAACTATTGGCATCATAGGTTTCACCCTAGCTAAGAAAGGTGATTGTTCAAGTCCTTTTTTTCAAACCTAGTCCAACATAAGACTAACTCTAGGCTATAGGTCACCTAAACTTGGGTAAAACCTTTAGATAAGGATGGATTCATTTTATATCTATCACTTATACTAGACCTAAATTATCTCTTTCTTGGGAAAGGGAAAGAGATTGACAATAATTCATAAAAGCATGTAGAATGAGGTGTTGCACCAAATGTTTTGATCCTTATAGTTGCATAAGACATACCACATGATGCTTTCTAGACTTTTAAAAAATCACTTAATTCACTCTTTGATAAGATTATATATAATTATTTCACAACAAGGCATATATTAGCTATTAAACTGGTATGGGAGGGTAATTGTCCACTTCCAAACTAATCAACAAATGATATATGAACTTAGAATGACCTATGGGAACTACCAACACTTCATTAATGTGAGGAAATTTAGACAAAGGCAAAGGTAATCATAGATTCACTTAACCACATAAATTAACTCATAAGACACACTTTAATTTAGCCTAAAAATGGAAGAACTCAATCTTTTATTACATAAAATATGTGTTACAATGCAAATCTTGGTAGAGTCTAGTCATGCCAAAGAGGGATCTATTTCAAGGCTTATAATCCTATATATATATAGCATAATGGGACGAGAGAGATGAGGATCATGTATAGAAGGATGGAAAAGGGATCATAATGACCTAGATTCCAAATCATTCCCACATTGATGCCATTAGAAAACATCATGATGCCTAAGACCACTTCTAGAAAATGGACATAACATCTGTATTAGTCTCTTTCAATTTATTTTTGGCATGTATTGTTGTTCCTCATAGTTACAATGGCTAGATAAAATCATTTTCAAGATGAATTATAGTGTTAAAGCCATTATAATATCTAGATCAATCTTTTGTAATCTCTTTCCCATGTTGATGCAGTTACAATAGCTTAATCAATCCATTTTGATCATGTTTTGGCATTGATTGATCCTTACTAGTTCATTTTTGTTGTATAAGAATGGATAAAAGGGTCATAATTATATTGATAGCTTTGGAAATGAACTCATCAAAACTAACGTCTCTACCTCTATGGCATCCCATTGTAATATTTTCTCTAGTTTGACTTCGACCGTATTTAGCTTCAAATTTTGATATTGGCCCTTGATCTTGATCTAGGTTTCTAGGAATGTGCCACCTAGTAGTTCCTCATTCATTCTCAATATCCTACAAACCCTTTGACCCTATGAATATTATCAATCTACTTTTACATATAATGAACATTCTTTATTGATATTCTACCATTTTAATACACTTAATACACTTTGTATCTCCTCATTATCCTTTAAAATCCACTGATTCTTTGACCTCTCACTCACCATTACTCTAATTTGTATAATGGCTCACTCACCATTAATTCACTTAGGCCCACTAGACTTATCAGTCACCATGTATCATTAGATCTTTATTTAGGTACCTAATATCTTTCCACTTGTCAACCATGCACTCATGCTAACCTTTTGACTTGATACTCATCGTTGATCTTTATTTCACAATCAAACATGTGCCATTAGATATTTATGACCCACTAACATTGTAGATCTCCCACTCACCATTAAATCTTGACTTGAGCTCCCATGATCTTGAAACTTTTTATTTATGAATTCATACTTGGAATTTTTTAATCCAAATGGATATTTTAAGAGGCTTAAACTTGACATCCTCATGCTTTTTTCACTCAGCAAGTCTAACTTTGAAGCTTTATAGATAGAGATATAAAAGACATCAAGATATGAAATCTATAGAGGATTATATAGGGAAAAAAAACACCATGTCCATGTAATCCTTTGGTTTTGAGAGGAATCATAATCATACTTATAAAATTCATAATCAAACTAACTAGTCTATTTTTGCATGATGTGTGATGATGGTCTGGCTCTTCTAGGCTTGTGCAAGTCATTTTTTGTTCAACCTTCTAAGGCTCTGATGAACTTCTAAGACTTTATAAATCTATTTAATGCCTTTATATGCTTATGAAAACCATGATAACCTATTTAATACTTTATTTTACAATATTAGACATATTTCTAAGTCATTTGATCATTCACTCAGTCAAAAACTTTACTCAACTGATCTATTGAAGCAAAATCTTGGCATGTGGGCCAAAATTAGCCAAATATAGTTAGATCACTTTATTTATAAGAATATCCCTAGGATTTAATTTGGAATATTATTATCCCTTTGTTTAATTTTGAAATAACTTATTTTACATGTATTATATTTTAGTTTTTATTTAAATATGAAACCTTGTTGGGTATAAAATTACTAGAGGAAGATGCAAACACATGATTAACACTATCAAATTTTGGATTTTTTAAGTGTGTAATCTAATTTTTAAAGGATGTTATCCTTGAAATAAAATACTAATTTTGATTTTTTAACTCTTCTAATAACTTGATAATAACTATGAATTGATCTTTTAGAGATTCACATGCACAAATTCCAGATAAATTAGGTTGAAAATGCAAACATATACCATCTACCTTACCCATTTAAATATTGATAACATGGATGTGGTTAGAGTAATGGTATATATCACCATACTTAGGGTTAGGAGGAGATTTTTTTTATTTTTTAGATATATTAAAAATGATTTTATAAAAATATATTTTGAATTTTGAAATAAATTGTAATAATGAAGGGATCATAAAATATAGAAAAACCCTAGAGTACAATAAGAATTTCATGGAAAGACACAAAAGTTAGGTTCACCAAATACTTAACCATAAAATTATATATGGGTGGTATTTATGGTTAATAATATATAAATTATTATGCACGTAGGTGATAAACATATCTATAGAGATCTAATTATGTTGTAAACTCAGATAAATAAATATTCTAAATTTAAATGTTGAGACATGCTAAAAATAGAAATTATAGTAATTGATTGATATTATAATAAATTAGAAATAAGATTAATCAACTAAGTTACTATCCACATATTTATTTAGGCTGAAATAGGCTATAAGTAAATTAGAATAGGATCTTATAGTAGTTGTTAGATTCTAAAAATTGCATTCTATGTCATTGGATGCTTGCATTGGATATCAATATTTATGTCAACTTTGATGACTAAATTAGACATTGGTATCCTATATGAAATAATAAATATATAATAATGTCACTAACTAGATTTTATTTTGTTTTTATCACCTTTATTTTTATTCATGCATTTCATGCACACAAGTTTTCATTCAATGTCAAATTATCAAAACCCTAGATTCTCACACTTGGAGTGACTATGGTAAAAATGAGGTAGTGGGAACATGTTTTTGAGCTACACCAAAGACCCTTATTATAAATGGTGATGCATATGTATCCAATAATTTTAATAGGGACTCATAATTATGTAGTTATAACCTAAGTTTTATCTTATGTGTATAAAGATGCAATATGTGATTAAAAAAAAGTACATATAGTGAACTAGCTTGTAACTTGAAAAATATGGATCATGGAATTCTCCTATAATGCTTTAGACCTAAGATAATAATAATAATAATATGAATAATATATAAATAAGGATGAATAGGATAGGTTTTTTCATTTGAATGTTTGATTGAGTGCATATTGGTAAGTTACCTTGTGAGTTGCTATTGTTTTCTAGGTGAGGGATGAATGAGGATTGATATTGATATTTTATATATATATATATATATATATATATATATATATATATATACACACACATACATATATATATATATACATATATATATATATACATATATATATATATATACATACATATATATATACATACATATATATATATATATATATATATATATATATATACAGATATATATATATATATATCTGTCTGTATATATATGTATATATATATATACAAATATATATATATATATATATATACTGATATATATATATATATATATATACAGATATATATATACACACACACACATATATATACATATGTATGTATATATATATATATGTATATATATATATGTGTGTGTGTGTGTGTGTGTGTGTGTGTGTGTATATATATCTCTGTGTGTGTGTATGTATATATATATATATAGACACACACACACACACACACACATATCCATTCTTAAAATATATCACACTAAATCACTTATGATAACATTTAAGATATGTTTCATTTTAAAATGAATAATTTTTCACACTAGACACATATTTTAGAAAAGCAACACATGTGTTGATGTAGCCATCTAGTTGGGGTGCAAGTGTAAAAGAAGCTAAAAAATAAGTATATGTCCAAAACTCATAAAGAAAGATAATGATCATGTTTAGATAATTTTTCATAGTATATAAGGCCTATTAATCATAATAACATATGGTTGGCTTAATATATAATAAATATGGGCACAAAAATCTAGTGAATACGAGCCCTTTGGCAATAGATAGGTCTTAAAGATGAAGGGTACAACCCTAAAAAGTATCTATTAAGTGTATAAGACTGAAGTGCTACAAAATTCAGATTTAGTGTCAAAAATTTGAATAGATATAATAAGATATCATGTAAATATATATTAAAAATCACCACAAACCAACCTCACCCCTTTCTTGGTGAGCTCCTTAGGATGTATACCTAGGGAGATTGATGTGTTGATGAGTCTATATAATATAAATTGTCATTAAATGATAATGATGGTAAGTGAAAAGAGTATAAACCTCTAACACTCTCTTCCCTAAGTGTGATATACATTTACATGCACATTCCCCTGGTGAATTTTTGTACAATATGTGATGTAATTACTTAAGCAATGATGAATCAATGTAGATTGCTCCTAGACTTGAAAATGAATGACTATAAATAGATTAGAAAATTTTATAGTCTCTAGTATTTTTACCTCATGGATATTATCCCTTATTAAAATTATCATAAATTTTTTTATATATATTATTTTCAAGTTTTTTAATTAAATACATACTAATATGTAAAATCAAATAAATAGAAATGAAAACAACCACAAAATGAAGCCAAACATGAAGAGGACATGATCATAGTAAAAATTATAAAACTAGGGGGGAGGAGGGGGAGGAGGATGGGAATAATTTTGGGATAACCATTCCAAAATAATTAATAATTAGTGGACTATCATTCTTGACCTAAATAACAAATAAGAACAAACAAGCATAAGAGATGGAAAATAGGCTCATGAGTGAAAAAATAAACACTATAGATAGGAAAAACTAAGACCAAAATATTTCACAAAAATTTAATAAGTACCTAATAAAATGTTTTGACTAATATCCATAAAAAATACTAAAACATTGTAATAAAATGACTTGTAAAAACATTGGGAATTTATGTGATGCCCACACTTTGATGTGCATATGTGATTTATGTATGTGTACATCAAATTAAAATAATACATAATTGAAGTGCATACCTATAATTACCATATAGAGAGGATAATAAGTCATGTTTTCATGCATCCATCTACACATTAAATCTCACTACACCTCAATAAAGGTAAATAGTTTTAAATTTGGTTATAAATATTAAAGTAAATTAAATAGTTATAAAGGGTTAAAAATTAAATTAAACTATGGGTTACATGGTTTTAAAGGTGTAAAGTGCAATGCTGAACTAAATGGGGTTCTATGCATCCTAAGGTGATAAATAGAAAGCCAAGCAATCCTAAATCTATAACAGATTATTTTTTATCAAGAATATCCTAAGTATACACACATACATTCACAAATAAATAAATAACATCTAATCTACTAAGTAAAGTAAAGATTTTAGGGATAGAAATAATTACATTTGGTAGAACCATTGATACTTCAATCTTGGCCTTGGCTCAAGTGCAACTTTGAAAGAGATTTTTTAGGTTAAATACATCAAATGGTTGGATTAATACCTAGATATACTAAGTTAAGAACTCACAATGACTTTTTTATTGATATTTAATGACACCATAAGATAAGACCTCTAAGATAATGTTTTAAAACTGATAACTCTCCCAAATACTTCCTTAGGGTAGAAATATGAGTGAAATAAAAGTTCTTGAATGTGATATATGTTATTAGGAATTAAATATGACCCTTATACATAATTTTTCAATACCTAAAATCAACCTTAAACTCTAATTGTATGTTATCAACTAGGCCAATATAGCTCAAATATGTCACTTGGCACAATATGGTATTATTCTGGCCAATACAATTAAATTTTAAAATATAAACTTAGAACTATATAAAACAATACAATATAATACATGAAGGATAAAAGAAAAATATATATGATATTAGCCAAGAGAACACCATTGGCTATAGGTAAGCTATAAAATTTAGATAGGATGTATATGGAAGGGATAAAGAGCTATAAAATTAGAGGACCTCATACTAATAATAGTGATAGTTTAATAGGATAGTATGCTAACATCTCTTACAATGTACCATGAGTTGATCCCATCTCATTCTTAGTGTACCTTTAATGAATAAACTCATAGATATTGATGTGTTGACAAGAATATATAATATAAATAATAATTAATGTGATAAATTGAAAATATTATGTGTATACATATTACCCACCCAAATATCATCATTTGTCACAATAGTTTAACAAATGATGGTACTTTTGGATAGAAACATATCAATGCTAAATAACATAGTGGAGAAATAAATGCTTAAATAATTAAAATTAAATTAAATTAAAATACATATGCTCAATTAAATTTTTGATTGTAGATAATCTGTTTGTATGTTGGAGGTGATAGAAGGTTCCCATCAAGAAAAAGTAAGGTGGACTTACAAAATAAGATAAAAATCCAATTTTTTGTTAAAAAAAATTGATAGCACGTAAAAATTATCTGTCTCAAAAATATTATAAATATTATTTAGGCTCATGAAATTAACTTAAATAAAATTATGGGAAAAAATGAAATATCACACTAAATAAATGAAAGTTTTAAAATTTGATTTTTTTATTATAAATATGTAAAAACTATTCATATATACATTTTCTATTTTTGAAAACCCAAAGATCGGTATGTCAAAATTTATCAAATTGAGATAATTTGGATCATAGATAAGGTGGTAAACATGTAGGGCAATATATCATAGCTATAACTAGATTCATATATACAGGTGGTGTATTTATTGTCTATTTTTCATGTTTGAATAAAATGAACTAGATTAGGAAATTTGCATCATAACAAATCTATGTAATATAAATTTCCCTCAAAAGCATCAAAATAAAGCTAGGTTTAGGATAGGGAATGGGTATTTAGAAAAACATTAAACTAGGGACAATGGAATTTATTAAGGTTAGGGAAATAAATCCCTACCCTTAGATAATTCTATCAGTCATGCCAATATAATTTATAAGGGAGATAATAAACTTCTAGCTAATATCATAGACTATGGCTGATGTAGTTATGAAACATTTTGGTTGGTACCTTATGGTATAGGTATTACATTAGATAATTGGATAACTATTTAATATCATACAGTGTGGTTGGTGTAGTAGGAAAATAATCATGGATGATGTAGTTCGGTACCTAGCTGATGTGGTATAAAAATGATAAGAAAGGGGAAAGTGGATAGTATAATAGAATGTACAAACCATTTTATATTTTTTTTAGTATTTTAATTTTGATTTGGAGTCTTGATCTCAATTTTAAGGATCAAAATTTATTGTACACCATTGTTTGATATTTTTTAGAGGTGATGAAGATTATGGTATAGTGTTTATCTTATTTTATTATTAGATCTTATATATAGAATATTGATGGTATACCAAGACTAGTTGATGAATTTAGGGTTATAATGAATTATTTAGATGTTTTTAATTCCACTCAGTATGGTGTTCATCTCAATATTCTTGAGGAAATGGGAAAGGATTATTAACACTTCTAGGTGGGTGGTGGATGGGGATACCATTGAGTTGGCCATCAACTAGAGGATGTTAATGCCATTTTTTTTTCCTAGTTATACTAACTCTTATGATATGAAAAACATCAAATACCATTGATTAGTATAAAAAGATATATCAATGGACTGGATAGGTATATATGATGAACACAATCTCATTATACATTTGATTCAGGTGTACATCTTAGGCATTCCATATATCTAAAAGACCTTGATCAGACTTATTACTATACATGTGTTATGTCATAAGTCTGATGGGGTTATCCCATTATATATCATAGCCATGTGTTGATATATTATATATAAGGGAACATTATTTGACATGGGATATATTATATGGGTTTCACCATTGTATGATTATTATATTTTTTTGAGTCAGGTCTAAAAGACAAACCATTCTACTTTCTTTTCTAATTGGATATATGATAGTTTACCTATATATAAATTAAATGGGTCACCTCATGTGAATGATTATCATATACATTGGGTGAGGATATGGGCATATGAACATGTTTTCTAAGTGATTCCACATGTACCAAAAATAGAGATAATTAGGTGGGAGTAGATAGTATGGATGCCTTTATAGTGGAACTATGGATGCATGGCCATTATGTCCAACCATAATACATGCTAAGAGATAGATTAATATCACCATTAATTACACATTTTAAGTAAATCCACATCCTTAAAACCACATCCAGATGTATTTGTCCTAAGCACAAATAACACATTAATTAGCCCCATCCTAATAGGATAGACATGATAGGGAGCCCTAAGAAGTGGAAGAGTGAGGGGTTCCATTTGCGGTCATGATAGTGAAACATCATCAACCTATTGTAAATATATGCTAATGGAGGATATAGTGGTAAACTTAAGGAGAGGGTAGAGGTAAGCATTAACATCCACGCCAAATTAATATATAAATATATAGGTGGGCCAAATGGATATATTGACCATATAAAGATGAGAGTGTGTATCTTTTTGATAGGTTTTAGTGGTTCCACATGGGATATGGTGAAGATTAATCCTATAATATATTCATAATATCACCCATGCCTTGGGTGATTGTGGTGATGGGACTACTATTTCTATGTAAATGTTAATTTTATGTCATCACTTTTATTTTCCTAGAGGTGAAGTTATATATGCAAGGTACTAGTGATATATGTACTACATATTTTGATATATGTGAAAAATCTAATGTTGATTTTGGTATATATTTTTAAGATGTGATGGTGGAGGAGATAATTTGTATGATTCTAGTTAAGGATACACAACATGATATTTTAGATCTCATTATTCCTTAACATGATACCATACGGATGTTGGATCCCATGTAAATATCATTTAGATCACATGAAAGTTGGTTTTGGTTGATCAAAGAGGTATTCAAAGAGATGTAACACCATAATAAGGTTACAACTTAGGTAGTGGTACCAAAATGGGTAAGAAGGGGAGTGGAAATAGTATTTTATGTGTTATATATAGAGAGGGGAATTCACATGGATACAACTAGATGGGTAGCATATTTATAATGGAACACTGATAATATTTAGGGATAAGTTAAGGGTATGAGGTCACAAACTCATAAATTGTAAGAGATATTACAATTTCTAGATTTAGATCCTTAATTTATGTCATAGAACCTCGCCCGCATACTAGTGAAGGTGATGGATATGCATACAACCTAAATTTTATTCAAATATATTTTTGAGGTATATATGATGTATCAAGTTGTACTTATGTAGAAAACTAATGTATTTATATAAATATATCTTTATGTGATATAGTGTGTTATCTACATGTATGGAAATGATTTATGAGTTATTTTTTTTCTAGCATCTATTTATGTTTATCATGCTATGGGAAATGTGATGTAATGTGATGTATGTTTTATCTTATTCTATTAAATGTGAGAAACTAAATTTTAGAAAATAATAAAATATAAAATGATAAAAATGAATGTATTAAGTAGATATAAAAATTGACAAGCAATAGAGAAAAAGTAATATTAAAATTTAATATAAAACACAACAAATATTATGATAAATCATGTGAAACATTGTAAAAAGATAATATCAAATGTAATAAAATGTGAATAATAAACAAACAAAGATATTTGAAAAATTATTCCATTGCATGTAAGACAAGTAAAAAGACCATTTCAGATAATATGGACTTGTGCCCCCTAAACTACATTCAGGAGAATGCTATAAAAGGGTTATTTTTCATTTATTATAAACAAAATATACTATAATAATGGAAATAATTTGGATATGTTCCCCATATATTACATTATAAATAATTTAAAACTATTTTTTTTCATAATTTAGACATATTTTTTTATAATTTTTTTTGGAGTTGGACTATTAATAAGTCCATTTTTTTTGAAATGGTCCCTCCAAATTCAACTTAAATCAAACACAATTAAGGAAAAAATTATTATAAAATAATTCATCTAAAATGTAAGACAATTCAATTTAAATCAAATATAAAGAAATAAAGAAATTAATGTAAAGATGTTGTCCAAAATGTAAGAGAAATAAAGTTAACTTAAATCAAGCAAAAATAAATACATAAATGATTGTAAAGATGTCGTATAAAATGTAATATAGTTACAATAAACTTAAATCAAACATAAACAAAGACACAAATGACTATAAATATATCATCCAAAATGTAAGATAAGAAAAGTCAAATTATATCAAACAAAAAAAAAATGATTTCAAACTACATCCAATATAATATAAGTAAATTTAACTTAAATCAAACAAGGATATAATGGGAAAATAAGCTAAAGACTCATATGAATGAAATACTAAAACCATATAAAAACTTGAATATGGTGAATATATGGTATAGATTTTAATGGTGATGTTAATTTGTGAGGAATGCTTGTAAGTATTCTCTAAGGTCTTACAAAGTAACTCACATACTAAAAAATCCAAATAGTTTTAGGTATGATTAAAAAGTTAAATTTAAAATGAATTGGAAGTGACATGATCAACTAAGAGAAATATCCATCAAGGGGATATTAGATAATATAGGATTAAAATTTAATGATGTAATGTTCCATAAATTTGATGTAGAAATCCTTATTAGAGATGAAACACTCTAAACAAGTATGTAAGGCTAAGAGCTATTAACATTAAGGATCTATGAAACCATGCCTAGCCAACACAAACTTGGGATAATAAATTAAGTATTTATATCACTCCATGAAGGATATATGCATGAAAACTAAAATTATCCTACCTTCCCAGAACATGTTCTCCACTCCTCAAGATCCCTTATAGATCCATCAATATATTATAAAGATTGGATAATTATGTGAGGAAATAGGTGGCACTAGAATGTAAGAAGAAAGTTGATGCTAAAATGAGATCTCCTACCCCATTATAATATACTATCAAACCCAAATGGATATCATATATATCACGAGTCTAAAGATGAATTTTTAGGTTTGAATAGAATAGGAGATGTGTGAAAAATATCACACCTTTTAGTGTGAGTTTAATTTTAAGATATAATTTTCCTTTTAACAATGACTTTTCTTATTATTTAGTGTTTAACTCATTTGTATTTTCTTATTTTTCTCCTTAATATATATTTGTAAAGACCAATACAATTTTTACAGATAGATATCACATGTTACACTTGGTTGTTATAAAGGATAAGCTAAAAACCATGGTGTCTAAAAGATTCCTAGACTTGCCCAATGTGAAAGTGTGCAATATTAAAACTAAACTGAGTATGCCTCAAGTGAAAGGAAAGGGGGAAAAAGTGGATCATGGAATACTATACCATGTTAAATGGGTATCACAATGATGAAAACTGTAATTAAACAATGGTAAAATTTATTGATAAACATGGCCTTCATGTATAGGGTTTTCATTAGCATATGATCCAAAACATACACACATGATTAATTTTCACTTTATAGACACTTCAAAATGATTGAATTTATATTATAAAAACCATTAAAAACTATAAAATAATGAGAAAAAATGAACAATTATCCAAAATTTTAAATTTTAATGTTAATCCATTTTTGAGGTTTTTCATTGACTTTTGTGATGATCCTTACCTCCAACAGAAAATATACTTATTTCCTTTCACCTTAAATTCTACGAATGGATTCAAAAAAATAATCACCAATAAGATAAACCTTTTATGACCAATCCTCTTGCCTCATTTTTATGGTGGAAAATATCCATTTTAATAATATCAATGGTTGCACAACTATCAAGGTGGTGGCATAACTACCGCATGCATATATTGATGGTTTTGTGATCTTTGAGGATATGATAGGTTTAAAAGACTATAAGATGTTGATAAAAATAGTATGATAATTCCCAAAACATCCACCACTAATTATATAACTTCAACTTAATTGAATAATCCATTTTACGTGATTATTTTTAAAATAAATGTCTTACATAAAATTTTACATACATGAATTACATTATTAAGTATAGTCTAAATGAATTAGATGAAATATATAGTATATTAATCCATATTTTAAATAATTTATTTAAAATTTGAGGCTTTTAATACCGTAAGAGGTTAATTAAATTTGTAAGTGAGGATACTTTTCCCCCAAATTCTTTGGAATATCATTTGGCCTTACTAGGTAGCTAAACCTTTAATATAACTAGATAATACTTTTGCACTCCTCTTCTTGTTTTCATCTCCTTATTATATACAAAAACATCCTCATCTAGTTATAGTTTAATTTGAGGAGTGAGATATTGAATTTGGTATCAAAAACCCTTCTTATTGATTGTCTAACATAGAAACTTTAAAAAGAAGTTATCAACATTAAAAATGTAGTAAATATTCATGTAATTAGGCAAATTAATTCAAAATTCACTCTTTCCTACTTGTTACAAAATTTCAAATGGACCATAGTGTAGATGATTAATATTATTACTATTTAATTAGAGCATATCTTTACACAATTAAAACCATACCTTGTATTTAACAAGGAAATTATACTCATTCCTATGTTAATTATGCCTTGATTTGTACTTTGCTTGTGACTTATTTAACCTCTCATGCACTTGGATATGAATTTGATGAATATTCTCAATGACCATTTTAGATCTTTATACCTCTTGATCCACTTTACCATTTTATTTGTATGGTTTCCTTGTAAAATCATCAAATCCACATGGAGGTAAGTAACAAAATCAAGTTTCAAAATGATTTTACATTAGTATAAGAAAGCTCTACTCTATTATAGGAATGTTAAATATACACCAAATTTTCATTTAAAATATTGAGATGCTTCGTATTCACGAAGTCAAGAGTTTTAATAATGTTATATTCATAGTTTTTTTCTTCCCATCATTTTTTGGGTGAAAAATTTTAGATGGTTTTATCTTGGTATCCATATTCTCCCACAATGTGTCTAAAATTTTACCAACAAATCATGAGTCCCTATTTCAAAAAATAGCATTAGGAAAACAAAAATGAGCCCACACATTATAAAATAGTATCTCAACTACATCAAAACCTTTTATGCTCTTATTATAAAGAATAAGAAGTCATGTCTTACTAAACTAGTCCAAAACCATAAAGGGATAGTCATTCCCCATCCTTGAAATAGACAATCCTCCTAATCAATCTCATATAACATTTTAGGGTTATAGAGTATAAGCCCTAGGTTTTTAAAGGGTATATTTAGAATAAATTAGGTATAAAATATGTAATAAATATAGTTACTTATTTTTGAAATAATTGAACTAATATAATATTTATAAAAGAATAGTAATGAATGACACAAATAAACACTTATCTAGAAACTACTTGAGATGAAAAATATGGAAATTGAAAACTAGTATAAGAGTTGGTCTAAGTGTCACAAATAGGATCTAGATGTTAGAAACCCTCCTAGACAATAGTGTCATATAATGGATAGTATCATTCTGGTGATATTATCCACTTTTGGTATAATTCTCTTTATGAAATAAATGATTTTTACTTTTAGGAGTAAGAATGTCTAAGTCTACTAAGAGTGCTCCTATATGGATGAAACTTGTTTCATTATTTGTGACTTGTTTTGACTGATTTTATATGCAAACCTTATAATTCCATGTGATTATGGTATTTGATTGGTATAAGTAGAGAAAGTGTGATGTTAGATAGGTAGGATGGACATCCTCAACACCCCGTTATGATGAGAGTTGTCTACATACCAATACCCTGAGGAGGGATCAAGCTCAATGTAGTTCTCCCCACCTAAGTGCTAGTGGAAATGCAAGTGAAACTAGTATTAATGCCAATTTGAGTGATTTGAGTGATAATTGAGACTAAAATTCTATGTATTCTAAGATTAGGAGGGTTGTAGACTATATGTAGAAGTAGGGTAAAATAAGGATTATTAACCTTGATTGTGCATAACTTATTCTGAGCTAATTTTTGTCTATTTGTATCTAATTTCCATCTAGTGAATAAAGGGATAAAGTTCATGTATATATTATAATTTGGTACTTGTAAAAGGTTTGTTATAGGTATAGGCTAACACTAGGTGTCTTAAAAATTTAATATTTATTTATTGGGGCTAAAATGAGAGAAAGCGATAAAAATACCCAACTAGGACACGATCACAAGGTGTTAGTATCTAGTTATGGTATTAATGTCCAGGTGTCAAAACCTAAGGCATTAGGGGCCTAAATGCCTAAGGGAGGGTATACAACTAATTTTAAGATTTTTAAGGATGTGTAAGGCCCACATAAGAGTTGGATAAGTGTTTAAATACACCCTAAGATAGGTATAGGGCTAAGCTAAGGATGTGTTATATTAAGTAAAACTCTTAGAACTCAAGTGATGTTATAGATGATTGTATTCCCCCCTCTTAATTTTATAAATGAAACAAAGTGAATTTAATATGAAAATGGAAAATAAACATACCTAAAATAACATAAAAGGTGAATCCCATGAATCTAGATATAAGTGTGTGAAGTGTGTTCCATTGTATTTCCTACAAATGAAACATGCATGGATCAGTCCTTAAGATATATCAAAATAAAAGTTAAAACTAAGTAGAGATATAAAAGAGAGGAAAATAATTAATAAACCTCACTTGTTATGCAAACTAATACATAAACTTGGTGACATCTAGTGTGTGTTACTAGTGATTAATTGGTGAATAAATTAGACTAAGTTGTATGGCTTGATCAATCCCTAGGTGTGGTGGGCTTAGGAACTAAATATGGTTTTGAATCCATCATTTCCCACCCCTCTTTGGTGGATATTACACTATGAATAACATGTATTAAATTTAATGCTTAGTCTAACCCTCCTATGTAGGTAGCTCAATAACTCAAGTAGGCTCTGATTCCATCATTGCCTTCCCATGTGTAGTAGATGTATCTATGATTGAAACTGTATGATGTAATTGAAACATTGTATGATGAATGTAAGGCCATTTATAAAATTTGAAATTAAAAGTGACCAAGGGTCCTCTCAAGCACTCAGGAATGTATCTTAGTGAATATGAAAAAAATTCAACTACTATAGATGGAGTAAAGCATTAACTTGGTGCATAACTAGAATATGGTGTTTAATGTGTATAATGTAGATAATGGCATGAAGTTTGTCATTCCATCTGATCAACTAGTCCATAAGTGAGCATTCAAAGAAATGTGCCATACACATGACCCTATATCTAATATATGAGCATATGGATGATATATTGATTTCTAATAATCTGTATATGAGTATTTGAAACTGAAATGAGAATGAATATTATACACATGATTACAATAATCTAATAAAATTGTATGATTTTGTGTGAAACTAATCAAAAATAGATAATTTATAACTTAATTAGTACAATCCTTGATTATACCTACTATATTTTTTGGTAAATCTATATTTTCCTATGTTTAGGGCTAATGGATAGTAGCACCATACCTTAGATTATAACACTATGAAACTAGTTCCCAATTTCGGTGCTAGTGTCTAATTGTGTTATTTTTCTACCAAACTAACTTTGATCTATGTATGACTATTTTCCACTATGTTTTTCTAAAACTAAGCTCTATATTTTATGCTTGTGTGCTAAAAAGGTATAATCTAAGTACATTTAGATGGCTTGATCTCTATTAAAAACCTCTATGGATTCCACCTCTTTTGAGGGGAGTTGTTGAGCTTGTGAAAGAACTATCCTTGAAATAAAACACTATGTATGATATGTGTTATCCTTATCATATATGATATCTACATAATAAACAAATATAGTGTGTATACATGGCATTGGAATGTAAGATAGTCTAAACATAAGTTTTTAATGTATGATGTATGTTATGTTGATGATTTAAAATTGCGCTTTGTAATAAAAACCAACAATGGGAAGTTTCAAGATGTGGGACTTGCGACTTGAAACAACCTCCAAAATTTTAAGAATCTGGTTCTTCTCTATATCAAGTATATACTGATAAAGGGATAGGAATTTTAATCAAAAACACCAGTGCAAGAAAGAGAATCTAATCTATGGTGATGCACCTAAATGTAATTCAACCTTAATCCTGAACACAGTGAGACTATATGTAAGATTTATTTACATTTAAGAGCAAACAAGTACATGATAAATGTAAAAGATGGAAATAATAGAAATAGAGGCTCACAACATAGACTAATTTTGTAGTGATACAGAAAATATCAACAAAGGCATAGGGTTAAATCTTCTTATTTGAATTTTCTAGTCACATAAGAGGTGCAGAAACATGCACAATTATATAAACTTTTCAACTCAAGAAAATGAGACAAAAGCAAATGACATTCCTAATCACAGCTCTAGAAAGTCTATAGCCTGGACTACTTTTGTAAATGACACAGAAAATATCAACAAAGGCATAGGATTCAATCTTCTCATTAATTCTTCAGTCACATAAGAGGCACAAAAACATGCACAATTACATAAACCTTCCAATTTAAGAAGATAGAACAAAAGAAAATGATATTACTTAGTCACAGTTTTAGAAAGTCTAAACTCTTTACAATAATTTCTCTCCAAGGCTATAAAATATTTTCTATTAGATACTGCCAGTTTGGTTAGATTTTAATTGGGCCATTAGATTGGGAACAAGTAGACAATCCAGAGTGAATCCAAGGCTATAAATAATGGTGTAGAGATCACCAAAAGGATCATCATCAGATATCAGAGAAATTTTTTGAGAGAAATTATTGTAAAGAGTTTAGACTTTCTAAAGCTATGACTAAGTAATATGATTTGCTTTTGTTCTATCTTCTTAAATTGGAAGGTTTACATAACTGTGCATGTTTTTATGCATCTTATGTGAATGAATAATTAATGAGAAGATTGAATCCTATGCCTTTGTTGATATTTTCTATGTCATTTGCAAAAGTAGTCTAGGCTGTAGACTTTCTAGAGCTGTGATTAGGAATGTCATTTACTTTTGTCTCATTTTCTTGAGTTGAAAAGTTTATATAACTATGTGTGTTTCTAAACCTCTTATTTGACTAGAAAATTCAAATAAGAATATTTAACCCTTTGTCTTTGTTGACATTTTTTGTATCACTGCAAAAGTAGTCTATGTTGTGAGCCTCTATTTCTATTATTTCCATCTTTTACATTGATCATGCACTTTTTTTCTCTTAAATGTAAATAAATCTTACATAAAGTCTCACTATGCTTAGGATTAAGGTTGAATTACATTCAAGTGCATCACCATAGATTAGATTCTCTTTCTTGCATTGGTGTTTTTGATTAAAATTCCTATCCCTTTGTCAGTATATACTTGATATAGAGAAGAACCATATTCTTAAAATTTTGGAGGTTGTTTCAAGTTGCAAGTCCCACATCTTGAAACCTCCCATTGTTGGTGTTTATTACAAATCACAGTTTTAAATCATCAACAATTTTTGGCATGCCTGGTGGGACCAATCTTGAAGTTTCTTTCAAGATCATATGAACCAAAGAGCTATGAGGAGTCATAGCTATGGCTAGTAACTAAATCACAATCTGCTAAAAATCTAGGTATTCTTTTGCCACCTTTGGTAACAAGTCCAAGAAGAAGAGCCAACTAGTTTGTACCATTACCCAGAGCAAATATGGGAGCCCCTATACCCTCTAAAAATTATGCAAGATGGAACACTAGTATTCCCTTGATTCTTGCAATTACCCCAGCCACTTGGGACCCTATCCCAGTGAATTCCCTAAAAGATCTACCCAAATTTAGTGGGCAAGACTTTAAAACACCTGAGGAACATCTTCAGGATGTATCAGATGTCTGTGTTATGCAAGTTGTCACACAACAAAATGTGGCCATAAGATTATTAGCAACTTCTTTTAAAGGGAAAGCTCTAGAATGGTATTGGTCTTTGACCTCAAATACCATATCTACATGGGATCAGCTCAGAGATCTTTTCTTTAAAAGATTTGAAGAGAAAGGTGATAAGTCTTCTTTGTTATAACAATTAATTACCATTCAAAGGGCACCACAAGAAGCCATGACTGACTTCATTTCCAGATTTCAAAAGACTTGGGAAAGAATCCCTGCTATAGCTAGACCATTACTAGGTATGGCTATAGTATTTTATCTTAAGGCTTTGAATTCAGATATATCTATTATAATTCAGTCACTTGGAGGACACACTTTTCCTAAGGCTTATGACTTTGCGATCAGAGATGAGAATAGTTTGATAGATGCTGGAAAGTTACCCTCAAGGCCTCCCATGCCCATGTTCCCAAAAATTTCCTTACCATTATCTCAAGAAGCTCCTAAATCTATAGCCCCACCGATGTCTATGTACACCTATCCTTAACCATCTGCTAAATAAATTGTCCCCACTAAGTCATCTGAGCTAGATGATATCAAGAATATCTTAAGGACATTTTCTAATGAGCTAATCAATATAAAAAGATAACATAATAATTTCCCTAAGCCTCCATATCAAGGCTATCAAGGAAATATATTTTTATCTCAACCAAACCAATATCAGGGTCCTCTAAGATAAACTAATCATCAGCCAACAAACCAATTGGTTGCAGTCCCCACACCCTCATAGACTATTCCTCCTAATTCAAATAGGGAGATTGTTCTAAGGCAAAATAACTGTGGATAACACTAATTCCTGGTGTTTTCCTTACAATAATGCTCATACATCTAGAGATTGTCCTATGGGTAATCTACAACAAAAGGTGGTAGAGCAAATAAGAATGGATGGTCAGTTTGTAAGTTCCAGTGACAATCAAGCCTACCAGTCTTCTAGTATGTAGAATTCAGTCCTAATGGCTCAGATGCAAGGGATTTCATTACAATAAGAGGAATAAATAGCCCCAAAACATGCTTCATTCTCATGGGTTGAAGATGAAGAATTAGTTTTCTTGAATGAAGCATTTACCTCCAAAAAACTAGTGGTGCAATCTGATTATTACACCAAATCAAAGAGAAGGATGGTGGAATAGCCTGAGGTTATAAATAGTCAAGTCATGGATAATCCTCCATTTCAAGGATAAAGAAACATAGCTGTCAAACAAGAAGTGCCTCAGCTAGTGCAGAATCAAGGGATTCCTACATAAATTCAAGAAAAAACAAGATATCCTTATTTTCAAAGAACTCAGACTCTAGGACCAATAAATGTGGTGGATCAATTGAAAAAGACTCCAATACAAGTATCAATATGGGATATATTGGCTATTCCTAAATAGAAGACACTACTACAAGAAGCTCTTTAAGGCCAAGTAGTGCCTAAAGATACTATTATCAAAGGACCTACTAAAAAAGAAAAGCTCAAAGATATAGTTCATCTGCAAACAATAGCCCTAGTAAATAATATAGTAGAGGTAAGCAAATCCAATCTGGATCCCTTCTATTTAAATTTTATAGTGGGTAAGAAACTATTGCATAATGCAATGATTGATTCAGGGGCTAGTACTATAGTAATACCCATGTAGATCACTGATGCTTTAGAAATTAAGTATGAACCACTCACTAAAGGAGTTATACAGTTAGATGGAAAAGTAGTACAAACCATAGGGAGAATTAAACAACTCCAATTACAATTATATGCTTGTCATAATATAATTGTAAATCAAGATGTAGTAGTGATGGATATACCTCCTATTTTTGGCTTATGTTTATCAAGAGACTTTACAGCCAAGATAGGAGGATATGTGTCCCTTGATTGGTCTCATCTCATCTTAAGAACCAAATATGGTTCAAAGATGAAGATATTGTCTGAACCATTATATAAGGATCATATCACCAATGAGCCAACTACAAAGTTAGAGGTAGCCCATGCTATGATGAATAAAGAACAAAGGATTTTTGTCGAGGAGTTAGGTGAATGGACTGGATATAATCATGAAGAAGAAAATTATCATTTATTAGCTATGATACAAAGTGATCCATATGGAAATTATGATTCTATTGGTCTGAGAACTTACGTTATAATTGATGAAGATCATAAAATCCCAAATGTTCTAGAAGAAGAAAAGTTAAAAGATACTTTTTCTATCAATCCTCAAATCTCTCAACATGAATTCAACATTCTAAGTGAGAAGTCACAAGCGTATGCCTTAACCTCTGATGAAGAAGAAATAATTTTTTACTTTCTTCTTGCTTTGCAAGATGATGAGGAAGAACATAAACATTTCCTTGATCATGATTTAAATGATTTATTTGAAATCATTGGATCAGGTTATACTATTTTTTAGGGAAGTTGTGAGCTAGTTGCAGAGGAACAAGATAGTATTGAGAATCAATTACATATGGAAGATTATTACACTCGTTCAAAATTATCCTTTCAAGAGGTTGGTAATTTCGAAGTCATGAAAGATGATGATCATGCAATGAAACTAGAGTTTGTAGCAGAAGGATTTAAGTCAATAAATGATATATGTCAAATGGCTTCGATTGGAGGTAGGTTTGACTCAGACTCACCCAAATGCAGGTCAAACACCATGACATACAAAGAAATTAAGTCATCAGTGCTATATTGAATTTAATCACTTGTATGGCAATATAAGCTAGCTTATTATGAAAGAGACTTTCAGAATTCTTCTTTTGATCTAGGAGGGAGATAAAGATGCTTGATTAATGTAGTTAGGTAGTTTCTCCTTTTTGTATTGCTTTGTTTTCCCATTTTTTTTATTTTTTGACTTTTATTTTAAATAAGTGTTCTTTGAACACGTAGTCGAGAGCTCAAAATTTTCAATTTTTTTCAAAATTTCTCTAATACATTGAATGTCTCCCAAATCTTTAGAAATCCCCAAGGTACCTTGTGCTTCCACTTGCATAATGTGTCTATCTCACTATTCCATAAAGATTGAGTAGGATCTACTAATGGTTATCTGAGTTTAATGGCATTTCAAGACTTGATAGGTCAATAAATACCTCTTAGTAAGAGTTAAAGCTTACAAGTTCTCAAACATTCTTAAATCTGCAAAAATATCTTGCTACTTGCATTTTTAGTACTTAGTAAACTTGCTTCTACAAAAGTGTTTCTATTTTACAAATGTTCATACAAATTATCACAAAAAAGACATAGAGATGGAGGGGGCACAATCTTCATAACAAGGAGCTTGGATGCATGAATCCCTTGATAGGTTTCTTGCAAGTAAGTCATATGCTTCAGCTCCCATGCAGCCATTGAAGACCTATCCACAGACCAAGTTTCTTGAAGCTGGTAAAGTAAGTGATCCAATGAAAATAAAAGATTGTGTGGATGGCATCATGGACCCAATTCTTCAGAGAGCTAGTAGTAAAACTCTTAGAGAAAGGGCACATCAAAGGTGTCTATAGAGGGCTAGAGTAGGGCAATATGAAACATTTTCCATGAGAATATGGACTTCACAGTTGGCATTATTCATTGTCCCAACTGGGCATCCATGCCCCGACTTGATCAAATTATGTGTAGACTTGCTCCATGAACCCTCATGCACCATTCAACAAGGTCCATTCATGGTGCAAATCATACCACAAGCTATCAAGGATATGTTATCCCTATATCATGATAGTACATCTACATTTCCCACTATTGCTAAAATGCAAAGAACATGGGAAAACATCAACACTCAGTCAAGGTTCTTGAGATCCGAATTACAAATGGGTGACGATGACACTATGGTGCCCACACTCCCTGCACCAAGAGCCTAATTTGCACAGGCTAGCCAAGACACATTGCGTATGATGGCTTTCATATTTGGCATGAAAGATGATATGATAGTGTATGCAGAACAAATGGCTATCCTTTTTAGGCTGAAGACTATTGACAAAACCCAAGAGTATCAGCTCGACTTTTTTGAATAAATTGCTTTCTCAATGGTAGAAAAATTGGCCCATTTTAAATCAAAAGGAGTGTTCAAGTATTCTTCTTATTTGTTCCACCTCATGCTTTTTCAAAACTATGACCTCTTCACCCAACATATGTATCTTAACATGTATGACCTAGATTTTGATCTCTAAAGGACCATTCTTGTGTCTGCATGAACACACATTTCGTCAAAGACTAGTGACCCATATGAATTTTGGGAATTATTTGTTACCCCTACTTTTTACCACCTCAACCCCAAGCTAGTTATGGATAGATTATTCCCAAGTATTTCAAATCTTATAGCTAGTTGCCCAATTCCTTGTGATTTCTATTTTGGATCCCACCATACCATTATAAGAGTCCATGGTTTTTATGGGGAACCAATATTGCTACCTAAGATTTTGACTCTTAGGTTAGCATTCCTAGAGGTTACCAGGTAGGTATCCATAGTTGACAATGAATTTGGCTTTGGGAAGAGGAAAATAAAAATGTATAATCTACCATGGATGACAACTAGCATGGTTTTGGAAACCAGAGACGTTAAAGTTATGTTGCTCAGAAAACTAGCCTTTCTAGGTTTCCTTTTAATAAAGGACAAATGGGTTTATGACCCAAATAATTTCATAGCTTCCTGAATAAGAACTAACAGAGTCACAATTAGAATTGCACATGAGGGCTGCCATTTTTGGGAAACTAGGAAAAATCCTAGGGAAGACACTCCTTGGTTGTTGAGTTAATAGACTTGCCCCTTCCACAAAATAGACCCTGGGAAACATTTTATGTTAAGCAAAGAGATTATGATCCTAAAGTCAAAATGACTTTTGGCTTAAGGAGGACATTAAAGAATAAAGATTGGGATACTGAGAAAATAGAGGCCTATTGGAAATATAGGCAGGAAATATGTCAAACAACCCATTCTTTTAGGAACATAGACACAGATGAGAGATGTGAATAACTATGGGATGAGTGCCATCTCTCCCCTATATCTATCCCAAAAACAAGTAATTTGCTGACACCGAGTAAAGAGAAAGAAGCTAGGTCTGGGTCAATCCAAGAGTCACAAGCCTCAGAGCCAGCTATAGCTACAGTAACTGTACCAGTTTGGCCCCAATCTCTAAACATCATGGAAAAGTAAAAGAGTGTGGTGCCTCCACCACCACAAGCTTCCCCATCAACAATGGTTATAGATATTCCCAATTCTCCACAAGAAGTAGATGTGGAAGGAAAAAGGACGTAGCCAGAAGAGGAGACACCCAAGAAATGAAAGAGGGTGCACTTTCAATTTGGTTCAGAAGAGGAGATGGACACCTCATAATGCCAATTATAGGGTACTATAATTTCTCCTCAGCTAAGTATTATTCCTCCCTCTCCTTCTCAGTCTATTTCTTCTCCTATTGGCATGATGATTTCATCTAGCTAGATAACATCTCCTACCACTTCTATTATTCCCATTTCTCACTTCACCCCATCTTTTCCACCTCAGGCCTTAACATTACCTCATTTCTCCCCTTCTATTCCCAAGAAACTTTCCCCTCAAATTACCCATAGCCAACAATTGGCTATTCAATATGGTCTACCATAAGGACATCCTTTTATGGGTGGGCACATTGCCTTTCCTTCTACCTTCTAGCCCCAAGCAGATGTTGCTAAGAAGGCAAGGGAAGCCCAAAGAGAGAAAAAGAAGATTAAGGAAAATAAAGCATTGGCTACAACCCATCTACGGCCACAATTTGACCCCATCTAGTAGCAATTGATGGTGACTCATTTGTCACCAAATGTAATAAAGCCAATAGAGCAAATGTAGCTGAAGGATTACATGATGAATGCGGTGGCCATTGACATGCCCCTCTTTAGGCCATAGGACAAAATTGAGCTGCTAACTGAATCCACTTCCGTAATTACTAAAGACTAGTTGAAGATATCAAGGAGGCTATAGAAGATAGAAGCTGAGCTAGCCAAGGAAAAGAAAATTGTAATAGTTTGACCTCAGAGATCAATAAAAAAGACAATGAAATAGAGAATCTAAATAAATAGTTGTAAAATACTATTTCTCTTCAGACTCACTAGGCAGTTCAGGCCCAAAATGATTCTTTAAAAGCAAGGTTCACACAGGTAAAAGATGCAGTGACAACCTTTAGGCACGAAAAGGTAACATTACAATTAAAATGTGAGGAACACCTATTGAAAGTTACCCAATTGCAACAAAATTTGCTAGGTAAATAGAATAATACTGCAGTCATACAGGCCCAATTTCAAGCAGAGTAATAGAGAACAACATAATTGACACTAGAGTTGGCTAATAGTCTAAGGAATGTTAGAGTATTGAGTTTGGTAAAGGAGCTATATGAATCCATGTGGAAGAGAATCTCTTCAAAGATTATTCAGCTTAGGCTATCTCTCACCTTCTTACTAAATGCATAGAAATTGAGCAAAAGGGTGGAGAGTTCAGTTGTAAACACTCTAGATATAGTCTCTGGGAGAGTAATGGACTCGTAAACATTGTTGTAAAAACTTTATGATGCAATGGATGCAATGTTGTTATCAACAAGAATCAATGATAGAATGGTTGCTGCCAAGCGAGTAAATGAGGTTCTCAGTTGTTAGCCGCTAGTTGTAGAGAGCTTTTAGATGTCATGAAGGAAGGAATCAATGAAATGAAATAGCATGTTGAAGATCTAGTACAATTAGGTTTTCCTTCTCTATTTATTGATGATAACACCATGTTGATGGTAGAAGAAATTGAACCTTTATTGTTGGCCAAATAGAATGATCAAATAGTTTTCTAGGATTAAGGGATGATTCATCAGTCCCTAAAGTAGAATTTGTCTTGGTTCCTGTTTCCTAGCTCGAATTCAAATTGAAGGCTATGGTTCAAATTTTGCAAATTTTTTCACACAAGGATATTATTAACCTTGATTTAGCCTTCAATGAATTACAGAGTAAGCAATGATTATTTGATGATGAGTGGTCCACCTACCAGACAACATTGTTGAAGTTGTGATTTTGAAATTTTGATCTAGCAGGAGTTGTGGTTTCTTTTTGAGGAGGCTCAAAATTCCACAGGGTTGCTAGTAATTGTAGAGTAAAAATTTACTCTACATTTCATTCTATTTTTTAGTCACATGCCACAAAATTTTGTCTTTGCATACTTTGTTCTGAGATGGTGGAGTTTTGAAATAGAGCATGGACTCTATTTTCCTTTTTGATTCATTTTTGTCTAAGTGTCAGGGTAAAGTGGAAGCTGACAAGTGTCATCCTCTGAGGAATCCTTTCTCAAGTGGAAATGCTAAGTGTCATCATCTGAGGCACTTTTTATATTTTCTATGAGTTGGTTGGAATGTGCCATGTATCTCACAGTGACTCAATGGAACATGCCAAGTGTCATCATTTGCAGTTTCATATCGGCACCCACATTTCATCTCTTTTCAGTAAAAGGTTTCAAAATCTAAGTATTGAGATCAGGCAGAATGCACCAAGTGACAATAGCACAAGGTCTCATTTTCACTTTTCTAAAAGTGATAGAAGATGCCACGTATCCTAGTAGAAGAGAGTGGAATCCATAATGTGTCACGATCTAAATTATCTTCATTTTGCTTCACCGATATAGCAAAGACTATGGTGGGTCCCAAGTGTTGTCTCTGAAGCAAGCAAAAGCTGCCAAGTGTCACTGTCTATGTAAATATGAAATGAGACCCAATTATTTCTATGGTATAAATAGAGTAAAGCAGAGACTACCACATGTCATCTTTTGTAGGTTTCTAAAAGGATAGCTAAAAAAGCAGAGATCACCATGTAACCCCAGATAAGTAAAGTGGAGATTGCCATGTGTCCTTTGTTAAAAGCAGCCCATGTGTCCCTTTTAATGTTGTTCAACTAAGAAATGTTGTGGGTCTTATTTTCTTTTAAGCTATTGAAGTTTTAAGGAAGCGGATAGTGACAAGTGTTAGAGGTGAAACATTCTTGAGAAAAGACACAAAAGAGTATAGGTTATACAAAAAGTGTTGCGTGTCTTCAATATGTGCTACAGAACACACCAAGTGTCATTTTCTAGTGTCTCCTAAGTAGTAGGAATATTTTTAAATAATTAGCTAAGTGTTATCTAGCATTTAAGAGAAGGAAGCATCCTGTAATTTGTTTCAGCCAATGAACTATCAAAGACAAAGTGTTTTAGAATCTATAAAATATCTTCTGTTAGACACTGCCAGTTCAATTAGATTTTAGTTGGGCCGTTAGATTGGGAACAAGCAGATAATGTAGAGTGAATCCAAGGCTATAAATAAGGGTGAAAATATCACTAGAAGGATCATCATCAGATATTAGAGAAATTTTTTGAGAGAAATTATTGTAAAGAGTTTAGACTTTCTAGAGCTATGACTAAGTAATATCATTTGATTTTGTTCTATCTTCTTAAATTGGAATGTTTACGTAACTATGCATGTTTTTGTGCCTCTTATGTGAATGAATAATTAATGAGAAGATTGAATCCTATGCCTTTGTTGATATTTTCTATGTCATTTGCAAATGTAGTCTAGGTTGTAGACTTTTTAGAGCTGTGATTAGGAATGTCATTTACTTTTGTCTCATTTTCTTGAGTTGAAAAGTTAATATAACTATGTGTGTTTATGAGCCTCTTATGTGACTGGAAAATTCAAATAAGAAGATTGAACCCTATGCCTTTATTGACATTTTCTATATCACTACAAAAGTAGTCTATGATGTGAGCCTCTGTGGCTATTATTTCCATCTTTTACATTGATCATGCACTTGTTTTCTCTTAAATGTAAATAAATCTTACATATAGTCTCACTGTGCTCAGGATTAAGGTCAAATTACATTCAGGTGCATCGCCATAGATTAGATTCTCTTTCTTGCATTGGTGTTTCTGATTATAATTCCTATCCCTTAGTAATACTTGATATAGAGAAGAACCAGCTTCTTAAAATTTTGGAGGTTGTTTCAAGTTGCAATTCCCACATCTTGAAACTTTCCATTGTTGGTGTTTATTGCAAAGTGTAATTTTAAATCATCAACATGTTATATCTAGCATTCAGAAGGATATCAAGATAGATATAATAATGTAAGCATGTATATGGATAGAAATTATGAGTAATAAATTGAGTAAGTGCCTAGGGAGATGGGGCATGATTTCTATCAAGGTGCCCAAGGAAGAAGGGGAGATGCATGAGGTTCTTCATAGAATCTAAATCTGGAGTATGTAACAAGCAAAAGTAAATTTTCATTGCCATGACACATGCATGAAAACATACATACAACAAACATGAGTCATTCATAGTTAGTAGTCTAAGGGGCTATAATACAAGGGACATGGGCACTTGATAATCAATTTGAGAAAGTAATACATACAAGGACATGTTCAAATGTCCACATATGTAAAGAGTAAGCAAGTTGGCATAAAGCCACATGAAAGGAAATGTTGAAATATTCACATACACAATTAATAAAGCACATATAAGGACATGGGCACATGTCCAAAGTATAAATATAATGAAAGGAAGTCACATAGATCCATAGAATAGTAGCATATTTAAATTACCTTGAATAGATGTATAAGTATAGATACACAACCAAGTCTAACCTAGTAAATTTAGAATGAAAGTATGCATGAAAATGTGATACAAATATATATAGGAGAAAATATGTACATAAACTGATTCTAGAGTAGTAGTAGTTGGCAAACAATATGTGTAGTGTAGGATGATCAATATCAATATACAAATAATGTTAAATCTATGATATAGAGTATAGAAAGATGTAACCTGGCAATCTAAACTAGGTATTTTACTCCCCTTAAATGGATGAATGTGTTAAATAAGGAACCTATGTATGTTCCCCTAATAGGTAAATAGTATCAAATATAGATCTGTGTGGTGGAATTGAGTCCTATAGGAATCTATAAACACTAAAAAAAAATAAGTTAAGCATATATGTATGATTAAATTTACTACACTAATAAAGATAGCATATATAATAACTAACAAGTATAAATATTGTAAACATGAAAATGCATACAATCTATAATTTGTATTTTATAAGCAAATATTTTAATATTTTTGTGTTTTTATCATATTATATTATTTTTTAATTTTTTAGACATAATCTATGTATAATAAATATGAAAATGAAACTATATACTATGAACTAGGAATTTGACATACAGTGGAGGTTAGTCCTGTGTTAGTCTCATAAAACAAATGAAATGAACACACTAATATCCTAACACATATAACATATATACTAGAGAGATCTTAGTAACAAAAATAAATGAAATCATAACAAAAACATAAAAGAAACAATTCTTTTACCTTCTTTAGGAGCTCCAAATGGATTTGTTGAATGACTTGCTCAACTTGTGCATCAAGAATTCTTTCACAATTAAGGTTGTTTGGCTCCTCTCTCTTCGACACTTCACTTTGATGTTGATTATCTTAAGATTTGGTCATTATAAAACTAATTTCAAGGCATTTGAGCATTATAACACTATATCAAAAGAGCTTGTTGAAGATATTTGAGCATAATAACTTTGTACCAAAATATCTTAAAAATCAATAGGAATGGCCTTGTATTTATAGCTTTAGGAATTAATTCTCACTCAAGTTGAGTTAAGGTTATGTTTAGGCTTGGAATAGGTTCAAAATAGACCTACATGAGTTAAAACTAACTCTATTTGAGTTAATATTTATCAAGTAATTATGATTTTCAATTTCTAGGCATGACTCAAAACTATATATTTTAGGATATTTTCAAAGAGCTTGACAACTCATAAAGGCAACGATAAAAGGCTAGGATATTTTGATTTATAGAATTTTCATTTTTAGATATTCATTAATGGTAAATGGATAATTCAACTAGGATTTTAATATTGTTTAACTTGTTAATTTATTTAGAGTATCCTTTTATTTCTTTCAATATTTGATCAAGTGAGTAAGTGTCCCATTTAATAGGTCCATAGGCCAAATTGGTAGTTGTGATGCCACTAAGTGATTAGGGATGAATCTATTAGAGTTTTTTTTTTTTATATGGTATAATACCGTTATTATGGATGTATCAATATTATTATGAGATTTGATGTATGATGCACAATAGAATTTGGGATTTTTAGTGATTCTCATGCTTAATTTTCAATGTTTGGTAGGAATCGGTCTGAAGCTCGATTGGAAGTCAGTTGTGTCTAGTTTTAGGTGTCTAGAGTTTATCCTTGTTTGGGAAGGAATTACAAGCTAAAATCATAGTAACATCTTCTAAAATAATGAAAAGGTCATGTATGACTACTATTTCAGTGACAATGGATAAATTGTAGATTCCCCCTTGAAGGAGTGATCATAAAATGGGAATTATTAATCAAACCCTCAAATAAAGGAAATGATGAGATCAAAATCTAAAATGGGGTGGAAAAGACTAATTTTTCCATAAGATGTTCTAATTATTGGCATATGGATTTGCCCTGATTAGGTAGACAAACAAGATGATTTACCCACATGTGGTTAGAATCATCAAAATAGGTATGGTAAAAAATATAACGATCTACCTAAAGGAAATTATAGTCATTTAAAAGAGGATTAGGGTAACAAGAGAATGATTTTATTAAAGGTGATTATAATCATTAAAAGGGAAAATAATGATTTTACCATAGGAGGTTATAATCATTAGAAGGATAGAAACATGCCCTAGTTGGGTAAATAAAGATAATGGTTTAGCCAAAGGTAGTTATAAGCATTATCATAATGAAAACATGCCCCAATGGGGTAGAATAAAGATAATGATTTTCCCAAAGGTAGTTATAATAATTAACCTCCAAATAAATAAAAACATAATTATTTAACCATAGGTGGTTATAATCATTGGCTTAGTAGGTGGGATGATACACATTGATTTGCCCAAAGGCAATTAGAATCATTAGCATTACAAATGGGACAAGATATAATGATTCACTTAGAGGTGGGTATAATCGTTTATAACCTGATGATGCAAAATTATTATAGAGGAGAAATATAAATGCATGTAACTTACTAGTATGGAGATACTCATCCTAACTATCAAGGAGGAATATTCTTGCATGATGTTATTACTCTATTTTTGGGAATGATTTGGGTAGATTAGGAATTTTTTTAGGTGTGAAGGAGATATATTGTGGCCTCATTTCTTGTAATATTTATTCAAATAATTTTTGTTGTAGCACATGGTGATATGCATCATGATAGAACACCATGATAACTTAGATAAAATATGCATAATGATTGACACGTAATCCACTAAAAATCTAAAAACAATGTAGCAATAATACAAACCACGATGACAATGCTAACATATGAATATGGATGGATTCAATAATATTTCATAAGTAATCAGCCAATAAATGTACATAGACTAAATCAAGGCACAACAAGAAATCAAAAAATAAGCAAACAAAGAAAAAAACAAAAATAAAGAATAAAACAAAATAAAGAGATCAAAAAAAAACACAAACAAACAATGGTTAAGTATAATTTTAGCAAAAACAAAAGATAAACAAGATAATGATCATTTCCCCTAAGTGATATAAGACAATGAAATAAACAAACAAAATGAGGGAATATAAGAAAAGGAAGGGGTAGCCAAGATGACTCTAGATGCATTAGGAAAGTGGATGATACCTACATAATTTCATGGATGCCAATTCCAACATAAACTTCAAGCCAAATGTAATTTTCCTAGGAAATATGATAGAAGAAAATAATGATTGAGAAAATATTATTGTTCATGTAGAGGAATATGGTAAAGGGACCACATAACAATGAGAGCATGTGATGTTAGGCTAATAAGAATGGATAAATTATATAAAAAGTGGTTTCTTGTGAAATAGCTAAGGGTTCACAAAATCTTTAAGGCAAAGAAGTGGTTAATTTTAGTGATTATTTTTTATTTTCTAGATAAGTTTCAAATTATTTTGGTTTTTTGAAGCATCTCAACATGATGAAGGATTATGATATAGTAAGAGGTCCGACTCACAAAATATAAAGAACATTTAAACATAAAATTGCTCACAAAATGTTGAGAGTGTGGCAAAGGGTTCACTGAGTTGACTTCAATTTGAATCAATAACTACCTACATAGTCCTAGAATAGGACTTTAAGCCACTATATTTCCACCTTATAGCGGAGGAAATTGACTAGTTTAGCAATAATTTCTCAAAATAGGAAAATTAAGCAAATGGCATAGTATATCATAAAAATGGCAAGGTGGTACTTCAAATTATGATAAAAGGTGTTGTTCTTAATTTTCCCATAGACAATTATATTTAGGAAACAATTCCATAGGTTCATGATACTAATTTGGCCATAGGTGCTTGTAATTAGTAGCATGATGGTGGTACTCTAATTTTCCCAAAGGTGGTTATAATCAGTAGAACATGAATAGATCAAAAAAAAGAAATGAAGGATGAAACTTCCAAACCATGGTTATACTACTCCAAAATATATCCTCAATATAGAATATTTAATCAACTATTAAAACTTTATCAAAATCCCCTTGCTGAAAGTGCCCAAGAAAACCAATTTGAATGGAACCAAGGTTAAATGGGTTGGGTAGTGAGGGTAAGAAAAAAATTGGTCAAAAGGGAAGGTATGGTAGAAAAATATATGATGAAATTTTATGGTATAAGGAATAACATTGATATTATGTTATAATATAAATGTGCCTCATAGATAATTCAAATCTCTAAAGAAAAGTAATTCTGGAGGTGTATAATGTTCATCAGCTCATCAAGTTCATCCCCATCTAGTGTAATAAGCCTGTATGTTCTAGAACCATAATTTGAAACAAGGATGTAGGAACCTAACCAATTAGGTTTTAACTTTCCCTTGTGCTTCTTTTTATACATGGTATTTTATTGGTTTTATTTGAGAATAAGATCACCAAATTCAAATTATTTGTGTTTGACCCATCAATTATAGTGAAAATGGAATCTATTCTAGTATGATTATAGGATATTCACTATGGCCATGAAATTTTCATCAAGTAACTCCAAATATTGTAGGTGAGCTACTCAGTAAGCTTTATTTTCTAGAACATGTATCACTAATATGCATAAAGAAGGTAACTCAACCTCAATAAGAAAAATGGCCTTAGTTCCATAAACTATTGAATGTGGAGTGGTTGCTATTGGGTTATGGTAATTGGTGAGGTATGCCTAGAGGGTGTAGAAGATTTGGAAGTGCCAATTTTGGCCATCATCCTTGATAATATATTTAGTGATGCTGATAATGGATTTGTTGGATGCTTTGGCCTAGCCATTACATTGTAGGTAATAAGTAGTAAGAAAATGTTGAGTAATGTTGTACTTGATACATAATGATTTGGCATCCTTATTTTTAAATGATCTAACATTATCATATATAATCTTGGATCGGATATCATAATGGTAAATGAGATGGTTACAGATGAATTTGGATTTTTTTTTCCAACCTTTTAAGTGAGGGGTATAGCTTCAACCCACTTAGTGAAATATTTTGTAGTGATGAGGATTTGTTTATGGCCATTTGATGAGGTTGGGTTTATCTTGCCAATGAAATCAAGGCCCCATGTAGCAAATAGATAGGGTTTAATCATTATTTTTAGTGATTTGGCTAGGAAATGAATCATATTGGCATGCATTTGACATTTATCACACTTTTTAACATATTTAATTGTATCTACATCCATAGTTGGCCAATAATACCCTATATGTAAGAGATTTTTGGATTTGATTTCCCCACTTGTATGGCATAATGTTAATGTTGATTCTAAAAAATTTAAAAAATGAATCAAAGTTCTATCAAAGCTACGATAGTAAAGGGTTGGTCCAAGTAAGGTATAACAAGTAGATTGGTGGGTAAAGGCCTTAATTTTTTTTCATGATAGGTCATGTGGAATAATATTGTCATGCAGTTAGGTATCAAGGTTTGAATACCATATAAATATTGGACCAAAAATATCATAAATCATTGTGATGTTTGAAGGTTAATGTGTAGTCACTAAAAAATTTTAATGAGGAATTGATATTCTTTTACCTTGTTAGTATGATGAATCATAGAGCCAATGGTGGCCATGGTATCTATTAGTATGTTACTATAACTTTGTATGTATTCAAATTTTATGTTGGAAATATACTATTTGATTGTGTCAATCATGTCCTTTTATGGCACCAGCTTGTCATCTTTGGTTTGAAAGTGGTTTGTATTTTGATTGATGATTAATCGAGAATCATCATAAACCTTGAGATGTTGAATATTTCATTATACTACCTAATAAATCCCTATGATAAAAGATTCATATTTGAAAATGTTGTTAGTATAAGGAAATATAATATATAATTATTTAGGGATAACATCTCCCTATGGTGTAATAAACAATAGGCTTGCCCTCGATCCATTAACTGTGAATGACCCATCAAAATATAACTTCTAGTGAAGTTCCTCAAGAGGTGTTTCAATGATGGTCATAATGGACTCATGTGAGAAATAAAAATTTAAATGTTCTATTTTTTAATGGGAGATTTAACAAGCTAACCTATAAGTATTTATCCCTTGATGGCCTTCTAGTTGATGTATTCTATTTCAAATTCATAAAGAAACATGATCCATTTAGCTATGCAGCCATGTAAATCTATCTTGGATATTAGATAATTGAGTGGATCTACTTTTGAAATGACCATGGTCTTTTTGTTTAACATGTAATCCTATAGTTTCTATGTTAAAAAGACCATATCTAAATAGGATTTTTTAGTAGGTGTGAAATTGTGTTCATACATAACTAGTGTATGGATTAGATAGTACATACCATGTTCTTTTCCATTATCATCATGTTGAGCTAGAAGTTCCCCCATGGATTTATCTATGGAAGATAGGTATAATAGGAATGGATTTCCCAACATAGGTGGAAACAACATAGGTATATTTTAAATATATTCCTTTAAATTATAAAAAGGTTTATGGCATTCATCATCCAAATGAAATGTGACACCTTTATTTAAAAAGTGTGTAAATGGATCGCACTTGTTGTCTAACTAAGAAATGAAGCATCTTATAGAATACATCTTTCCCTACAAACTATAGTGCTACCTCAAATTGGAAAGTGGTGGAATCTTAGTAATGGATTGTACTTTATCTAGATCAACTTTAATGCCTCAATGAGACATAATGAAGCCTAAAATTTTTCTTAAACTAACTCTAAAAACACAATTATTAGGATTGAGTCTAACTTGTATTTATGCAACCTCTCAAATATCTTTTTTAGTGAAGTTGGATGATCAGGCCTAGTCTTTAGTTCTCCCAATATGGCATTGATGTAGTCTTAAACTATGTCATGTATCATATAATGAAATATAATGGTCATGGTTTTTTGGTATGTGGCCCTATAAATTTTTAGACCAAATGGCATAACCTAAAAATAAAACATTCATCATGAAGTGGCGAATGCTATTTTATGTTGGTCTTCTGATGTAATATGAATCTGGTCATATCCTGAGAATCCATCCTTCAATGAAAGCATGTTGTACTTTAATGTGGAGTAAACTATCATGTAAATGTCTGGAAAAGGAAAGTTGTCTTTGGGTTAAGCCTTGCTTACATCTCCAAAATCAATGTAGATTATAATTTGTTCTAGCTTCTTACTTATTAGTAAAACATTTAATATCCACTCTGAATAGTCAATCTATTAAATGCATCTCACTTATAAGAGTTTTTCCAAATCTTTATTTACCATTATAATAATGCAAGGATGAAATTTGAACATTTTTTATTCACAAGTTTGACATCAAGTTATACAACAAGGTGGCATAAAACCAAGGTAGGGTCCAAACCTAGCATGTTAGAAAAGGCCCAAGCAAATATGCAAACAAATTTCCTCTAAAGGAATTTAAATATATGGCATTCCTCCTTAGTAAGGGATGCACCTAATTTGATCCATTTTGGATCATATAGAGTCCCAATGTTGATGTCTATAGTGTCCTCCATAAAAAAAGTTAAACAAATCTTCCATAATTGTTGGCAAAATATTTGAATTGGCTAGCAATAGCAAAGTCCTCTATTTGGACTAACTCTTCAAGTTCCCCTAGGAAAGACAAATCAAAATATCCCAATGATAAGTATGGCCTTATCATAATAACTATTGGAAACTCTTGAATGTTTTGGTTGAATGCTTTTTGTTCTTCATTATTAAACTCAAACCCATTACAAGTTCATCATTGGTGGTCTCTTGAGCTATGTTTGAGGAAAGGTGAACACCCCCATCTAATGGCACCTGAAATAGTTTTTCACCATAAGAATGGCATTTCTCTTTACTTTTACCCTAGTCCAAAAGTGCCTCAAATATTTTTTCACTTTGGGACCTCAATGTTTCATTAAATTTTTATGGCTAAGAGTGTTCACCTATTCTCCAAAATACATTGTAGGGTCCAATTTGATTGAGAATCCTTATTTATGGCCTCCCAATGAAACATTATATCTTAGGCCTATAAAATCATAAAAAAAAGCCTCATCATTATGAAACTCATAAGTAGGCACTATGAATTATTATTGGTCCTAAGCTATAAGTTAAGGGTAATATAAAACTAGATTATGGTAGATAACTATTCTAAGGGTTCAAATGACATGAGTGTCAAATAGATTGATATTATCTAGGTCTTTGTAAGGGTTATGATCAGACTCCACTTCACTATCAACATCGTCATCACTAATAATTGGCATTGGAATGTGAATACGATATGTGGGGTCACCCCTAGGAAGTTTAAATCCAAGACCATAGGTTCCTTTATACTAAGTCATGGATATTAGCTCAATATTTCCTTATTGATTTGGATTGAGACCTCTTCCTTTATAGGAAGGATTCTCTACGATCCTATTAAGAAAGGGTTATTTGGCATTTTTATATAAATTAGCTAGTTTGTCATTGTATAACCATGTTTTGTCATTTACAATCAGTTCCTATTCTTAGCCAGTGGGTGACATGAAAATGATAAGAGATTGACTATGAAATTTACCATTTTCTTTTCATTACCATTACATGTAAGATGTTTTGGATTTAGGTATTCCATATGACTTGGGGTTCTATGGAAGCTTGGCAATGTAGAATGTATCATGGGTAAAATATTCTCCTAGGCCATTAGTTATGATGGTAAAATGATTAGACATTTAAAGAGGTGGCATATGGGAAGATTAATCAAGGATATCAAATTCTATGTAATTTGTCTTTATAAAATAAACAAGTATTTATTTTCCCTTGTCCTTTTTGGGAACTATATCTAGGCCAAAGTGGTAGTTATAGCTTTTTTACTTAGCCTACAAATGTTTGTAGTGTTCATAGGGTTGTAAATCTCCATGGATGGTGACATCCATACTTGAGTGAGAGAACTTGAGACACTAATTCAATGTTGAAGGGATTACGTGAATTTCATATATCTAAGATCTTCTTAGAAGTAAATTATATGATAGGTCTATGCCTAACACATTTCATAATGTATCATAGGTCAAAGGTGCAACAATAAATTGTAATCTAATGGAGCCTTATGATTCCTTCTCTTCATCATCATAAGCTTTGATAGTGATATTTTCTAGCTAAAGATCAGATATTATGTATCTAAAATGCTTGACAAGCTTTAATGACATAATATTCAGGCCTAATCCATTATTTATGAGCACATGTAACACTTTGTGCCACATTATGAAAACTTTGATGTATAATGGATTATTATGGATAGGGCCAAGGGATGACATATCAATTTGGTTGAAGTGTATTTTTTGTCCTGGGGCTAGATGTCCAATTGAAGTTTGGAATTTGTCTAGGCTTATGTCATTTGGCACTTGGGATTAGCTAAGGAACTATGGTAATGATTTTATAGATGGTAGACATATGAAAAAAATATAAAATGGAAATTTGTATGGGCATATTTTGAAGTTGTTCCAATATCAAACATCTTTTCCTTTATAGCAATTTATGGCTTGTTCTTAGTTAGAATAATGGGTTGAATGGGTATAATGGTAGATGGATATGGGCCTAGAATGGTAATATTTGATTGTCAAGTTATTATTTCATAATAAGGATTAGATATGTGACCATTATTACTAGAAAATTATGGTTGAGGGGGGCCAAATATGATAAGTCTTGATTGTTGGTACACTTATATGTGGTCACAAGGCAATAATGAGTTATTGGTATAAGGTCTAATAGTAATAATCCCTATTTGCTAGAATGCTTGTATGTGGTCTTGGGTCAAGGAAAAATCATTGGCATAGGTTGGTTGATTGGAATTGGTTATCCACGGTATTGTTTGGTTATCACTTGGTCTTGGATTGATGGTAATGGTGGAAATACAACCTACCAAAATATGAGCTACAACTTTGTTATAGTCATGTGTAACTACACAGTAAGTACATTGGGTATTTGTATCATTATGGCCTTAGATCCCTCCATTCAGTGGGCATTATTGTTGTTTCTAATAATATTGTTGTTATTGTCTCAATTGTTAATACTATTTTTGTTGCTCTAGCCTCTATTATTTTTGTTAAGTTGTCGAAAAGGGTTTGGATAAATACCCATGTTTTAATTAGATGTAGATGCTATATTATCCAATATTATCTCCTCATTTTCAAACATATTTTTAATAAGGTGATTGATTTAAACACAATGGCATAAATTATACCCATTAAGTTGATGGTATTCATATAATTCATTTTGTCTATACAAATTTGGATAAAGGATGCCCTCAGGATAGTGATTTAGAATAGGCCAATTAATTATATTAGTAGCAACTAGCTTATGAAACATGATTTCAATTGGTTCTCAAAGGTCATTAAAGATATGATGAGGAGGAAAATTTCTCCTTGAATGAGTTTTTTACAAAGGAAAAGGTTACTACATTTTTTAGCTAGTCTGGGATGTTGCAATGACTATGTTTGTAGAAAAGGTTGTTGGTAAGAAGTACCATGCATTTATGGTATGGATTGAGTAAATTATGTTTGTACCATTTGGACATGTTAAAACTTAGTTACTAAATTTACAATAATGCTCTTATTGTATTTAAACTACTTGAATTTTTCATAATTACTGGCTTGGGTTGGTGCTGACACTTGTGCCAGGACTTAGTTCTAATTTTGGCCATTTATTTGGTTTTGGTTCTAATTCGATGAGGTAAGCTTTATGATCCATTTATTGATAAGGACATTTTTTATTAGTAAACCTTTACCAATAATTTCCTTTAAAGTATACACACACTACAACTCTAGATGGTAAGATATCTCATTGTGTAATTTTTTTGGTAAACATAGTGGCTAATTGCTTGTTTGGTAAGCTATGGGTGAAGTAGCTATCAAGTGATCACCATTAGTATAGATATCTTGAAAAAAATTCACCAACCCATTTTTCTTGATTTAAATCTACCAATGAAATATCATGTTTGAGATTGTAAGATAAATGTTACACAAACTTGTCCAAAAGGTCATCAAAAATAAAAATAGAATTCTTTGACAAGTTTAAGAACTATTCCAAAGCTTGTCCTATTATACTCTAAGGAAATAATAGTAGGTATATGTCATTGTAAGCCATTGGATGGAAATAAATGAATAATTTAGTTAAATGGGCTTTAGGGTCTCATTTAACCTTGTCTTTGTCAAACTTTAGTGGTTTGTACCCTAGAGGAAATGGTATTTGTAGATACTCCATGTTGAATAGATAAGAACACATGTCATCCAACTTAAGCTTATTGGTTTTGTTTCCTAACTTGGATGGTAGCAATTACATCCTTCATTTACTATATTTATTATGCTGAGAAACTAGATGGAATATTCGCATGAGGTAGAGATTGGGTGGTCAACTATGAATTATCTTAACCAGGGTATAATGGAGGCATGGTTTATTGTGGAATGTTGGTTTGACTAGGGAATTGACCAGGAATATGCATATGTGGATTAGGATGTGATTATTCAAGTTACACATGTTTTGGTGTAATTTTCTAGTTAGGATTTGATATATAGGCCTAGTTCTGGGGGAGTTATGGCTGGGATGGAAGGATATGGCCTTGAGTAAAGTATTGTGCCTACTATAGTTAAATAGGGATTTATTGTTGACAAGTAAATATTGGCTGAATAAGGGGAACTTGTTGTGAAACAAGGCCCTATCATTGAATTTATGGCATGTTTAGAATAAAATGTAGTTATTGCCTAATTGGTACTTGTTGGATAGTGTTACCTCTTGGTTGTGTAATCACTTTTTTTGAAGTAGACACTTGGAGAGTGTTCAACATTTTTGATAACTAATAGACATACATTCTTGATTAGATAATATTTGTGATTATAACATCATGTTGTTCTATGACTGAAGAGATATACTTATCACTCTTGATGAGGAAGAATATTAATTACCTCCTATTGAGGCAATAAAATGTTTAATCTCTAGTACATTTTCATAGTGGATTATGCCTATTATTATGGGATGTTAGTCATCATATATTGTGTTAGAGTGACATTTTTCATGTTTTGTTGAGGAAAGGCATGAGTTTTATCTTGACTACTTAAATCCTTGCACTTGCATGCTTGATGAAGCTATTGGTGGAGGATTAGAGGTAATGTGTTGTGGTTAGGAGGTAGAAGTTCCTTCCCCTGCTATTATGAACCACTCTTAGTATTTACTAAAGGCACTAATTTTGGACTAGTTATTGATGCATTTACACCATTTTGGTCTAGATTAGATGACACTTCAATGTTATCCATTATGTTTGGCACATCCATCTACATAAAAGTAGTAGAAACTTCTTTGATAGATGGGGCATTGAACATGTCTCCAACTAAAGTGATTTTAATGAATGGGTCTACACCCAAATTGTCTTGGCCTATCATTTTGATTAATACCCCTTTTTAAGGAGTTAGATAGATAAGATGAGCATTTAACATGGTCATGTTATAAAAATTATGTGCTAAGTTTAAATAGGTCTGATATGTTATCTACATATAGATAAAATGGTCTTTCATGAGGCCTTTTCTTATGACAAGTGTATGTGGATGTTGGTATGACACATGCATGAGTGATTGAGGATTGATAAAAGAGGAATGTTCAATGTTTTAGTTGTAAGGCATGTTATAAGGCACTCTAACTAAACTAGGAAATTTTATGTGGGGGAAGTCTATTATAAATTTGGCCCCTACCATCGTGGCTCTGATTAAATCTTTGTCCTTATTTGCAAACAAGTGATGATAAAAAAAATATGGATCATATGTCAATGGAATTGTAACATAGTACAATTTTTATTAAACCTAGTTTATAACTAATGGTATGTTAGTAAGGTACTGCATTGTTTTTTTTGGTCCTACTCTGAGTATAGAGGTGTGTTGACCAAATAGTGGGCTAGAGGATCTTAGCTTTACTCCCCAGATTGGGAGTTGTAAAAAGGATAGTCATTCATATCAAAATCTCCATTGTATCCATAGGGGTCTTGAACAAATTCATCTTATGCAACCACATTATCATATCTTAGATTATATATGACTCCCTTATGATTATAGTGAGACATATTCAAATCAATGATGAATGTTCCATGAAAAGGCTTAGAGTTATATAAACTCTTAAAATAATGTTCAAAGGATAAATGGTTCAAACTTGATCTAACTATTATAGGCTCAATTCTTACCCTTGGAGAGGGTTCTTCAGGATCTCTCCAATTGAGTTATAATATTGGGATAACCCAAGGCTGTAGGTCACATATGTTGGGGCTAAACCTTTGAGGTAGATTGGCTTCCTCTTTGATGCTCACCTAAACTAATGCTATACTAATGATTCATAATGAAAAGGTTTAGAAAGATAATAAGGGCTCCTAAGAGGGTTAACTAGGTGATGAACTAAATTTAAAATGGAAGATCCTATAAGATAGAACACACACTAGATCCACATGAGATAATACTATCTTACACAATTTAAATAGCAAGCTAAATACATAAGTATTTCATAGAAAAGATTTAGAGGAGAACACTAATATAGACCTATAATAAGCATTTAAAACCCACTAAACAAGGTTAGAAAGGAGGACAATGGATGAGGAAGATTATCCTTCACATATTGCCATCATGTACAACTCACCAAACTAGATGCAAGGCAAGCTATAGGCAAAGAAATTCTCATATTACATCAAGAGGTAGTTATTATAAATGATTCATATGGTCAATCCTAATTAATATAGGGAGACTTTATAGTATCACAAAGAGTTATCTATCTCTTAAAAAGATAAAAATTCTAAAATCTGAGAACCCTTTACAAAATGGAAAGAAAAGGATAATATAGGAGAACATGGAGAGGAGAGAGAGAAGGGGGACACATCATTCATGATAATAAAAGGGTTGTCATCTTTAAGAGATGTTTACCTAGGCTTTTTATCCAATTATAATAGGTTATTATGATCAATATATTCATGATTTTCCTAGATAACCTCTAAATCATTCTATTGGTTGAACAAGCTAAACTAGAAAACAAGAGTTTCCCAAAAATGGCAAGTCATGATCTTTCTAGAATTGAATGCCCCAATTGCTTTCCAAATCCCCAAGTTATGTTTATTTAGATCTTCTTTTATATTTCATTATGAGGACAAAGTCTTCATATTTTAAAATTTCCAAAGACATGTCATTTCTACTTTGAGTGGAGGTTTGTCAAGGACATGCCTTGAGATAATCTTTTCATTAATCATATATATACTTTGTGCCTTGGATCCTACATCAAAAAGACTACAAGTGGAAACCAATATAAGGATATTTTTTTTACTATAGTATCACATATAGATGTCACTTTATTTAATGTTAGGTCATATCTGAGTCTGCATCAAGCTCCTTTTGCTTTACTTTTTTTTGAATCAAATCAGGCTCAAGTTTAAGCCCTTTAATTTTTCTTACCGAGTCAGGTCCATTTTTATTTATCTACTTTCATCGAACACCCCAACTCATCCCTTTGTTATTGGTTGTATACAATCATCCCATATCATTGACCCTTTTAACTCTATTTCACTCCATCATATTTTGAGATCTGATTAAATGTGGACCATGGATCTTTAGGGCCCACTGCCTTGAGCTTAGTTTCTCATTAGTTTTTAGGATTCATTGACCATTTGTCAAGCTCCTACATGATTAAAACTTGTCATATGCATGTTCCTTATTAGTTTCTTACCAAATATTTTGGATCTAAATGGTAACTTTTTGGGCCTTAAAAATGACATTCACATGGATGTCTACCATTTCTAGACCAACTCTACAATTTTACAGCTTAAAGCACAAAGATCATGGGGCAACCAAAATTATAGATAATGGACCTAATTATAAAAGGAATAAACCCTTTTTATCCTCTATCCATTTGAGCTTTCTACATTTTTTTGTAAAATTTTGAAGTTGATTGGTTTATTTGATCCTACATGACATCTTGATGATGGTCTGGTCTGAAATGGCTACATACGAAAACTTGTGTAATTCTATGTTAGGAACCAACTTTGTAAATACATATATTTCATTATGTTATGGAGCATGATCTAAAACTTGGTGCATGTTATCTTTGAAATAACCTAAATAAACCCATGTGACCAACTCTCCTTGACTCATCCACATGTTTGAGATCTAGAAGCATCAAAATGGTCACTTAGCTTTCCTACCATTAGAGCCAAAAGTTTCGATAGGCTCTAGATGCAATGAGTGGAAAAAATGAATACCATGCTCCCCAAACATTTTTGACACTCCATAGATTATCTTTAACTCTAGGCCTGTCCTAAGAAATTGACAAATTACATTTTAAGTGAACTTAAAGTGTTTCAAAATCTTTGTGAGCTTCATGGTTTCTTTGATCGACTCATTCCATTGATAGTTTGTCGAATCCATTTTGATCATTTGATCAATCAGGAACTCTACCTCTTTTTCTACATTAGGATGATTATCCATTAGGCACATGATTGGTATATGGGCCAAATATGTCCAACATTTTTGGTGACTCATAGGGAGGCATGTTTGTTATGCTTGAGAACCTAGTTTATATTGTCTTATCTAATCCATTAGGCATGGAGTCACCTCTCTAAAACTAAGATGATCATGAATATGATGCAAGGTTATCTCCTTTCAAAAACTTCCTCTTGAAGCAAAAAGGACAAAAGAACAATTAAAAAAATCAAGGGAAAGTGCATGTAGGCACTTACAAGAAGTTAAAATAACTAACCTATTGAATAAAATGTGCACAAATGCACTTAGAGAAAAGCATAAAAACTAATATAATATATATAGGACCCTTTCTAACTAGTACACCTATATAAAAAGGAAAACTTCTAGTATCATCCATGTGTAACAAAATAAGCTTAAAAATACCTAGTTTTGGAGGTACTAGAATTGTTGAACCTTATAGTTTGATGGCCAATCCTTTTTATGTGATCCCTAGTGGATGGAGTGGAATGAACATTTCTCCAATGTAGACATACTAATCTAATTCTTCCAATCTCAATCCATTTTGGATTGCATGAGCACTTGATTAATGTTTCTCTCCATTCTTGATAAAGTCTTGCATGAAGACTTCATTTAGGCGCTTAAGAACAATTGAACTTAGTTCAATTTATGGTTCAAAAAGACTATGTTATTTTACCTTTTCCTTGTGTAAACTAAGATATTTCATTCTTAGAGAAACATGTTCATAATGTTTTAGAGGAAGGACATGTCTATTATCCACTTTAAAATCTTTGATTATGGTATTAAACCATTGCCATAATTCCTTAGGATCTTAACTGATATGCTTCTCAGATTATATCACTTAAGCACTTGAGATGTCCCCTTCATTAACTTCACTAATATTTCATCTTGATCATCAACTACAAATAAAGGATGATTTGACCATCCAAGGTCCGAGACATCACATTTATCTTACTCAAGGTTTGATCTACTTTCCTATAGTTCTAACATATCAAAATTTTCCTCAACTAACACCTCAGCTTGAAGTGGGCTAGCATCAAGCACCTGGTTATGATCCTCTTATTAATCTATCAAGAATAGACCTTCATTAGTCCATTCAAGTTTTGATCTATTTTCAACTTGAGTATTACCTTCTTCAGGCAAGTTTTCAATATTAAGCTACTCTATTTCACTTAATAAATTTAATCACAAATTCTTCCATTGATATTCTAAGTTGCTTGAGCTATCTTTGGAATCCATAATAGGTTCATGAAGGTTATCATCTTGCTTCTCATCAAGATCCTACAACTTGAAAGATGAAACATGTTATTCTCTATGAAGTGGGCTACCTATTATGATTTCCTCATCATAGACACTTGCTTTGTCTTATTCAATCTCACTTATGATTGCAAGCTTCTCCTCTATCTTTTGTAAAATAGCTTCTTCCTCTAAGAGGTAGATGTTGGGAGGGTGAATGAGATCACCTTTCTTACAACTTAGGAGTGTGTCCTTACAGCTATTGAATTTTAATGGCTTCTTTGGTGGCTCTTGAGGAAAGGAGAGAGAGTCTTGGAACTCTTATACACCAATCTCATTGAGTTGAGCTATGGTTTCTTGATTTACTTTTGGCATAATGAACTCCTCCAAAATTGATTTTTAGACTACCTCAACCAACACATCCTCCTTCTTTTTATTCCCTTTCTAAATTGATTTCCATGATGGAAATAAGTATGGAACAAACTTTTTTTCCTTGTGAACAATTATAAGAGATGGTGGCTTTATAAGTTAGGGTATGAGATAGCCATGGTCAAATGTCTTGGAGAAGATCCATGATGGAATGGCTTCATACTCTTTAGTAGGAATAGGTGTTTGAACATGAGGCTATTATAAGGGAGATGACACATAAGGTTGATTCAAATGAGTCTACTAATATTCATAATTTATTAACATGATGTCTTCACTTTAGACCATGTTCCTTATTATTATGTCATCATTCTTATAAGGTTACCACTATTCTCTCTCATAAACTAACCATCTATTCTTGACTAACTAAAGATCGCTCATTAAATTTTATAGATCATCGATATGCATGAATAGAGAAAACTCCAAAACCTTGCCAGTCTCCCTTATCAACTCAATAAAAACTAATAATGCTTGATTGACCCCTAACAAGGATGTAACAGGGTAAGCATGGTCTTGGTAAGGGGAAGTAGAGGGTTGATTTGAATGGAAACAAGGATGACCTTGGCCACATGTAGGGGTAGAAGGAGGATAGAGGACATGATAGGGATGATAAGATATTTGAGGGCCACTTGGGGTGAACACATAAACATTATATACCTAATAAGTGTGATGATGAGGTATGGAATAAGCATACTGATCAAAATATGACTAATTATACATACTAGATTATGATTATTAGATACTTAGTTAGGCTACTTAACCAACTTAAAGATGCTTGGAGTCACGATTGATGCCTAATGCCTTTAAAGGTTGATATATCAAAGGAAAACACCAAAAATCCTTACACTAATTTGGACCTTGGGCCCATTAAGCATGCCAAAAATTAATATAGGCTGAATTCTCACCCTTAGAGAGGGTTCTTCAGGCTCTCTCTAATTGAGTTATAATGTTGGGATAAACCTAGGTTGTGGGTCACCTATGTTGGGGTTGAACCTTTAAAGTAGGTTGAATTTCTCTTTAATGCTCACATAAACTAATGCTAGACTAATGATTCATAGGGAAAAGGGTTAAAAAGATAATAAGGGATCCTAAGAGGGTTAACTAGGTAATGCACCACATTTAAAAGGGAATCTCCCATAAGCTTGATCCCACACTATATCTGTAGGAGACAATACTAGCTTACTTAACCTCTAGGTCAAGCTAATTGCATTAGTATTCCATAGAAGAGGTTTGGATTAGAACACTAATCTATACCTTCAAGTAGCATTGAAAACCCTCTAAATGAGGTTAAAAAATAGAAAAATGGATGAGGAATATTCTCCTTCAAACAATTCTATCATTCACAACTCACCAAACCAAATCCAAGGAAAGAGATAGGCAAAGAAAGTCTCATATTACATCAAGAGGTAGTTCTTACAAATGTTTGATAGGGTCAATCCAAATCAATTTGAGTATACTTTGAATTATCCCAAAGATTTCCCTATCTCATAAAAAGCTAAAAATTCTAAAATTTGAGAATGCTTTACAAAATGGAAATAAAGGGATAATATAGGAGAAGGGGGAGAGGAGAGAGAGAGAAGGGGGAACACATTATTAATGATACTAAATGAGCTACCAACTTTAATATATGTTTCACTAGGATCTTGGTCAAATCAAAATAGGTTATTATGATCAAGATATTCATGATTTGCCTAGATAGCCTCCCAATCATTCCATTGGTTGAACAAGATACACTAGAAAACAAGAGTTTGCCAAAAATAGCTAGTCATAATCCTATTAGAATTAAATGCCACAACTGGTTTCCAAATCCCCAAGTCCTAGTGGTTTTTATCTTCTACTATATTTCATTATGATGACAAAGTCTTCATATTATCAAACTACTAAAGACACATCATGTCTTCTCTGAGCAGTGGTTTGTTGAGGATATGACTTGCGATGATGTTTTCATTAATCATATATTTTATTTATGCCTTGGATCCTGGACCAAAAAGACTATAGGTAAAAACCAATCTAAAGATATTAGTTTTCATATAGTTTCACATATATTTGTAACTTTTTTCAATAATAGGTCCTATTTGATTGTACGTTGAGCTTTGTTTCCTTTACTTTTTTTTTTGACATAGGTTGGGCTCAAGTTTAGGCCCTTTAATTTTTCTTGTTGCATCAAGTCTATTTTCCTTTATCAACTTTCATCAAACACCTTGGCTCATTCCTTTGATATTATATATATATAATCAATCTAGATCATTCACCCTTTTGAATCTATTTCAATCCATCAAATTTTGAGATCTAATTAACCACATACTATGGATCTTTGGGACCCACTTCCTTGAGCTCAATTTCTCATTAGTTTCTAGGATTCATTAATCATTTGACTTGATCTAGCTCCTTCTCGCTTAACACTTGTCAACTACATGTTCCTTTTTAGGTTCCTACCAAGTATTTTAGATCTAAATGGTCAATTTTTAGGCCTTAAAATGATGGTCATGCATATGTCTACTATTTCTTGACCAACTTTGTATGTTGACAACTTGAAGCATAAAGATAATGAGGGCACCAAACTTGTAGATAATGGACCTAATATTTAAAGGAATAAATGCTTTTGATCCAATATCCATTTAATATTTCTATGTTTTTAGTAAAATTTTAAAGTCAACTAGTTCATTTGATCCTACATGATGTCTTGATGATAGTTTGGTCTGAAATGGCTAAGTATGAAACTTAGCAAATTCTAAATAAGAAGCCAACTTTGACCATAAATATATTTCATTTTGTTATGGTACATGAGCTAAAACTTGGTGCATGTTATCTTAGGAATAATTTGAATAACTCCATGTGACCAAATCTCCTTGACTCACCCACATGTGTGAGATATAGTAGAATCAAAATGGTCACTCAAATTCCCTACCACCAGAGCCAAAATTCTAGATAGGCTCTAGATGGAATGAGTGGACCAAATGAATACCATGCAATCCCAATAATTTATGACACTAAATAGAGTCTCTATAACTCTGGACCTATCCTTCTAAATTGAAACATTACACTTTAAGTGAACTTAAAGTGTTTCAAAAGATTTGTGAGCTTCATGATTTCTCTATTCCACTCATTCCATCTAGATCTTGTCTAAGCCATTTTGATCATTTGATCAATTAGGAAATCTACCTCTTTCTCCACATTAGGACCATTAACAATTGGACACATGTTTGGTATGTGGTTCAAATATAGATAACACTAACTTGGGCACAAAGGAATGAAGTTGTATCTCCAGAAGGTATATGCTAAAACATGGTACAAAATAGTCTAATCTCAAATATTTAACATCAAGTGTCTTGCATAAAAAGGTCAAGTGGATGAATAAAAATTGGAATGCCAAAATATAGGTTCAAAGTGTTTCAAACAAGTCTAACATTAGAAAAAAAAAGTTGTTAGGTCTTTTAGAGAAGGAACAAAATCTAAGATCAAAATACACATGTGTTAGGTCTTTTTGAAAAGGCAGAAAAGCTAGACTTTAAACAAAATAAGGTATGATATTTAATCTAACAAATCTGAAACACTTTGGTATAAACTAAGAATTCAAATTTAAAAATAAAACTAGTCAATTGGTATGATGCATGAAATAATAGGCATATGTAAGATAGGATATTTATCCTGAATCTAAGTACAAACAATAGTTTTTCAAATTGAATAAAAAATAAACCTAAGTTGTACAACTCAAAGGATAAATATCTATATCTAGGCCAAACTTACATAGGGCATAGTTAGAAATCAATCAATATTTGAATTTGAACTTGTCAAGGTTAATTAAAAAATAAACTTGGAAAACTAGGTTTCTTTAAACAAATAATAAGCTAGACAAGAATGAACAACATAATGGCTCTACATAAATATGTCAAAGGCACACATGGATTTGGATTTAAAATTTGTAATTTAGATGTAAGGTCAATAAGTATTTCAAATGATTTGAGCAATGCAACAATGTTATCACACTCTAAAGATGTAATCAATGGTTTAGTTTTAAGACACTAAAGGAAAAGATTCAAAATGAATTGGGTGGTGTAATGACACCCTTTTCAATAAAGTGACATACACACACACAAAGGTTGATAAAATTACTATGCCATATGTATGATGAAAAATGGGAAGCATAACACCTACTCAATCAAAGAAGTGATGTATAGACAAGACTCATATTGACATGATAATATAAATAAATAGTTTAGAGTCAAAAACATGACATAAATGATTAAAATGACACAAACACCTAAGTGTAACATCTTAAACCCTAAAAATGACAAGGTTGCATATTACTATCAAATTAAATAAATATGCTCACTCTTGACAGAATTTTAGTTGTTAATCCAAAAATTAAAACTGCTTGAAAAGTAGGAGCTTTGGGCCACCTCTTCCCTCAAGATTTTTTAATGTGACATGGAACTTCAAGCTACTTTCACTACATTAACCATATGTCTGTGGTAAGTGGGGTTTTTCTAAACTATAATTTTTTGTGCATTTATAGATGGTCCCAAGTGTGGATAACACAAGATATGCTCATATAAATTATATCTACATCAACTAAATCATTGTGAAAATGTCTTATCCTTTTCAAAACCATTACATCTATCACTTGCTCAGTGTAGTGTGGTGTTTTATTTGATCATATATTCTAAGGGTAGCAATCTCTAATGAAGATAATCAATCCACTCAAACTACCATCCCAATGATTCACTAGCTGAATTTATATACCCCACCATGGAGTGGGGTTGAAATGATGCTAGAAGATGAATTCCTAGGTCAATAACTCCATAAATAACCCATGAGGAGGTGATGAACTCCCGCTCACAAGCTAAAATTCATAAAAAATAAAGACAAATGAAAATAATTTATGGTCATTTTGGGGTCATCCAAACCATAAATAGTTGGGGAGAGCCTTAGAGACATTCTTATCACACTTTTGAACTAAAGTGAATGAGGCAAATAATGAGAAATTTTGGGCACCTAATTTCCCTAAAGGGGATTAGGGGAGAGCATAATGCATCAATCATTTTACTAAAATAAACATCTTTCAACAAACAAGCATAAACCAAACAACTCTTAGGAGTATGTAAATAAGTGTGAAAGTATTTTAACAAACAAAGTATGTTGTGAAATCTTAGCCCCTTGGAATTTTTTGTTGAAATATTTTAAATAAAATTAAAATGATTTAGACAAAAATATTATTATAACACTAATTTGAAATGTTAAATTTTCAAGTTAGAAGTGTTTTACATGTCTCCTTATGGCCTTGGGGTCCTAAAAAACATGTTAGGGAGTCCTTATGTTTATAATCACTTCATGGATGAAAAAATAACTTCCTAAATATTTATCTTAGGTTTACATAGTGAAAAAACCATATAACACAAAGACAAACTATAACTACTTCTACAAAACCACAAATGTCAACACAATACCATAACTTGTGGGAAAATAGACCATTAAATGAAAAATCTCTACTCTAATTAAAAAATCATTAAAGTAAATGCAATACCATTACTATGAGCATGATTATTTTACAACTTAATAAAAAATGGCTAGCATGGCTACTAGTGGTTTAAAGCCAATACCATGAAATTTTAAGTAATACTATTAAAATTATGATAATATTGTAAATTGCAAAATTATGGCATTGTAATATATCATGAAAATTATGAAAATACCATGACTTGAAATTCATGACATTTTAATACTATTAAAATTATGACAATACCATTACTCACAAAGTTGTGACATTGTAATATCACAATTTTAACACAAACATAAAATGCTAGCCAAAAAACTCAATGGATAAAAGCAAAAATGCAAGCAATATGACAAAATCATGACTATAAGATTAATGATATTGCATTATCCCTATTCTATATATCAAAACCGTGACTACATAGAAAAAATTTGTGACTTCTAAAAAAATGTCCCTAAGCCTCAAATTTTCATGTATTTTGATCATCAATCTTGAATTTTTACATGAAAATTATTAGTAGAATGCGTTTAAAGGCCTTAGGAGCAAATTCATGGGGTGAATGTCCCACTAGATGTGCCAACATGTGAATTAAGAATTTGACATAAAGGGGAGGTTAGTATTGTGTTAGTTTGATAAAATAAATGAAATGAACACACTAATATCCTAACACGTCTATCCTAGACACTAGGGAGAGCTTAGTAAAGAAACTAAATGAAATCACAATAAAAACATAAAAGAAATAAGTTGTTTACCTTCCTTGGGAGCTCTAAATGGATTTGTTGAATGGTTTTCTTGGCTTGTGCATCAAGAATTATTTGAAAATGGATGTTGATTTGCTCCTCTATCCTTGGCACTTTGGATTTGATGTTTCTTGGATTAAGATTTGGGAATTATAACACTACTTACAAGGCATTTGGGAATTATAACACTATATCAAAAGAGCTTGTTGAAGATATTTGACCATAATAAATTCACACCAAAATAGCTTTAAAACCAATAGGCATGGCCTTGTATTTATAACCTTAGGAGTTAAATCTTACTAAAGGTGAGTTAAGGTTGAGTTAAGGATTAGAATGGGTTCAAACTAAGAGTTAAAACTAACTCTAGTTGAGTTAATAGTTGTCAAGTAATTATGATTTGCAATGACTGGGCATGGCTCTCAAAATTATATATTTTAGAATATTTTCAAAGAGCTTAACAAATCATAAAGGTAATAATTAAAGGTTAGGATATTTTAATTTTTGGAATTTCCATTTTTAGATATTCATTAATTATAAATGGATAATTCAACTAGGCATTTAATCTTGTTTAACATGTTAATTTGTTTAGATTATCCTTTTTACTCTTCCAATATTTTATTAAGTGATTAAGTGCCCCACTTAATAGGTCCATAGGACAAATTGATAGTTGTGATGTCATGAGGTGGTTAGGGATGAATCCATGAGAGGTTATTATTGCATATATTAGAATACACCAGTTATGCATGTCTTAACACAATTATGATTTGTGATGAATGATGCACAATAAAATTTGGGATGTTTAGTGATTCTTAGGCTTAATTTACAATAGTTGGTAGGCATTGTTCTGAAGTCTAGTTAGAAGCTAGTTGTGGATAGTTTTAGGTGTCTACATATACAAAGAGCCATTATAAAGTAAACTATGTATAAATAAGGAGGAACATACTAACTAATGAATCTCATAAGAGACTCACCATCAAGGTTTCCTTTATCAAATAGAGGAGGAGTAATAATGTATGATATATAAAAATGTATCTAAGGTCTAAGAACTAGATATACTAAGTTATCTATAACTGATACTACATGTGGAGTGGAACTAGGAATATGTGAAGTTAACTCAATTTGCTTGTGAATTATAGGGATCTTAGGGACCCATCTAATATAAAATGTTGTAGATGAATTAGATGTTTTTTGTTAAGAATTATAGGAACTTAATAACATTTATCTTGGAATGAAAAAGGTAGAGAGAGGCTCTATAGAATCTATAACATGTGTATAATGTATGGATATTTATAATAAGGGTGTTTTTGGGAGATTATACACATGTGGTAACACTCTAGAAGTATACCTTGTAGGCTCATAAAAGTAGCCATAATTAGCATTCAACCATACTTCAGTTTGATTCCTATAAACCATTTAAAATTAAACTTAGAAATCACTAAACATATTGAATTTGCTTTCACATCATTCAAAAAATCTCAAAATCATGTTGAGACATCCCTGATTGGGGTATTCTATCGTATGTAATAATAATGTCTCATAGATTCATCCCTAATCACATTGTGACATCACAACAATCAATTTAACCTATGGACCTATTAAGTGGGGCACTTGCACACTAAAATCAAGTCTTGAAAGAGATAAAAGGCTAATCAAAATTAATTAATAAGATAAACATGATTAAATGCCTAGTTTAATTATCCATTTTAAATTAATTAATATCTAAAAATGAATTTCAAAAATTGAAAATATTCTAACCTTTCATCATTGCCTTTTATGATTTGTCAAGTTCTTTAAACATATCCTAAAATATCTAATTTTAAGAGCCATGCCTAGTAATTACAAATCATAATTACCTGACAATTATTAACTTTAGTAGAGTTATTTTTAACTCACCTAGGTTTATTTTTAACCCATTACAAGCCTTAACTCAACTCCAACTCACCTTGGTTGAGAAATAATTCCTTAGGCTATAAATACAAGGCTATGTCAACTTAATTCTAATCTCTCATAATCCAAAGTTATAATGTTAATTTAGAGGGAGGCAAGCTTTGCAACATTGTTATAATTCCAAAATACTAAGCCAAGAAAAGACAAGCCACATCAAATACATGGTGCCAAGGAGATAAGGAGCCAACAAGCTTCATTTTCCAAAGACTTATTGATGCACAAGCCAAGCAAGCCACTCAATAAAGCATTTGGAGTTCCAAAAGAAGATAAAAGGTTTATTGTATTTTATGTTTTTTTTGTGTTTCCATTTAGATCTTGTTACTAAGCCCTCATTAGTGTATAATCTAGGAGTGTAAGTGTTAGTGTGTTTATTTGAGTTTTTATTTCTTATGCTAACACTATACTAACCTCCCTTATTGGATTCCTATGATAAAAAATGGCATTCCCAGTGGGACGTCAAACATCCCATACAATCAAGGATATTTATATGAAACTCTTAGATTTATTAATTAATGCTTGAAAATATTCAAAATCTTATTTTTAACTTTGTTTTTCATGTATTTTATTTTTTAGTGACATCAATTTTATAGAGAGACCGATGTCGATCCTAATAAAACTGACGTCATCCTTGCCAAAACTGATTTCAATCCACCCAATACTAACATCAACCCTTTTATGTATAAAAAATAATGGTAGAACATGATAGATGAGTTTTAATAGAGTTTTTTGCTTTTTTTTTTGATTCTAAGATCTTGAATATTATTTGACTAACTATTTTCCTATAGGATCTAGTGTTATATGTTACTTTTTAGGTTTCAGTTGCTAACAATATTTTTTGTGAAATCCATAATACGATTTTTTGTATTTTTTTTTTTGAAATAAATGATGATCTATGTCATTTTATGTCTATCACTTTTTATTGACAAACGTTGATCCATATAGATTGACATTGATCGTTGCATGGATCGATGTCGATCTCTGAGACAAAAAATAGAGAAACTTGAGAGCAAATTTTGAAATTTTGTTTTCTATCTCATTCTTAGGCTTCTAAGTAGTCAAAAACCCTCTAACAATTATAGGTCCTAATATGAAAAATATCAATTTTGAACAATGGTTAAATCTTTCACACCTTGTCTTTGGTGTTTAAAATGAACTTAGTTTATTTTGCATGCCTTAGTTATTTTGAAAGTTTTACAATTTTTTTTAACAAGTGCCAAGGGGATTAAACTTCATAACACATATTTTTTTGGTGATTAAAATTAACTCTCACACTAGATAAATGATCTTAAGATTTTCATTTTCATTTGTTGTTTGTTAAAAGTTATTTATTTTATCAAAATGATTGATGCGTGTATGTTCTCCTCCCATCCCCTTTAGGGTACTTAGGTGACCAAAAGTGCTCATTATTTTCCTCAATCACTTTAGTCCAAAAGAATTAAAATAATGTCATTAAGGCCCTCCTCAAATGTTTATGGTTTGGGTGTGATCCAAATGTGATCCTAAATTATTTTGACTTGTGTTTTATTTTTATGCATTTCGGCTTGTGAGTTGGAGTTCATTGCCTCCTCACAATTTATCTATGGAAGTGTTGACATGTGAATTCATTTATTAGCATCATTTAAATCCCACTTGATAATGGGGTATATAAATAAAGGGTGACCTAAACAGATGCCTATTTTGAGAAGTTAAAATATTCTCAATTAGTATTACTCTGACTCAAACCATAGGGGAAAGTTGGACATCATACTACACTAAATAAGTAATAGATGTAGTGGATTTAAAATGGAAAATACCTTTTCACAATAATTTGATTTGCTCAAATCCAATTGACATGAGCATGTATTATGTTAGACATACTTGGGACCATCTATAAATGCATGAAAATTGATATATTAGAACAATCCCACTTTCTACAGATAAATTATTGATGCAGGGTGAGTATCCCAAAGTTTCATGTCATAGTACAAATACTTGGAAGAAGAGGGGGCCTAAATACCTAATTTTCTTGTGCTTTTATTTTTGGATTAACACTTAAAATCATTCCAAGAGTTAATATTGATATAATTTGATAGCATCATGTGACTTCATCAATTTTAGGATTTAGGATGTTACACTTAGGTGTTTGTGTCATTTTATCCTTTATTGCATGGTCTTTGAGTCTAAACTATTGGTTTATTATGTCGCATCCAAATGAGTATTGTCTTATATATCAATCCATTTTTTGAGGAGGTGTTACATCATCCATTTGGTATCATACCTTTGCCTTAATATCTTGACAAATCTTTGCATGTGTATTACTTGATTATAAAGAGTAACAATACACTTCCTGATTCATTCCAAATCTTATGCCTTTGAGTCTTGAAACATACCATTTGTTAAATATTTAGAGCACAATAATTTCATTATGTTGTTTGAATAATTTCATAGATTTATTTGCATTGTGTCAAAATTTTAATTTTAAAACCAAAGCCATGTGTACCTTTTGGATCTTTGTCTAGAGTCATTATGTTGTTCATTGATATATAGCTTATTTTTTAGAAGTTGAGTTTTCATAAGTTAAGTTTTAATTAACCTTTCCAAGTTAAAATCCAAACATTGATTGATTTTTTCCTATGTATTATGTAATTCTTGGCCTAGACATTGATCTTGTCCTTTTGGGTTGCGTAACTTAGGTTAATTATTTAAAAAAATTGAAAACTCTTATTTGTGTCTTTATTTGGAGTAGATAGCCTATCTTCCATATGCCTATTATTTCATGCCTTATACGAATTGATAGAGTTCATGTCTAAAATTAAATGCCTTGTTTATACCAAAGTGTTTTAGATTTGTTATATAAAATCTCTCACCTTGTTTTTTTTAAAGTATAGATTTTTTGCCTTTTCCAAATGACCTAGCATATGCTTATTTTGATCTTAGATTTTGTTCCTTTTTTGCCAAAAGACTTTACAACTTTTTTTTTTTTAGATTAGACTTGTTTAAAAAAAATTGTACCTAGAGTTTGGCATTTTGGTTTTATTTCATCCACTTGACCTTTTTTTAAGACATTTTACATTAGACATCTGATGTTAGACTATTTTGTACCAAGTTTTATCATAGAACTTTTAGAGATACAACTCTATCCTTTGACCAAGTTAGATCAATTTCAAGCTATTTGTCCTTTTGGACATTTTTTTAAAGAGTTTATAGAAATTTAAACCCTTTTTCATGAAACATTAATCATTGATTTGAATATGTCTCACTATAATAATAATAGATCCATGTACAATCTAGGATATGATAATGTCATCACATAAGATGATTTTGTTCACAACCCCTATGGTGATGATGTAGTTTTTGAGATGGATCCTTATCCACCTTACAACACTAAATCAAGGGAATAAATCCAATATAATTTATCACACTATTTGCTCAACACACCTCCATATACAAATCAACACCAAGAAAAAATAATATAATATCTAGCTAGCATACCTTTGGTTGTAGACCAAGTTAAATAAAAACCATAATACATTACGATGCCATCAACATATTACCCCTATTTTTGTGATCATCACTTGATTGTAAATAAGGATGAAGTTTAATTAGATCCATAGAGGTAGGGGCCAAGTTTCTAGTAGACTTCCCCCATGAAAATTTTCCAAGTCTAGTTAGAGTGCCTTATAACATACCTTATAACTAGAACATTGAACATGCCTCTTCTAGTATCCCTCAAGCTCTACTGTTGATGTTGTATCAAGACACATGTATTTGTTTCATAGGAAAAAAACCTCATGAAAGACCACTTTATATAGATTTAGACATCATACCAAACCTATTTAAACTTAGTACATAATTTTAATAGCATGACCATGTCAAATGCTCCTCTTATTGAGCTATCTCCTTCAATAAGAGTCTTAATTAGATTAAAAAGCCATGAAAGTTTGGGTATAGAACCATTTGTGCAAAGTAATCATTTGGAGACATATTCAATGCCCCAACTATCAAATAAGTTTCTACTAATTCTATGTAGATGAATGTGCCAAATATGGTGGATAACACAAGTATCATCCACTCTAGACCAAAGTGGTGTAACTACACAAACAACTAGCCCACATAAAAGGGTGACTTTATTTAACACCAAAAGTGGTTCATAATAGTAGGGAGAAATATATTCTACCTCCCAAATATAATAATATACCTCTATTCCTCAACCAACTACTTCTAGCACACAACCACAAGGATTAAGTAATCAAGTAACAACCAGTGCCTTGCCTCAACAAAATATTATGAATGTTACTCCACTTCCATAGGTGATGACTAACATTCCACAACAATAGACACAGTCAAATATACCAATGTAGTAGAGGCAAAAAAAATTGCCACCTTAATAGGAGTAACCACTATTCCACCTCATAAGATAGGGAAAAGTACACCTCTTTAGTCATAGACTAACATGCCTTTGCAAATAATGTCTAATAAATAATGTATGACTATTAGTAAGTGACAAATGCTAAAAATTCAATAATTATTTACCTTACAACAAGGTTTCACACAACCAATAGGTACAATTATTCCATAAGTACTAATTAGGCTATAATTTCCTTTCATTCTAAGTGTGACATGAGTTTAATGATAGGGCCTTATTTCACAAAAAAATCCCCTTAGTCAGCCAAGTTTGACTAGTTTATAGTAAGTCCCTAATCAACCTCAATAGGCATGGTACTTCACTCTAAGATATATCCTTCCATCCCAAGCATAATTCCCTTAAAACTAGCCCTACATACCCAATCACAACCATAATATCACATTGTAATGTGTGCAATTCCAATAGTCCACATCCTAATCTACAAATACATATTCCTGATAAACTCCCTCACCAAACCAAAATTCCACAAAAAACCATGCCTACATTATACACCAGTCAAACTAATCCACTTTTAACTACCCACTCTCCACCTCAATCCAATATTCCATCTTGTTTCCTTGAACAAGAATTGCAATAGATGAAGGATGCAATACTATAATACAGGATGGGAAGGAGACCAAATTTTTTAATTTGGATGATGTGTGTTACCACCCATTCAACATGGAGTATCTATAAATACCATTTCCTCCAAGGCATGAACCATCAAAGTTTGACAAATACAAAGGTAAAAGAGACCCCAAGGCCCATTTAATTGAATTCTTTGTTGCTTATTAGTTAGTGGATTATAGTGACATATACCTCCTAATATTGTTTCTTTGGAGTCTAGTAGGATAGGCCTAGGAATAGTTATTAAAATTATTGAAGAACTTAGTATCTAATTTTGATGACCTTTTAGATAAAGTTGTGTAGTATTTCTCCTACAATCTTAAACATGAGATTTTTTGGGTGGATTTGACTCAATCCAAATAGAAATCTAATGAAATTTTAGTAATATGTCTATTATGATGGAGAGAATTTGCTATCCATTTAACTCATAGTTTACCATATGAACAATTAGCCACTATGTTTACCAAAAATTTGCATTATGAGATATCTTACCATCTAGATCTATAGTATGCACACACTTTTAGGGAAATCATCGATAAAGGTTTGCTAATAAAAAAGGCCATTATTAATAAATGGATCATCAATATTACATCATCAAATCAAAATAAAAACCAAAGAAATGGCCCAAATCAAAACCATAACCAAGTCCAAGTCCAAGAATTAGCACCAACTCAAGTTAATAATTATGAAAAATCTAAGAAGTTTAAATGTAATAAGAATTTTTTTTGGAGTGGAGTGTCTAGGTTATGGCAAGTCCAAATAGTGAAAATACCATCTATTCATTAAAAACCTATTTAGTAAGCACACCCTTCATAGTAGCCTATAATAACTCAACAAACACAGTAGCCATTGCCTTTATAAACCCCTCATTGGAGGCAAAATACATATGCATGCTAAGTTTTCAGCAACCTTGGAGAGCCTATTGAAGCTATGTTTTGCAAACTAGCCATTGCTAATCTGATTAGTTGGCCAATACCAATGCACCATCTTAAGGCAATTCCTTATCTAGATTGGTATAAATAAAATGAATCATAGAAATACCATCGAGTTAATTGACATAATTTATGACATTGTGTGTAGATGAAATACCTAATTCCAAATATGTTAGGAAATTAGGAGATAATATTCGATAATAAATCATCTACATCTAATCAAACTTAGTATTTATCAAAACCCTTTTCTATAACATAACAATAATAACCAATAATAACATCAACAAAGGCTAGAATAATAATAGAAACACTATCAATAGTTAAGGCAATAGCTACAGTACCACTAGCAAAAAAACTAAGATCAAATGAATAGATGGAACTGAGTCCAGAATGATGCTAATAACAAATAGACTTACCATGTAATTACACATGAATACAACAAGGTTGTAGGCCATATTATGGGAGATTGAATTTTCACCATCTCCATTAATCCAAGACCAAGTATTAACCAAATAAGACGGTTACTAATCAATCCTAACCAACCAACCTATGTTGATGATCCTTTCTTAACTTGGGATCACATACATACATACTAGTAAGTAGGTATTACTACCTTCAAACCTTATGTTGATAACTCATCATTGACCTATGACCATATACAAGTATACCAACAATTAAAACTTATCCTATTTGGTCCACCTCTACCATAATTTTATAGAAATAATGGTTTTGTATCTAATCCCAATTATGTAATCACCACTTAGCAGTCAAAGATTACCATTCTAGGACCACAACCATCTACTAATACACCCATCCAACCAACTATTATAACTAGGAACGATCCATATACCATTGTGCAAGAAAATATCTTTGATATTGTGGAACAACTTCAAAATACTCCTGCATAAATTTATATCTTAGATTTGTTGTGTATGTACACCATCGACAAGAACACCTTGACTAAGTTCCTCAACCAATCCCAAGTTCTAAATGACATAAGCCTAGAAAAATTCTAATATTTGGTTGAACATCTCTCCCTAATCCATCATTTATCCTTCAACCAAAGTGATATGTAATCCCTTGGCCCTCTTCATAAAAATTTGTTAAACATTGAAGTTGTCATTGTATGTCACAAAGTGAAGTGTGTCCTCATAGGTAATGGTTTAGGTCTACATATCATGTAATTAAATCTCATTAATTATCTCAGATACACAATATCTAATCTCTAAAAGATCACAAATAAGTCCTATGATAATGAAGAGTGAAAATCACAAAACACAACCTATTTTGGAGAATGGGTGAACACCCTTAGCCACAAATAGTTAAATAAAACATTGAGGTCCTAAAGTGAAGACCTCTTTGAGGTGATTTGAGACTAGGGTAAAACTAAAGATAAATGTTAGTCTGCTGGTGAAAACATGTTTTAGGCACCATTAGATGGGGGTGTTTAACCTTCCTCAAACATAACTCAGGAGAACACCAATGATAAACTTACCTATGGGTCCAAGTTTAGTTCTGAATAATAACATGCCTTTAACCAAATCATTCAATAGTTTCCAATAGTGTTTGTCACATGGCCATACTTACCATTAGTAGATTTGATTTATCTTGCTGAAGAGAACATGAAGAGAAAGTCTAAATAGAGGACTCTATTATTGTAGACCAATTTTAATCATTGCCAACTATTCTATAAGATGGTTTTACTATTCTTTTGGAGGAAGCTATAAAGGTAAACATCAAAACTCCAAATGACTGGAAATGGATAAAATTAGGTGTGTTTCTCACTAAGGAGGAATGTGAAATATTTACATCCCTTTTGATGGAATTTGTTGACATATTTACTTGGGGATACTTAGACATACTTGGTTTTGACCTTACCATGGTTGTATACCACCTTATTTTACATCCTTATGTCAAACCTATGAAGTAAAAATTATACAAGATGCATCCTCACATTGTTGTATTATGTTAGGAATAAAATAAAAAATTAATGCAAAATAATTTCATAGAATCACAATAACAAGAGATATGAACAAAGATTCATAAAGAACATAATTTAAAATTCACAACAAAAAGAGAATATTTAATGTAGTTCACCCAATGTGGGCTACATCCACCAAGAAACACTTGTTCAAATCTTATTATAAGCCAACAAGAGTACAATCTACTCTTAGATCAGTCTTCTCACTATTAAAATTCACAAATATTTGTTGGAGATGCATTCAACAAATTCTCATAAATTTTTACTTGAATTTACCTACTTTTTTGACCTTCTCAAACTCAGTTCTTCCTATATTTTACATATTGTATGTCCATCTATATATAATTACATCAATAAGAAACCAACACAATAGTTTTACAAAACAATGGGGTAAGTCAACCGATAATGGTTCCCCATTAATTATGGGTGATGACACTAGACATATACAAGTATAGATAAACCATGTATTTATACTAGTAAAAATGAGGGGGACCTAATTTTTTTGGGGGGGGATACCACCCCCAAACCTTGGCAAGAATAAATTAAGAGTGTATAGTAAATTTTAATGTATAATATTTGAATTACATTTTAATGTATAAATAGGATCCATAACATAACAATATACCATTTAAAAATTAATTTCATCTGAGTAGGCTTCTCAACCCTTCACTATCATATATGAAGGCCAACCAAAATTGAATATAGATTATTTTTCTCCCTTTTGACCACCTTAATCTACAAGATTTTGACTCGTATGAATCTTCTCTAGCTTTAAATTCTCTTCTTCCAAAGTTGTCCTAATTAAATGGTACTTGAACTATATATGCTTCATCCTAGAGTGTAAATTAGAGTTCTTTAATAGGTGTGTAACACTCTAACTATCACTATATAGCTTCCTTTCCTCTTACTTATGCTCCAAATCCTCAAGTAACTATTATAACTAAATCATCTCTTTATTTTCCTCTATGACATCAACATACTCAACCTTTGTGGCTGACAAAGCCACAAGCTTTTGTAGTTGTGAAATCTAACTCACTATTGTGTCACCTATAATAAATACATACCCTTTCATGTTTCTCTTATTGTCTAAATATATATCCATGTCTGAATATACATAACCACACAAAGTGGCATCTAATCCACCATAGCTTAAAGTTGTCCCCATTATCCCTCTCAAGTACCAAAGAATCGAATTCACTACCTATTATTTCTCTCTACCTAGATCACTCATGAACCTACTTATTTCTCCCACTACATGGGCAATATCTATCCTAGTGTATACCATGACATACATCAAGCTACTGACTATTGATGAGTAAGGCACCCTGGACATTTAGATTCTCTCCTCCTCTATCTTGGGACACTGCTCCTTTGATAACTTGAAATGGACTACCAAAAGATTCCCAACTAGTTTAGCATCCTACATACTAAACCTCTCTAAGAATTTATTAATGTACTCTTCTTGACCTAAATTCAGCTTTCATTCCTTCCTATCTTGAGTTATTCTCATACCAAAGATTTTTTTTCTACTCCTAAATCCTTCATAGCAAAGTAATTACTATGGTGTTCTTTGAGTACCTTTATTTCCTACATGTTTTTACCTTCAACCAACATGTCATCCACATATAGACATAGTATAATGTAATTACCATCATCAAATTTATTTATATATATGTAATGGTCTGAATGACACTTGGAATATTCCTACTCCATCATTAAATTGTCAAATTTCTTATATCACTATCATGGAACTTGTTTCAAGCCATATAAGCTCTTCTTCAATTTACACACCATGTTCTCCTTCCCTATGACCTGAGATCGATGTGGTTGATCCATGTATAAATCTTCCTCTAAATCACCATAAAGGAATGTAGTCTTCACATCTAGCTACTCTAAGTGTAAATCTTCTACTACTACTATCCTAAGAGCAATCCTAGTAGAATTCATCTTCACCACTTGAGAAAAAAATTCATTAAAATCAATTCCCTTCTTCTGTGTAAACCCCTTTACCACCAATTAGGTATTGTACCTTTTCTTGCTTCCATCATCATCTTTAATTTTGTACATCCACTTGTTCTACAATATTCTCTTACCTTTAGGTTTCTTTACCAAATCCAAAGTCTGATTTTCCATGAGAGATTGATGTTCCTCATCCATTCCTTATTCCCACTTTTCCCTCACATCTACCTACATTGAGTTTTCAATGAACTATGGCTCTGTATTTTAAGTGAGTAATAAATAATGAAGAGATGGAGAAAAATATTTAGGTTCCCTTCTTACCCTAGAAGACCTTCTCACCATAGGACTTTGGTATTCCTATGGAGTAGGTGCCTAAATTATTTGCTTAGACACTTTACCATATTTAATGTCCAACAAAGTGTACTCTTTTCTTGAATCATCTATTTTATCCAAAAACTACTATTCATACATGACTTTTTCATAAAAGATCACATCCCTAGACTGAAATTTTTTCTTATCCTTATAACTCTAAATTTGAAAACCAAAGTCATCCTCACCATAACTAATAAAGGTGCATTTTTTATATTTAGCCTATAACTTGGTCCTATAATATATATAAATATGAAAAAAAGATTCAAAACTAAATAATATAATAAATGAATAATCAACCTTCAAACCAGACCATGCTTCCTCATGTATGCCTCCATCCAAGGAAGATGAAGTTCCTCTATTGATCATATATATAGCCATGTTTACTACTTCTACCCAAAATTAAAGGGGTAGTCTTGTGTGTAACCTCATGCTCCTAACACATTCCATGATAGTCATGTTCATCCTTTCTGACACTCCATTATGCTATGGAGTTCTTGAAACTATCCTCTATCTATGAATTCCATTCCTAGAATAGTAATAAAAAAATTCATTATTCTAATAGTCCCCACCATTATCTAACCCAAGACATTTTAACTTGAGACATGTTTCATTCTCAACCAAGGATTTCCATATTTTAAATGTAACAAAAACATAAAATTTTATCCTAATTCCATACACCCAAAATTTCCTAGTTTCATCATCAATACAAGTAACACAATAAGATGAGCCACCAATAGAATATACTTGAGTCAACCCCCATACATCTGAATGAGCCAAATCCAACTTATCCTCCTTCCTCATAGGGCTAACATTGAGAAACTTTACCCTTTTTTTGTACACATAGTCTTCAAAAAAATCTAAATCAACCTTTTCAATATGGGAAACCTATCTTTCAAAATTGGCTATGTGATGAATCTTATAGTGCCACAAAGTTGCGTCTAAAATTGAAGCAACTAAATTACAATATTCATCACTACTTGATAAATACAAGGTACCAACCTTCTTGCATATTTCTACCAAAAGAGCAACCTTGGTCATCTTTCAAGAATATGCTATAAAATTCACCATATAACCTTCACTACCTAGCTTCCCCATGGATACCAAATTCCATCTCAACTTGGGAACATGCCTGACATCTTTCATTAGCCAAGTGTTCCCATTCTACGTCTTGACCTAAACACATCCTTTTCCTACTATGTTTCAAGTCTCATCATCACCAAGATAAACATGTACAAAATCCCCTTAAACATAATCAATAAAATAATGCCTATGTGGTGTAGCATGAAAATAATCCCCTAAATCTAAAATCTATGACTTGACAATATTCTCAATGGATAAAATTAATGCATCATGACAAACATTACCTACTACCACATTCACCTCTTTGGTGTCTTCCTAATTTTTATTCTTGTTTTGAAGAGACTAACAATCCTTATTTGTATTCACAATCTTTCCACAGTGCCAACATGCCATCTTGATCTTTGATTTTGACCTTCCATGACCATTTGAATTTTCACATTTTCCTTTTCCTCTATACTTCTATCTTCCTATGCTCTCCACTATCAAAGCATCACCTAAAGTAAAATTTTCCCTAGATATTTTCCTTCTCATTTCCTCACTAAGGATTACTTCTATGACATCCTCAAACTTCAAATTGGTATTTTTAGAGACTGAGTTGCTCACAACCATTAATAGGTTGTTCTAAGTCTTTGGTAAGGAACAAAAAATAAGTATAGCCCTGAATTAATCATCAAATTAAATTTTTATAGTGTAAAACATACCCACAACCATATTAAATCCATTTAAATTATCATCGACTAAACCTTTTTTAGACATCTTCATATTAAATAACTTTTTCATTAAAAATATTTTATTAAAAGCAAAGGGTTTCTCATATAGCTTACCTAATGCATTCATGTGATCTTCCATGGTCTTCTCCTATGATATATTAAACATGACCAAAGGTGAAAGGCATAACTGGATGGCCCCAATTTCTTTCTTATTAAGCAACTCCCAAGCCTCATCTGATGTACTCACTGGTTTCTTTACTTCTCCTCCCAACTGAGCATGGAGGTCCTTCTGATAGAGGTAATCCTCCATCTTCATATTCCATAGACAAAACTTATACCCATTGAACTATTTAACCTTTGATCTAATATCATCAATCATAGCTCCCACTTAAACTAATAACCCTTCCTGTGATTCAAACCTTAAGCAAATATAACCTAAAGCTCTGTTACTAGTTGTTAGGAATAAAATATAAATTAATTCAAAATAATTTCATATAATCATAATAAAAAGAGATATGAATAAAGATTCATAAATAACATAATTTAAAATGCACAATAAGAAGATAGAAAATAATGTGTTCACCCAACATGGGTTACTTCTACCAAGAAACACTTTCTTAGATCTTATTACAATCCAACAATATTACAATCCACTCTCAAATCAGTCTTCTCACCATTAAAATTCACAAATATTGTTTGGATCTATGCTCAACAAACTCTATTGAATTCTCACTTGAATTCACACACTCTATTCTCCTTCTCAAACTTAGCTCTTCCTATATTTTACCTATTGTATGTCCATCTATATATAATTGCATCAATAAATAAATAACATATTGGTTTTGAAAAACAATGGGTACCAAAACATGGGTAAAGTCAATCCATAATAGTTCCCCATTAATAATGGGTGATGACATGACACATATGCAAGTATAGATAAACCATGTATTTATACTCCCCAAAAAAGTAGGGTCCTAAAATTTTATTGAGTGCTACCACCCCCAAACCATAGCTAGAATACATTAAGAGTGTATAATATATTTTAATGTGGAAATAGGCTCTATAAAATTATATATTATTAAAGGAGTTGTAAAAACTATTAGAAGTGAGATGTATTCAATCGATCAACTATTCAGAGTGGATCTTTAATGTTATGTTGGTTAGTAAGAAGCCAAAAAGAATCAAAATATGTACTAATTTAAGAAATATAAATAAGGCCTACCCCAAGGATGAATTTCCTCTACTAAATAGTGACATGATAGTTGACTCCATAGTGGGGTACAAATGATTTTATTGATGGATGGATTTTTGGGATACAACCAGATCTAAATTTCACCAAAAGGCCAACATAAGATAGTGTTTACCACCCCATGGGGAGAATTTTATTATCAACTTATGCCATTTTATATCAAAAAACAATTGGGTCCACATACCAAAGAGTAATGACCATCATGTTTCATGATATGTTGCATGACATTGTTGAAGACTATGTCAATGACATATTAGGAAAATAAAAAACTAGGGTAAATAATCTAGTAGTACCATGATAGATATTTGAGAGACTATTTGAATACAAGGTTAGACTCAATATTAAGAAGTGTGTTTTTGGAGTTACTTCAAGAAATCTTACTAACTTCATTATGTCTCATATAGGCATTAAATATGATCTACCTAATGTATAAGCCATTGCTAAAATATCACCACCTTCTAATATGAAATAGCTCCATAGTTTACAAAGCAAGATTCAATCTATCAAATGCTTCATTTCTTAATTAGATTAAAAATGTCATCCATTTACACACTTTCTAAAGAAAGGTGTCACATTTCATTTAGATGATGACTACAAAAAAAATTCATCACCTCAAAGAATATCTTGATAATCCACCTATTTTATTTCCACCAATGCTAAGAAAGCAATTCATACTATACCTATCAGCGACAGAAAAAGCCATGGGGGCACTTCTTGCTCAACATGATGATAATGGAAAAAAACATGTTGTGTACTATCTAAGCTCTACACTAGTTGTGTATCAGCATAATTACATGCCCATTGAAAAATCATTTTTATTTATTGTCTTTATAACTCAAAAAATATGATATTAAATGTCAAACAATAATACCATGGTCATTTAAAAAGTAGATCCACTCATTTATCTACTATCCAAAATAACTTTTCAAGGACACATGATAAATGAATTATGTTTCTGAGCAAGTTTGAGATTAAATACATCAATTAGAAGGCCATCAAGGGATAAGTACTTGAAGATCAGTTTTCTCAAGCTTCCATTGAAGATACAAAACCTCTAACTTTTAATTTCCTACATGAGTCCATTATTGCCATCATTGCAACAACTCTTATGGAGCAACATTAGAAGTTGTATTTTGATGGGTCATTCATGACACATAGATCATGGCTATGCTTTTTATTTATTACACCATAGGGGTATATTATCCCTAAATCATTTCATATCAACTTTCCTTGTACCAAAAACATGGATGAGTATGAATCACTCATTGTATGGATTCATAAATTAATATAATAGAATATTCAACATCTCAAGGTTTATGGTGATTCTTAGCTAATCATCAATAAGATTATAGACCATTTTCAAACCAAAGATGATAATATAGTACCATACAAGGCCATAGTTGACACTCTCAAATTATAAATTACTAACATAAAATTTGAACATATATTAAGGGATAGTAACACAATAATGAATGTTATGTCCACCATTGGCTCTTTGATCCATCATCTAGACAAGGCAAAATAATATCAATTCCTTATTGAAAATCTTCTAACGCCAACTCATAAACCTTCAACCATCATAATGATCTATGATATTTTTTGTCCCAACTCTATATGGTATTCAAACCATTTTTTCTACCTTCATGACTACATTATTCCACCTAACCTTTCCCACAAATAATATAAGGCCTCTATACACCATGCCACATGTTACACCTTACTTGGACCAACCCTTTAGATCATAGTTTTGATGGAACTCTTCTTCATTATTTAACTTAAAAATATTTAACATTAAAATTATAAGACGTTTATGAAGGAATATGTGAATCTCACACAAGTAGGGCCATCCTAGCCAAAAATAACCTATGTACTGGGTATTCTTGGCTAACTATGGATGTAGATGCAACTGTGTATGTTAAATAGTGTGATAAATGTCAAAGGAATTCTAATATAATTTATACCCTAGATAAGACTCTAAAAATAATGCTCACACCATGGCCATTTTCCACATGGGTCATCTATCTCATTTGTATGATAAACCCAACCTCATTTGATGGCCATAAACACATCCTCACTACTATTGAATATTTCACTAAGTGGGTCAAATTTATACCCCCACATACATGACTAGAAAAAAAAATTCCAAATTCATCTTCAACCATCTCATTTTCCATTATGGTATCCCCTCTAACATTATATCTAATAATTATGGATCATTTAATAACAATAATTTCAAATTGATGTGTGTCGATTACCACATTATTCAACATTTTTATACGACATATTACCCACATGGTAATGGTTAGGCCAATGCATCAAAAAAAAACATTATAAAAATCCTTAAAAATATTATCAATGATTCTATCCATGATTTACACCTCCAAATATTCTATGCCCTTTGGGCATAACACATAGATTACCATACCCTAATAGGATCCACTCCATATTCCCTTGTTTATGACACTGAGGCCATTCTTCCAATTGAGGTTGAGTTACCTTATTTACACATCTCTTTTAAACATATCCTATATGATGAACATTATTGTGTATCCCACCTATAAGATCTAGAGTTACTTGATGAGAAATGCATGTCCAAAGTTAACAACCTACAAGCATACTATACTAGACTCCAAGGCCACTATAACTAATGTGTCAAACATAAAGAATTTGAGATTGGTGGTCTTGTATTGAAATAAAACCATTTAAATAACATGGCTAATAATAAGCACAAATTCAAGTTTAAACTCAATTATATAGGCCCATACATCATTGTTGAAAATTATGGATCTAGAGCATAAAGGATCACTACACTAAATGGGGATGAACTTGATGAGCCAGTGAACATTATACACCTCAAGTGTTTCTTTACTTGAGAGACCTGAAGTATTATCTATGAGACACATTTCTATTATATAATAATATTGACATTCTTATTTTGACCATATTCCCTATACCATTCTACCATACCTTTCCTATCAATTGAGTTGTTTATACCCTTCCTAACCAACCCATTTGACCTTAGTTCTGTTCACTTGGTTCCATGGTCACTTTCAGCATGTAGTTTATAATCAAGTTTCATCAATTGATTTATTATTTTGGATAGAGGTCATTTTTGGAGTAGTATGATAGTTGTTTGGTAGTTGTATCCTTCATTTCTTGTTTCATTTTATACCAAGTGATCCTGATTATAACCAACTTTGGACAAATTAGAGTGCCACTGTTGTGCTACTAATTATAATCAGCTATGGGAAATTAGTATCATTTACCTATGCCATTATTTATTAATTACAAAAACCTTTGGTAAATTTAAGAAAAACACATGCTTATCATTCCTTGAAGTACCACATTTCCATTCTTATGTCATACAATGCCATTTACCTACTTTGCTTAGTTTATGAATTTGTTACCACCTAATCAAATTCCTCAATTATAAGGTGAAACTATAGTGAATTGAGGTCCCATCCTAGGAATATGTAGGCAATGATTGATTTATAATAAGGTAAAATAAATCACCCTTTTCCATGATCTTTCCATTTTATGAGTAGTTTAAGTTTAAATTCTCTCATCATTTTGTGAGCTTGGACTATATAGTATCTCATCATTCTCGATTGAATTGAGATGCTTATAAAATTCCAAAAACATTTGAAAATAGTTCTAAAAAATACTAAACATTGACATTTTTTTCCTTAAGGATTTTGGAAGTCCTCACTAAGTTATAATAAACCACTTGTCATTTAGTTTCCCCATCCTTACTAGCCTTACATCCCATACACTCACCATTTTATGAGTCCATTCCCATCTTTCCTCTACCACACAATCATGTTTTTCTTGATCATGATTTTCTTCTATCCCATTTCTTATGAGAACTACATTTTGCCTAAATATTATGTTGGATATTATATCTATGGAACTATATAGGCAATGTCCACTTTCCTATTACATCTAGAGTAAGCTCAACTACCCCCTCTAGTTATTGTATTCTCCCATTGTGTTTATTTGTTTTTTTGTCCCCTATAACTTAGGGGAAATGATCATCATCTTGGTTGTTCTCTATTTGCATTAGCATTATACTTACCCATTATTTGTTTATGTTTTCTTTTATTCTCTTTGTTTTGTTTTGTGCCTTTTATTTCTTACTATTTGTTTGTTTTTTTATTTGAATATTTATTTTCTTGTTTGCCTTTATGTTTTATTTCTCGTTGTGCCTTGATTCAATCTACATGCATTCATTGGATTATTCCATGCACATTATTCTTAAATCTATCAATATTCATACATCGACAGTGTCATCATGATTTTTATTATTGGTGCATTATTTTTTATTGAGTTTTGTATTATGTGTTATTACTTATGTATATTTTAGTTTAGTTATCATGGTGTGATATCATTATGCCTATCATCATGTGCAATAACAAAATTTATCTTGGGAAGTCTTATAAGAAATGTGACCATAATGATTCTACTTAGCACCTAAAAATTTCTTGATCCACCCAAATCATTACCATATATAGAGTAATTAAATCATGAAATAATTTTAATCCTTTATAGTTAGGACATGCATCTCCATACTAGCACATTACCCAAATTCATCTTTCTCCTCTATATACATTTTCCATCATATTTATCATCATTATTCAATCAATGGTTATAACCACCTTTGGGAAAATCATTGTATCTCATCCTAATTATGATGCTAATGATTCTAACTACCTTTTTGAAAATCATTGTGTATCATCCCACCCAAATATCTAGTGATTATAATCTCCTATGGGCAAATCATTGTGTTTCAATCTATCTAGAGGTTAATGATTATAACCGCCTTTGGACAAACCGTTATCTCTATCTACCCAATTGGGGCATGTTTTTATCCTAAAAAAGATTATAAGCACCTATGGGAAAATAATTATTTTCTATTTTAATGGTTATAACCACCTTTGGGGAAATCATTCTCTTATTGCCCTAACTTTTTCAATGATTATAACCACCTTTTTGAAAATCATTACCTTTTTTATCCCACCTATGCCAATGATTATAACTTCATGTGGGAAAATCATCCTATTTGTTTTCCCAATTGGGGTAGCTCTATGTGCCACTAATTATAACTTCCTATGGTCAAATTAGTCTTTTCTACCCCATTTTATCTTTGTTATCCCATCATTTCCTCTTTTTGAGGGATCACTCACCAACCCCTTTCTAATCACTCCTTTGAGTGAACATATATAGTTCATCTATTGGCATTGAATTCATAAGCATACAAAACTTTTAATTATTTAAAAATATGTTACTATTCCTATAACTTGTAACACCTCCCCAAATAGGTGCAAACTATAGACACCTAAAACTAGACATAAATGGCCTTCAATCAGAATTTAGACCAATTCCTACCAACCATTTAAAATTAATCCTAAGAATCATTAAACATCCCAAATTTATTGGTACATCATTCATTGAATCTCAAAATCATGTTGGGACATCAAAAATTTGGGTATTCTATCATATACAATAATAACCTCTCACATATTCATCATTAATCAACTTGTGGAATCATAATGGTCAATTCAACCTATGGACCTATTAAGTGAGGTACCTACACACTTTAATAAAATATTGAAAGATTTAAAAGGCTAATCAAAATCAATTAATAATCTAAACTTGATTAAATGCTAGTTGAATTATCCATTTAAAATTAATGAATATATAAAAAAGGAAATTCAAAATATCCTAGCCTTTCATCATTGCATTTTGTAAGTTGTCAAGATTTTTGAAAATATCCTCAAATATCTAATTTTTAGAAGCATGCCTAGTAATTAAAAATATTAATTAATTAATAATTATTAACTTTACTAGAGTTAGTTTTAACTCACCTAGGTTTAGTTTTAACCCATTCCAAGACTCAACTCAACCCTAACTTAGCTTGGGTTAGAGTTAATTCCTTAGGATATAAATACAAGTCTATGCTAATTAAATTCTAAGCTCTCATAATTATAATTTATAATTCTAATTTGGAGAGAGACAAGATTTGTATTAGTGTTATAATGCCAACATCTTAATCTAAACAACCACAAGCCATATCAAAGCCATGTTACCAAAGAGAGGAGCTAACAATCTTCATTTTCCAAATACTTATTAATACACAAGCTGAGAAAGACACTTAAAAAATCATTTGGAGATCCCAAACATGGTAAAAAGATTATTATCTTTTATTTTTTAGTTATGCTTCCATCTAGATCTTGTTACTAATCTCTCCTTATTATATAGGCCAATAGTGTAAGTGTTAGTGTGTTTATTTTAGTCTTTATTACTTAAACTAACACTATACTAACCTCCATTCTTAGATTTCTATGATCACATACCTTACTTTCTCTAGTGGCTCAACTGAAATATATGGTGTAATAATACAAAATCTTCACAAAATTGTAACTAGTGGTTGTTGTGTAGTTACCTATTGAATAGGTAAAGGATACTCATATGGAAGGCCATAAATCATAATCACCTAATTAACATGTATATACTTTAGGAATCTATGTATAGTGGAAGGAATGGCTTGAATCTATTGTATCCATAGCCCACCCAATAATATTTCAAATTTGGTTACACTAGGTATGATTAAAAAACTTAGTGGCAACATGTGTTGGCCCAACTTGTAATGGGAGTATAATCTCCATAATGTATCTATGAACATGGACACTAAAACCATGAATAAGTGTATTGTTTAGAGAAATGTCCTTATTTTAAAAAATCAATGCTATAGAAGTGTAATGGTACATGTGTTAATACTCATCCCATTTTTAACCATGACACTCTAAATAGGATGGTGATCAATGTAGGATCTTACAAATAGTACATATAAAACTAAATCATCATCGACACCATCCTTCTCTGAGTAAGTGATGAGAGATCTAGTTGGCACTATAATATGATATACACTAATGATATTATATAGGGGGTATGTGTGTCCTTTAAATTAGTATGATAAGATGTTAGTGGTGGATGTGCCTTATGTGTATAGTGAACATTTGATGTGATTTGTACCTTATTAGTTATATGTTCTGGAAATGGATCCAAAATTATTTTCATTGCCTTATCTTCTTTTGGTTGAAATTTATGTGTTTCTATAGGTGTGCCTACATTGATGATATTAACCTATGTCAAATCATGTATCTTATATCTCAACTAATACATCTATTTATAGTATGTCCTAGTGCCCTGTGATAGTCATAGAATGCATCAAAATCATAATGTTTTTGGAAGAGTCCTAGTTGTATCAACCTCTTTGATGGGAGGGAAAGATATGATAATACATTCCCAAATATACTATAAAACACATGTTGGTGATTATCAAAGGTTTGTGAAAACTCTTTATCGAGGAACTGATAAAACCATGTGATAATGTAGCTTTGAAGCTGTGTTAATTATGGCACTTTGATAATTCTTTTTTTTAGTGGGACTTACTTTATATGGGGGCTTATTATAACTCTTATTATTTGAATCTAATCCAATTATGTACTTTAATTTTCCCATAGAGAGAATCTTTAATTCCATTTATTTAACTATAGGGAATAAATCTATGAATGTTGGAAATTGATTGAATGATATATCTTCATGCAATGTTGGTATTAAACTTTGTTTGAATATGTCTTGGAATTCTCTATCTACCATGGGGTGATTCATCTTTTTAAATATAGTTTTATATCATGAGACATATTCTGATATAGGTTCATTGGACTTTTTTTTAAGTTGAGATAGTTGAGTATATGAATCCTTATCACTGATGTTGATTTAAAAGTTTTCAAAAAATATATCTTCCAATGGATTAAAGTCTTTGATGGACTGATTTAGAAGATAATAGAACCACTATAAGGCATAATCCTTTGGACTAAATCACAACAACTTGGTCAAGAGACAATCATTACACACATAGTCCAAACATGTGTAAATCTCATAGATGGTTATTTGGGTCACCCTTACCATCATACAAATTAAGCTTGGGTTCCACAAATCTAGATGGAAAAGGAGTTGTCACTATGTGTTGTGCCAAAGGTGTATTTAAAATAACATGATAATCCAAGGAATGAGATTGCCTAGGATCACCTTATTGAATATGTAATACGTTGCCCTATATATCATGAATCTAATGCATAATTTATTACACATTTGGAGAGGAGGAACTATCCATAGGATGTTTTTCCCTTGTTGAAGGTTGATGAGTTAAAATAGGTTGGTATGGAATCTAAGTTTCCCCCACATTAGGTGTAACAATATTTTTATCTATGGGAATAGAATATTGACCATTATTACATTTGTTATTTATTTAGATATGGCTTACATAATATATGCATGGGCATGGGGTTGTTCCCAAATTCTATCTTTGAAACTTTGGAAAATTTCATCCTTATTGACGTTTCATTATTCCCATATTGTGTAACATTTTGGTGTTGATTATATTTCTCATATTCATATGCATTATCATGGAAGTCCACATTATCAAGATGTGAAATATCAATTATGAGAGTTTTAATTGGTCCTTTGTCCATGATATAAGCTCAAACATAAATAATTTTAGTATGCTTAATAGGACTACCATTAAAATTATCACTTCCTCTTAAAGGAAGAGATATAACTTTTTGAGATGGCATATAACAAACAAAACAAAATAGTGATTCTAAAATAGAATATATAAAATGTAAAAAGCCTAACATAGCCAAGGGAAATAGGAAAAAGTAGGGTACAAACCCTAATAACATATATGGCTAGCTTTTAAATAGTATTCAAAGTAAGTTGGATTCACAAGATGATTTAAGTTTTAAGGGCTATGGAGTTTAATCCCTAGGTTATTAAAGGGTCTAAGTATAGTAAATCAGGGTATTAAATATGCAATAAATATAACCACTAATTTGTGAAATAATTGACTTGATATGATATTTGTAAAAATAGTAATGGATGATTCAAATAATTACTTAGCTATAAGGTGCCTGAGATGAAAGATATTAAAGCTAAAAATTAGAACAAGAGCTGGTCTAAGTGTCACAAATAAGATCCAGGTGTTAGAAACCCTCTCAAACAATAGCATCATACCTTAGATAATGGCATTGTGCTTTTAGTGTCCACTTTTGGTGACAATGTCCTCTATGTAATAATTTATTTTTATTTATATGAGTAATTATGTCTATTTTTTTAAAGCTTATTCTTATATGGGCAAAACTTATTTTTCTATATGTGACATGTTTTGACTGATTTTGTATGGAAACCCTAGACTTCAATGTGATTAAATTATTTGAATAGAACAAGTAAAAAAATTATGATTTTATTTAGGTAGGTTAAAAATCCTCAAAACCCTATTTTGATTAGAGTTTCCCACATACCAATACTCTAAGGAGGGATCAAGTTTTATGCAGTTCTCCCCACCTAACTACTGGTGCAAGTGCAAGTGAAACTAGTATGAATACTAGTTTGAGTGCTTTGTGTGAGCATTGGTACTAAAAATATATTTATTTTGATATTAGGATGGATATATATGATTATATTTATAATTAAGGAAAATATGGATTAATAACCTTTATTTTTCACAAATTATTTGGAGCTTGTTTGTGTGTATTTGCATCTGATTTCTGTCTAGTGAATAAAGAGCTAAAATTCATGTGTATATATTGATTTGGTTCTTGTACGAGGTTTGAAATAGGATTATGATTACCATAGGTTTATTTGGAATAGAAAATATATCCATTAGGGATAACAATATGGAAAAGTGTAATAATTCCCAATTGGGACACTAGCACAGGGTGTTAGAGTCTAGGTATGGTGTTAATGTCCATGTGGTATAACCTAAGGCACTAGGTGTATGGATACCTAAGGGAGGGTTTGAAACTAATTTTTATATGTCTAAGGACATCAAAGACCCACAAAAATATCTTGATAAGTTTATAAATAGGCCCAAAAATAGGTATAGGGATAAGCTAGGGATGGGTGGTCTTAAGTAACACTCTTGGAACTCAAGTGACATTTTAGATGACTATACAGTCCATGCAATTTTTTTTATTATGTCCTATATTAAACAATTAATAAATATACAAAACCAAAATTTTATTACTAGGATTTATTATACTACATAAATAAACATCCCATTATAACTTAGCAATATCAAACTACATACTAGGATAATAAACGTACCTCTATAAATGTGTAATATTATTTTTAACAACAAAAAAGTTATTTCAAATTTTTAAGTATGGGATTATCTCATTAGTTAAATTATTTCCTCCTTAGACTCACAAACATTACCCAACTTATATGAAAATATATATTAGAGGTAATAATATTCCTTGGACTTAAATCGTGCACCTTAAGATCTTTTTTCTTGAAGAGATGGATCATAGAGATATGTATTACATTCATATATCTCTACATAATACTCACAAATAAAAGGGACAAGAATATTTATGGTTCCCATGGATAAAATAAAAAAAGGGATATATAATATATTTTATAGTGTTTTATTAATACATTTCATATATTTGATAATGAAATGAAATTATTTTAAAAAAACCCAACCATTTATAATGTCTAAATTATTGTATATTTTTTTCTTACAAATATTGGAGAGGCTGGTGATCCATGTGGTAAATAATTTCCTTACCTATAAGATAATGTTTCCATTTATTGAATGATTAAAAATATAATATATTCATTTGTAATATGTAAAATAATCCATAAGATATTGTTTTCATAGACGATAACCTACATAACATAGTTATTAGCATTCATTTCCACCTCAAAATATAGCTATAATTTAGGCAAATCTAATATTGGTCCATGAATAATATTTTGTTTTAAAATATAAAATCCATTTTTTTGATTCTTATCCAAGATTATTGTCTTACCTTATGTTATAATGTCATGCAAAGGTGAATATATGGAAGATAATTCCTTAATAATCTTCTTCAATGAATGAATTACACTAAAAATCTCATTTATTTATTCACATTATAAGGCTTTGGATAATTCATGGTGGTCTCTAAATTTTTAATATCAATAATCAATTGACCATTTCTAACCACATGCCATAAGTAGACAAGTGATTTTTTAACAAACTCATATTGATTTTCATTCAACACTAACTTAATATCCTTAAAAACATAAAAAAAAACTTGTTTTAAATGATACATATGATTATCAAAATATTTGATGAAAAAAGGAGCATCATCCAAACACATAATTAAAAAACATGATTCAATAAATGGCCTCATTACCTCATTTATCAACCACATAAAGATATCTAGTGCATTACATAGCCCAAAATGTAGAACTAATCATTCATAAAACCCTTGCCTTCTCTTAAATGTTAGATTCAAAATTTTAACGTATTTAGTCACTTGGTGATACCTAGATTTAAAATATAGCTAAGTAAAATACTTGGCATTATAAATTAAATCTATAAGGTCATCAATCTATGGGAGAGTGTATTTATTCTTAATTATTAATTTTTTAAATACTCTAAAATCAAAACACATTATATATAAACCATGTTCTTAGGTACTAAATCAATATGATAACCACATGGAGATTTACTATAATGGACTAAACCTTGATTAATTAAAGATTATAACTACTATTTTACCTCATTATAATGCATTAAGGACTGCCTATACAACCTAACATTTGGAAGTGGAATATTTGGTAGAAACTAAATTTCATGCTCAATATGCCTCACTAATGGAAATATTGTGGGTTCATGAAAAACTTTATTGAACTACTCCATCAACTATCCCATACACTTCTACTCTTTATTATTAAACATGTTAGAATAATGTTTTATAGCCACTTATTTATCTTTTATATATATGAAACTAAGTAAATAAAACTTCCCACTAGAATTAATAACCTTTTTAGATCTAGAGACACTTATAAAATTTATTCTAGAATCAACTTTACAAGAAAAAATTTATGTATCTCTTACCATATTTCATAAAATGATAGTGATTAGATCTTATCATGAAATAACATATAAGATATACAAATAATGGTTTCCCAACACTACACCTATAATCACCTTAAAATGTGACTTAAGTTCTAAGAGTTTTACATGAGACCACTTATCCCTAGCTTGGCCCTAGACCTATCTTAGGGCCTATTTCACACTTATCCAGCCTTTATGTGGGTCACAATCATCCCTAGGAATCCTAAAAATAGTCCCAAACCCTCATTTTGACATCTTATCCCTTCATGCCTCATGTTATGCCACCTGAACACTAACAATATAATAGGTATAATACCACAACATTGTGCTAGTGTCCCAATTTTGGCACTATTTTCCTTTCCATACTTTTTCCACCAAAAAATATCTTTTCAAATATTAGGCCACCTAAGGTTGGCCTAGATTTTTTTTTAAACCTATAAAAGCACCATAATAGTATATATATATATATATATATATATATATATATATATATATATATATATATATACACACATGAATTTTATCCCTCTAACCATTATTTGTAAAAGGGATGAAAATTACATATACAAACTTAGAACAAGTTTTGCATAATCAAGGTTATCAATTCTTATTCTACCCTACTTGTGAATACAACCATATACAACATTCCTAAGCTCATATTATTTATATTTCCAATCTCAATAACATTCAAATCACTCAATTAAATAATCATACTAACTTCAGTTGTAATTGTACCAATATTTAGGTGGGGAGAACTACATTAGGCTTGATCCCTCTTTGAAGTATTGATATGTAGCCAATTCTCATCACAACATTGTTGATGATGTCCAAATTACCTTACTAACATCACACTTTGCTACTTGTACTAATTAGATTCCATAGAAGCATGGAGGTTTAGGTTTTAAATATAAAATTAGTCAAAACATGTAACCTATAAGGAATCAAAACTCATGTGCACATGAATTGGCTTGGTATATTCAGACATAGGTACACCTAGAAGCTAAGAATAGTTATACGTAGAGGACACTAGCACTAAGATAAGGACACTAACACTATTGTAACTACTATCCAATCAGGGTGACACTATCCAGGAAGGGTTTTAACACTTGGATCCTATCTTTGACACTCATATTAGCTCTTATCTTGGTTTGTAACCGGCAGATCTTCCATCTTAGTTAATTTCTAGTTGAATTCTCATTTACATTATTTATTACAATTTTTAGAAAGGTCAAATTAATTCAATTCTATTAAATATAAATGGTTTTATTTATTGTATATTTATACCTTGATTTACTATACTCATCTCTTTAAACACATAAGATTTACATTCATCTAAGTCATAAATAGTTAAAACATTTGGTGAACCCAAGTTACTTTAAATACTAATCAAATAATAACCCTAGATGCTCTTAGGTTTTTTATCCTTTTGTTTTATCTACTTAGATATTAGTTATAAAATATTAGATTTGTTTTAGAATTTCATTCTTAAAAATTTTAATAGATTAAATTTCTTTATAGGTTTAAAATATACAATAGTTTATTTTCATACTCCCCAACCTATAATGGCAGAATTTAACAATCGATTTGATGAAACTGATAAGAGATAATTGCAAGATTTTATTTTCAAACATTTGGATATGCAAAATTCACTTATCAATATTATTCATAAAGAAATTCAAAAATCAAATAATGGTTAATCTTCTACTCCCCTAGATAACAACATTATTACACCTAATTTTGGGCCAACTTAGCTTATATAACAACTAGTTTTAACTCAACAACCTTCAATGAAAGTTGCACCTATTATGGATAATTCCTCATCTCCATATGTACAATCCCTTATGCATGAGGTTCATTATATATAGTCTAAGGTGTTACATATTAAGTAGGTAACAACTAGGCCATCACATGCCTTAGATTCTCATGTTATTTTACATATACCTTTGGCACATCACATAGTGACAAGTCCTTTACAATCTATATTTGTGGCACCTAAGATTAAATTATATTATGTTGAGGGTTCCATAGTTCACTTTCTATGATATTTCCATGAAACATGTTTGGACTATGTGTCTAATGATTGGACCTTCACTAAGTTATTCTGATATAAATTAAAGATCTATGTCCTATAGTGATTTTATGATCTACCATATCAGTCTATGATCACCTTCAATCCACTAGCACATATGTTTTCATCACACTTCTCAATAAACATTAGTGATAAGATCTCATATGCTCAAGTAGCACAATTGAAACAAAAATATAATGATCCTATTGTAAAATGTCTTGCAATATAAGACTATATTGGAAAAGTTGACTATCCCCATGGAAGATAGAGAACTCTAAGACATATTCAAATAGAGCCTACTACCAGCATTACATGAAGCTATCTTGTTTTATAAGTTTTTAACCTTCACAAATTTCTACCACATAGTGAAATAAAGAGAAATCAAGCTTCTCTATATGGGTATTCTAAAGTATATGAGTAGATCAAAATCAAATACTAATATTTCTAGTAAGCCTCCATACAAGGTAAGGATAACTAAAAATAATATTGATCCAAATTCCATAATTAATATAGCTTCAAAGACATCTCTTTATTTAGTTTTATCAACTCCTCCATAGACTTTTTACCAGTCTTCTTGAATCACCAGCATGTGTTTTAGAGCAGCTCCTAGAATGTCATGTCATATCTCTCCCTCCCATCAAAGAGGTTGAGACGACATGACCTCTTCCAAAAATATATGATTCTAATACATTCTAAGATTATTATAAGGCACTAGGTCCTACAACAAACTGATGCATCATATTGAAATATAAGATACAATAATCGATAGAGGCCAACATAATTAATGTGGGCACACCCACAAAGGCACCCAAAGTTCAACAAATAAAAACTAAGGCATTAAAAATATTCTCAAATTTATTTCTAAATAATACAATAAATGAGGTAGGGGTATTGTAGGTATTCACTACATGGATCAAGGACATCTACCACCAGCATTATATCCCACTACTATAGAGGATTTATGCCCCCTACACAATATCATTGGTGTGTATCATACTATAGTACCAACTTGACCCCTCATCACTTTCTTAGAGTCAAAGATCATTGATGATGATCTATATTTATATACACTCTTTGTATGAGCCAACATAGAGCATCATCCTATTCATAGTGTTATGGTTGATAATGGGTCAAGTATGAAAATTTGCACTATCACATCTATAAAACATTTGGGGTATTCAGATCAAGATATATATCCTACATAAAGTTATTCATGGTTTCACTGGACATATTCAGATCTCTATTGGGGATATTTTACTTTAACTACAAGTTGGACAAACACATCTGACCACTAGATTCTTAGTAGTCCCTAGTGTAAGTACATTTGACATGTTATTAGGTAGGCCATGGATATATTAGTTATAATCCATCCCATCCATTCTACTCATATGCCTCAAATATATACATGTTAGTCAAGTGATCATAGTTGAGGGACTTTTATATGAGTATCCTTTACTTATCCCATAGGAAGTTACACCTCAATTACCAATTATAACTTAGTTACCATTTATAGCTCTGACCATAATTCTTATCAGTGCACCACAAAGTTTGGTATCTCCACTAATACATGTGAGGTATAATCATAAAATTTTACCACATATGAATACTATCCCACAAAGACCATTATTAAAGAGACCGCTACATCAGATATATGTTGTAGATTATAAAGGGCCTTCCTCTACTCCTTTTCATTTGAGATCAATATTATTAAGTTCTTAAGGTTTTAAGCATAGTTAACCTATGCTAACCATCTTCTAAAATGTGGGACCCTAAGACCCCTTTAGTTCATATGACACCATAGTTAGTTTCATAGATTCCTAACACCACTTCACAAGTAGTGACAACTATAGATCACTTAGTACAACATGTTCTAGGACCATGATTACCTTTTCATATAGCATGCATGATCACTATTCCTTTATTTTAAATAGGCCAGATTGATAGTGAGTCTCTCAAGAAAATCATCATTTAGTATTGTTCCTCTCTTCTTGTACATACATCATTTATTTCTTGATCCTTGTCTATAGTTTCATTTTCATGTTGCATGTATAATAATAATAATAATAATAATAATAATAATAATAATAATAATAATAATAATAATAATATAAGATGTCAAAAACATTAAAACATTCAAATATTTACTCAAAAAATACATAAAATATAGATTGTATGCATTGTCATGTTTACATATCTTATATTTTATAGACAATAGATATGTTATATATCTTAGTATATTTAGTTTTATCATACATACATGTTTTTTTGAATTGCTTATAGATTACATATAGGACTCATTCGCACTTCATCGATCTAGATTTGATATTATCTACCCATTGGAGGCATATATATAGATACATGGGTTCTTGATTTGACACATTTGCCCATTTAGGGAACCTTATACATAATTTTTATTTCTAGGTTACAACTTCTTAAACTCTATATCATAGATTTAGTATTTTTATATCTTGATATTGATCATGATACACCTACTTAGATTTTTTTTTGACTAATACTACTTTAGACTCATTTTATGTATATATTAGCTCTTACATAGATTTATATTGCATGTTCATGCATACTTTAATTTATAGATTTCTTATTTTAGAATTGCTTATGTCTCTATGCTTCTTCTATTCAAGGTAATCTGAATATTCCATTTCTCTATGGTAATATACCACTTCTTTTCACTATATGTATGATTTGGACATGTGCCCATGTCCTTGTGTGTGATTTCATAATTGTGTATGAGGACATTGGAACATGTCCTTGCATGTTGCTCTAGGCCAACTTGTTTGTTGTTTACATATGTGGACATTTGAACATGTCTTTGTATGTCTTGATTTCTTAGATTTAGTGGCATATGTCCATGTCCATTGTGTTATGTCCCCTTCTCCTAATTTGCATGTTTCATGCATGTTGTATGTATGCTTTATTATATGAATCATGGCCATGACACTCATATTTTTATTATTACACACTCTAGTTTTAGATGTCATGAGGGACTTCATGCATCTCCCCTTCCTAATTGGGTACCATGATAGACATCATGCCCCATCCCCCTAGGTAGGTACTCAATTATTACTCAAATTTTATGTTCATATACATTTTTATATATATCTTAACAACATTGTAAATGCTAAATCTAACATACATCGTATACTATAAACTTATGCTTAGATTATCTTACACTCTAATGTTATGTATACATAATATATTGGATTATTATGCATATATCATATATGACCTAATTAATACACATTTTTCTAAGATTTTTATTTTGAGGATAGTTATTTCACATGTTCAACAACTCCCCTCAAAAGAGGGGGCACTCATAGGGGTTTCTCACAGGGATAAGGCTATCAAAATATATTGAGAGTACAATTTTTAGCACACAAGCTCAAGATATAGAAACTATAATCAATTAAATATAGTGGGAAATAGTTACATAGAGATCAATATAATTGCATATAAATTATAATAGTTAGACATTAGCACCTAAATTGGGAAACTAGTTCCACATAGTACTACTGTCTAATATATGGAATTATTGTTTTGTAGCCTTAGTTTTATAAAAATCTAGATTGGCCAAAAAATTATAGTAGGTATAGTCTAGGTTTACAAGTTCAGTTATAGTTTTACTACTTATAGCTTGGTTTATCTCATATTTATACCTATTTTCTTAAATGTGGGGCATCATACGTGACATGGACATTCCTATTTTATGTTTAGATAATCACATACATATTATTAAAACTTGATCTAGAATCCATATGATCAAATATATGATTCAGGGGCATGTGTATGGAATATTATTTATTATGCTCAATTACACTTTGATTGATCAGATAGAATGACAAACTCCATGTCATTATCTACATTATATAAACTAGTCATTCTAGGTTACACACCAAATTCATGCCTTAATCCATATGTAGTGGTTGGCATTCCTAAGTAGTACTAAGCCACCTAATATACTCAAGTGGTTATAGAGCTAACATCTCTAGTTAGATATCTCTAATTAGACATATCCAATTAGACATTTCTATTTACATTGCATAATTTTAGTTTTAGATGCATCTACTACACATGGGTAGGCAATAATGGATTCATAGTCTACTTGAATTTTTTAGAAACATATATGAGAGGTTTGGACACACCATAGGTCTAATCCAAGCTATTCATAGGTCATGATCCACCAAGTAGGATTGGACAATGATGGAATCAAAACCAGATTGAGTTCTTGAGCCACCCATACATGAATATTGAGCAAAACTTTAGCTTAGTCCAAGTTATTCATTGATTGATTACTATATACATGCACACACATAGGTTGTAACCAATTTCATGCATTAGCTCACATAATGAGTGAGGTATATTTATTTATTTCCTCTTTCCTATCCCTTTACTCAATTTTATCTCTTTATTTGGTTTTGTCTTTCCTTTTGATATCTCTTAAGGACTGATTTATGCACATTTCATTTATAATACATGCAATAGAGAATACTTCACATAATTTAGATCTATTTTCATGGGATTCACCCCTTAAGTAAATCTAGGTACACTTATTTTTCCTTTTTCCTTTTTCCTAGTCCTTTTACTTTGATGTATTTCTAGAATAAAGGATAGGGTGGGAGGGGGCAAATGTAATCACCTAGAAATGACACTTGAATCTATGATTGCTACTTGAGACCACTTATCCATAGCTTATCCATAGACCTATCTTAGGGCATATTTTCACATTTATCCAACCTTAGTGTAAGACACATGTATCCTTAGACATCTTAAAAGTAATCCAAGTCCCTCATTTATAAATCCTATCCCTTTGTGCCTAGGGTTCTACCACCTAGACACTAGTGTCATAATAAGGATAGTAGTACCACATGGTACTAGTGTCCCAATTTTTTTAATATTATCCTTTCGATCCTTTATTCATTAGTGGATATATTTTAAAATATCAGACCACCTAGGGTTGGCCTAGACCTCTTTTTAACACCCACACAAGTACTAGAATAATATATATATACATGAATTTTAGCCCTATAACCACTAAATGGAAAGGAAATGCAAATTACATATATAAGTTCAAATCACATTGTGATGAATCAAGGTTATCAATCCTTATTTTTCATTACTTATACATATAACCATCTATAAAATTTCTAAGCTCAGATTATTCAAATTTATAATTTCAAACACATTCAAAGCACTCAATTCAATAATCATACTAGATTCACTTTCACTTGTGCCGAGACTTAGGTCAAGATAACTACATCACATTTGATCCCTCTTTGGAGTATTGGTATATAGGAAACTCTCATCATAGTGGGGTGTTGAGGATTCATAACCTAACTCACTAACATCACACTTTTATTTTTGTGCCAAATAAATGCCTTAACAACATGGAGGTTTAGTGTTTGCATACAAAATTAGTCAAAATAGGTTACCTATAGGGAATTAGAACTCATGCACACATGAACAAGCTTAGTATATTCAAACACAAGCTTAGTAGATTCAAACACAGGAGCACCCAAAATCTTAGAATCATTCTAAACATAAGACACTAATACCAAAATAAGGACACTAACACCATTAACACTACTATCAAATTAGGGAACAATTATCTAGGTAGGGTTTTCACACTTGGATCTTGTCTGTGACACTTAGATCAACTCCTATCCTAGTTTGTAGCCTTTAGATCTTTTGTATCAATAAATTTCTAGCTAAGTATTCATTTGTGCCATCTATTTATATTATTATAAATATTAGTTTAACTCATTTGTTTCATAGACAAGTGTCTATATTTTTTACACATTTTATATCATGATTTACTATATTTAAACCATTTAACAATCTAGGGTCTAAACTCCATCACCCTAAAAAATTAAATCAACACCACACATATCAAGAGGCACAACATCCACTATAACTTCATCAATAAAATGTACATTAATACCAAACTTAATTATACATTGCTTGGTTATATTGATTTGTATCCCTTTCTTCACTCAATCTAAGGCATATGGGATTAAGTGATTGTAAGTCTCTATCCCAAATTTTTATATTAACTCATTGATTATCAAATTTTATTATGAACAAGTATAAAAATAAGCATCCACTTTTGATTTATTTATCTAAAATTCAATATGGAAATGCATATAAATTTCATTCTATTGAGCACTACTAATATCTAGTGATTATTACCTATTGAGGGAGGTGTAACAAAAAATATCATCCAAATTAGAGTGAAACCAATGTCTTCACCTTTGAGATGGTGCATATCCTTCATGTTGAATGGATTAAATTATACATGTAAAATATTTTTTTATATTATAATTACTATCAACATCATAAATCCCATGATTCCTCTTAATAGCCTTAATTAAACATAAGTATAATTAATCTTACCTTTCCATTTACCTTTACATTTATTCTTAGAACCATATTGTTTGTTTACATTCTATGAGAGGTAGATGGACCCTTATTATTTTCCATATCTAAGTAGTGAGATTGATAATGAGCCTCATCTACATATGCAGGCTTAACCAAGAGAAAATGTCTCCTCAAATGGCTATGTATTCCACCTACATACTTCATAATGATTTCATGTTCTATTATATATTATCCAGTTTGGACATCTTACTTATAGAACTTACTTGTGTAGTTTTATACACTTTGGCCTTGATTTTTCCTAAGGTTTTTCTAATACATGGGCCTCTCTTTCTCATAACAAATAAAAAAAAAATCTTTATTAATTTTATAAATAATTCCCACTTAGTAATAGGAGGAATCTTCTTAACAACAAAAGAATGAAAATACATGTCAAACTAAATTAAATAATGATTGGTTAATTTTAACCTTGAAAAATAAGTTTTTTTAGCATTGATTAATATGATGCAAACTAAACTATGCCTCTAATTTGGATAGCCAACGGTTAATCATATTTGCATTAACATCTCGATGATATGGATAATTATATATCTTTACCTCATCCTTGAATGGATGTGGAGCTTGGATAGAATGGAATTTTTCTTCCATCTTCTCATGCTCATGGTTTCTTCATAGAAACACAAAGATTTTCCATGAGAATCCCCAGTATATACTCTAACCTATCAAGATTAATCATATAAATATAGATGATATCCACTCTTTAAATCTTATTAAATCACTCTTATAATATAAGGTCATGTTCATCACGAAAATGAACCATACTTTTAATCTTTTATTTCCATTTCCTTGTGTAAATGCTTTCTTAAAAGAGACTTGAGATAAATTGACCACTATGACTAATTTCTCTAGTTATGAGCATATACTACACTACAGTAATAAACACACATAGCCACACAAAAATATTTATAATTGGTGCTAAACCAACTTTAATATATATATCTTTAAACCAGGTGGACATTCCACATAGATCCTATATTCTTATTTCAACACATTATTTATAGATGAATATTATAGACTAATTACAATGCTAAAAAAGGTTCAAGATGTTTTGGAAATAAAATGTATAACATAATTAACATAAGAAGAAAGCATGATATAACACAAAACATAATATGAACACATTGTATAACTTATAGAAACCTAGTGCAAGAAAAACTCTAGTGAGTGAGGCAATTTCTCTCCCCTTCCAATATGTCATTAAAAAAGGTACAAGTTATTTCAAAACATGGCCATCATGGATACATATTTCATTACTATACTATTCATATATTGCATACATGACTACATGAACTTCTTAGACATTTTAAAATGTTATAACACAAATTGGAACAACTATTCATAACTAGGAAACAATGAGACAACATGAATAAGGATTGTAACTTGTAAATTAAATTTTGAATCTATCTTCAAGGTTTATTACTAAATTATTTTATGATCCTTTCCTAAAAATGGAATAACCCACCAAATACTCTAGTCAAATCATTGTTAAAATACAAATCATTTTCAACTGCTCCTCTACCCAATTTCTAGATGGTTGTCAAACATTCATTTTATGTAGATCAATGGTTATGAAACTACCAGGTGGTGACAAAACTATCACTTTTAAATACTGATGGATTTTTATATTTTACAAAATACTCAATTCCAAAGGCTACAAATTGTCGATCAAATCAGTATAATAATGTTTAGACCATCACATCACTAATTTTTATAGTATAACTTAACTAAATATTTAATTTTACATAAACAAGACTGAAGAAGTGTCTTATATAGTGTTTTAGATATACTAATTACATAATTGAGAATAATTAAAACAAAGTAGAAAATATATGAAAATGAAGTAGACAATATAGGTATATGTTATGGATTAGAAATAAATTCTATTTTTACATAATATTTATAGAATAAGATCAAGGAGACATAGGGGTATGTTCGCCCAATATAATGTAAAAATATGTCTCATATAGGTGATGCACCTCTAAGAATGCTAGGTATAAGAATGAATCAGAGTCATAGTAGTATAAGCATGGATTATATGGTACTAAGGTGTGATATATGTGTAAGTATAAATCATAAGGTAGAATATGTAAGCATACATGCAATAATAACATATAGATATCCATGTACACATGAAAAATGTAAATGATAGAATGATATATCCTATCTATGTAATGTAGATCTATATAGTAACTAGTGAGATAGAAAGATGTCACTATATAAATCTACTTATATGAGATTCCCTTGAAGTATGTGTGTGTCCATTAACCATATATAACATGAATATCTTGAATATCACACTAAAATTATACCACAAGAAGCATGTGTGGGAAAAAAGATTATATAAACATTTTACATAGGTAGTTAACCATGATATATATCATAAGACCAATATTAAATATTTTCTTTTAATTTATGTATTTTATGCTTATTTTTCCATTTTATAGTGAAATAAAAATATAATTTATGTACAAAATGTTATATATATATATATATATATATATATCAATTAAAAACTAGATGTAGGTGAGTATGACTAGTATATAAGTTATCTCAAAGTATAATTTTGTAGTCATGAATAGTCTAATGTGCTAGCAGGGTATTGCAAACACTAATTCATCAATTATTTTTATAAGTTGTATATGTGATAAATGAATATTTTATATTTAAAAATCATTCATGTAGGTATAAAAGTAAAATGTACTTTTGAATAGTTTCCTATGTTATAATAATTTATTTAGTACATCACATTAGGTATATAATTAATATTATATTATTATGTGAATAATTAGTTCTAAAAGAAAACAATTCTAGATAGGCTTATATTAGAGATTAATTGGGATTATTTATTATTTATAGGTTGTTTATTTATAGGATATCACCATATATATGTATGGAATATTCATAAAAAATTAAATGAGGTTGTAATATTTATCTCATTCAGTAATAGATAAATCATTGGTCTTACTACTGGGATGGAAGAATAATATGGCTTGTAGGTGTAACTTAGTTATTATTTATTATTCCATTTTATGAAGCTTAATTATTGATAAAAATCATTATATATTGGTATATTTGTAAATGTTAAATAGATTAAGGTATTTTTTAAATATTTTATGTGCAATACAATCATCCACTATGATCTTTTCCATATATTTGTGTAACATATTGATGTATTTATAAATATTTTCACATTTATCTTGCCTCTATTTATTCACTCTATTAGGTTTATGTGCTTAGTCAATGTTAGTGATCCATCCATCCAATCCACCATGATTTGTCTTCTTGTAGAGTTATATTGAATGAAATTATTGCTTTTTTTTAAAAATCAGATTATACTCTTATACACATAACATATATTTTATTGTTTGTGTTCTCTTCTATCATGCATAGTCGTAAGAATATTTGTCAAGAATTATTGATAAATATTTATTTGAAAATCATAATACACATATAACATCTTATTATTCTATTCTACCTAATTCTATAAAACATATCATATATATTAGAGACTACATCATGCATATTATTATTTAACAAATTATGCATACTACATTCCATTATCATATACTTCCAAGTGTGCATCTTTTCCCAAGCTTATTATTTATTTTGTTACATGGTTGATAGTATTGTAGTTAAATTAGATATTACTTAATTATTTTATGGGTATTATGCTATTATAAGCTTAAATTTATCATTATTTCATGTTTTAAGAGTATTATGTATCATTAGGTATATAGGTTTAATATTTTAGGTTAATTTATTTATACATTAACAAGTGGTCTTCTAAACTAAGTAAATTTTAAGTCATTTTAATTTATGAGTTGTTAGTATGTTTTAATGTTTTACTAAATTATTTAGCTATATTATGTCTTTATATATTAAAAATATATATCATCTTAATTAAAATATTTATGTGCATATTTTCATCATAAGATAGTTTAATAATGTGTCTAGTGATTAATATAAGCTTATTTAGTCATTTATGTTCTAGTCATTAGTGTTAAAATATATAAAAATTATCCTTTTCATGGATGTATTATTAAGTTAACCCAATGTACTCAAAAATATATATGCACTATATCAACTACTACCTATAATGATAGTCAATTCATTAGTGACCATTTATAGTATCCTCAATTAGGTTTCTATGATCGAGTATGTAGGTTACAATTGTAAAATGTAGTAAGAAGCCCAACACTTAATATAAACAATTGTGTGTATTTCATTACTTTGAATATAAATTTTAGGAGGTATTTACCATAGGTACTATAGGATATATCTATTTTTGATAAGGGTTTGAGAAGGATTAGTCCCTCTAATTTTCATTGGTTTAGTTGATATCACTATGAATTAGTTTATGGGTCCCTATTCATGGTAGATGTGTTCCCATAATCAATGTGTGTATCAAGAACATGTTCATATTAGTTATTTCATGGTTTTATCTCCCATGTTCATATTAAGTGGGGTAATTTTTGATTAATTAATTTAGTACATTGCATTGGGTACATAATTCACATTATATTATTGTACGAATAATGAGTTGTCATTAAAACTTATTACATAGGCTTGTATAAGATATTATAGGGATTGTTTTGTTAGTTTTATAATCCATTTTTATAGGATATCACCATATATATGTATGGTCTAAATTAATAAAACAATATCATAATATTTATCTCATCAAACTGAATAAGAAGTTAAAATGAAGAGATTATAATCCTAAGAGTCATGTAAACTTTAAAAGTATCATGCACTTGAAAGATGGTTTTTTTCTAGTTGTTTAGTTCATTGTTAAAAGTTTGAAATAACTCTATTTCACACTCAAATGTATCCATATCCATTATAATATATTTAATCTAATTATATGAATGATAATTTATAAGATTATATTCTATCTTTAATCAACCTACAATATAAGATATCTTAATGAAATGAACAATCTTAAAAATTAATTTAACATATGTGGCTATACTAGTATCTATTTGTGAGTCCCATATTAACTTGTTATACTAGAACATTAGCATGTCATGATGAAGTGTTCTATTTATCACTAATACAAATGGTTCTATTACTAGGAAATTTAAGATATTAATATGAATTCTAGGTCAAAAAGACCATAAATTATGCCTAGGATACAAGAAATACAATTTGTGTAGGAAGAGTTTGTTAGAATAGGAGTTCTGACATAAGAGATTTTTACTATCCATATATATGTTGATATTTATGAGATTTTGTGTTGTGAATTTCCTAATATCATGGTTTCAAAGCTTGAGAGATACTATTTATGACCTCAAAATATGCATAAATTTGAATTAAAACAAGGGAACTTAAAAAAGGTGCACAATATAAAGTTAATGAAAGCATGTTATTAATCACTAGGTAAGGACCACTATTGATAGGTACATATATGAATTTATTTTTCAAGGATACATTTCATTCTAGACTATGTATAACATTTAGTTGATGGGAATAAGAGAGAACATTCTTGATAATCTTCTAGTGTTATTTTAGATGTTGGCTATGATGCTAGTTTTGGCTAATATAGAGTAGTCACACAAGGTAGCATGGAGATGCAAACTACCAAGAGATGAATGAAAGAAAAGAGAACCAATTTTACTAAGAATACATAATCCCATAATAAAGATAGGAGTAATTGAGCATAATAAATAATAAGAAAAAAATAATATCATGGGGATTCAATGAGAACTTAGAGAATAAAAAAGATGGAATGAATACAACCCTATTGAGGATGGGTGGATGAAGCAAGATGAAAGTAGAAGTAGTAGAGAAACATCATAAATAATCATAGGAAGTACACCTACATTGGAATAGACCTAGATCAAAACTTAGAGTAAGTTGGTGTAAATAAAATATATCTTAGACATAGACTAAGAATAAGATATCACCCTAGAATCAGAATATGATAGATATCATAGAACTAAGGTGGATAAAATATTAGAAGTGGAAAATATTAGCATTAGATTTTAATGGTAGATTTAAATTTAGTGCATGTATATTTAATGAGAATGGTGGTCTTTCATTAATGCATTATATGGAAAATGGCCAAGTTAAGATTTAAGGGTGGGTATCATTAACACCCTCAATTCAGTTCATTCACTCTAAAATAATGTATCCCCCACACCATTACTATTTATATAATCCATTTATATATAATTATACTATGAGCTCATAATAAATAAAAATTTGATCAGATAATTTTATTTTATACTAGAGAGAAAAGAAAGAAAATGATAATCAAGCTAGTTCAGTGGCTATTTGAAGTGTTCTATATATAAGAATATACATCAAAAGCAGTTGGAAAACACTAGTGAAATCATATAATATACCAATGATAAGTAATCATGTCAGAGGACTAATGTCATTCCCTGTTGGATCCTTTATGAATTTTTAGCCATATGAATTACAAGGCCTCATTTTTCATAATGCTCATCTTTAGTAAGATGAACATGAAATTATGACTTTTATGTTCTAATTATATAATTATGTGGTTAAACCATAACCTATCAAGACATGCAATGATTTCATGAAGATTATCATGTGTTTGGAACCATGATAAATACCTATTATCAATCATGTTTTAGATTGATTAATTTTAAAAGTATGATGCTTACATTTTAATTATGTAAGGTTACCTTATGAAATTTGATTGGCTATGAGATATATTAAATTAAATCATGTTGAATCATTTCCTATAAACTTATGAAATGGAAGTTGTTTATGCATTGAACCATATGAAATCATCTACATGTATGTTGATATTCCATGAATGATTGTTTATTATTAATTGATTGAAATTGCATTGTACGATTAAATTATGTAACTTTGACTATTAGATTAGAGCAATTTAATGTGTGCATCGAGTGTGTAGGAATAGGAGAAAAGGAAAATGAATGAAAGAGACTATGATAAGCATGGATATATCACTAATTAGTTTTAAACCTTCCTAAACCCATGATAAATATTGGGTTTCCTAGTTGACCACCTAATAGATGTGGTTTTGATTGATAGGTAGCCTTTAATCTTGATTGGTAGAACTTGTTTTCACCTAACCTAATGATTTATGGCTAACATCTATAACACCTAGTGTCTAATTAATAGATCTCCCTTTGATTTCCTTAGTACTAAGATAAAGTGGGAAAATAGTTAATTGATTATTGGAAAAAACTATAGGAAAATTCAAAGTCATCATGTAACTTAATGGAACATGGGAAAGAATAATCGTTAATGAGACATGGGATGGCAAGCATCTAGTGGTTAAATGATGATCAAATGTCTATATGTAGGATTCAAACTCCCTTAATTGGTGATTATTTAATTTGAAATGATGTTATAATTAGCATAGGATAAGGAGAAGAAGTAGATAAGTAGATAGGATCAACTAGATAGGAGACTTGAGTAGACAACTGGAGGATAGTGCCTAGGCAGTTTGAAGGTCGATAAGTGGGCTTCCTTATAACCTATGTTTTTTTAGTTCATTTAGAATTAAAATATTATATACTCTATTTTATATTCTTTATTTTAATGTAATAAAACCACTTGGTTTATTCTTCCTATTTTATTGGTTACCTATGGTTACACTTGGCCATCATGTAGTGGTTGCCTATTTGAGGGCCTTGGAGAGATTGTTCCTCATTAATTTTGAATGAAATGATTATAGTTATTTTTTGTTATCTTCCTTAAAGGAGAATAAAACCACTTGGTTCATTATGTATATCTTATTATTTTCCCATGGTTGTGCATTGGCCACAATATAGTTCTATGCCCAATTGAGGGTGTTGAAGAGGTTGTGTTCCTCCTCACTTAACATAGATATTTCAAATTTTATTTAAAGTGTATTAATTATATTGTAACATAGTATAGTAGTTGTCTATGAGTAACATCTTCATAGTGGAAGAATGTTAAGCCCTCTTGTGTTGGGCATGGTGGTAAAATGTTTAACCCTCTTGTGACTATCATGGTGGAATTTTTTAATCCCTCTCATAATGAGACTTGATATAATATTGATCAAACATTTATTGAATATTGGAAGTAAGAAATAAAGTGAGATATAATCTTCCTATTGAAAAATTTTTGTGGGACATTGTATGTTATAAGACCTTACATGCTAATATTATATTCATGAATTTTTATCTTTACTTGAATGATCATTTTAATTCTTGTTTAATTTTTGTTTGGATTGGGAGTCTCTTGGGAAAGAACTAATAATATGACTATAGGTGTTACATGGTATTTCCATTGTGTTAAGATAACCTAGCTTAGATATCCATCCTTGCCTTTACCAAGTAATGTAAACATGATGGAAGATGGGAGCATTGAGCTCAATGGTGTATAGAGAAACAACTTGACGATGACAAAAAGTTGGGTAGTGAGTCTTCCTTCTAATGGAAAATAAATGCTTAGGAGTATACATGGAATATGATCTAAGACTATTTGGTTCTTCTATACTTGATCAGATAGAAAAATGTATCTCTCATTTATGATAAAAGATGAATGAATCTAATGTAGTACTAATGTTGTAGCATCTAGTTTGCTTGTAACATTATTAAAAAGAATAGAGTTTGGATAATACTCCCATTATGGATTAAAATATCTATTTTATATTATTGAAACCTTAGTATTAAACTAAGAGGTTACTATTATTAATTATTAATTTATAAGATCTTGGGAAGAGTCATGTATGTATTAAGTATTTAGCCTTGAGTCACTTTAAAATAAATAAATAGATTAATTTACTTGGTTATATCTTTGGCATGAGTGATTATTTTGTTAAGAATTATGCAAATTTTTTTATTTGAATGAGAAGAGTCAAGGGAATTAAAATTATCTAAAAATGAGTGGAACTTAGATAAATAGCTATGACATTATTATTGGAAATAACCATTCAAATTTTTGATATGAATTATACATATATGTTTTACGGTATGACTATACCAATCATGAATAAATAATTATGTTGTCTTTGTGTTGAACCATTTTATAAAATGAGTTATGTCTGATTATGATCATTTGTATTTAGACCCTTGAGATGGAGTCATTATGTATAGGAAAGCTCTTTGGCCTTATAGATTTTCTAATAAAATACTTTGAGTTGTTTGATTAAAGCTTTTTTGAGAATAATCTTTTTTATTATGTGTGTGTCTCTATTTTTCAAAACTATGATGATTTAAATTTGGTCTAGATCTAACTTGTGTAAGGATGAGTAGAACATAACTACTAAACTATGGATTGTTATTTGGAATAACAATATAAATAGTTTGTTGAACCTTTGATGTTGTTTTGGATTATATGGATGTATTTTGATTGAATCCCCTAGGATTTTGTAGTTATGTTACTACCTATTTTATGCCTTCCTAACAACTAGGTCATTTAATAAAATTGATGAATTTTTATTAAGCTTAGATCTTTGGTGTCGTTATTATCAAGCCATTCATTTAGAGATGTTGGATTGAGAAAACTCACCTTGTAATCATTTGATAAATCAACTAAACTAATGAGTTTATTTATTTATAATCATGTACTTTACTCTAATAAAGCTTATGTTCCTTTCTAGAATCGATAAAAACAATGTAGGTGTGTATATTTTACCTTACTATGTTCCCAATTATCGATCCATATATATGTTTTTTTAGATACAGCCTTATATGGTTAGTGAGATCTTGATTTATTTTACCTTAGTCATTTTACTTATAAAATAATGTGGTGTATTGCCTTAGCTAAGTTTGCTTTGAGTTTCTTTTAGATTTTTACTTACCCAAGTTTTAGGCTTTTTTTGAAGGTTATGCCTCTGATGCCTTGGAGTTCAATGAAACTACCAAGTGGTAGAATTTATGATCATAGAAACTTAGAGGGAATAAGAAATTAGGGTTAATACCCTAATTCCTCCATGCTTTCCATATCTAACTAGGTTAATGTTTTGAAGGATTATGCATTGAGTTTGGGGCCCTTTGCTTTGATTTCAACTTAGTTAATTTTTTTGACTTTTATGAATGGTTTAGAGGAAGCCATGTGTTTCCATCATGATAACTTAGGAGTGACATCATCATGGTCAGGTGTGTAGTCAATGTTAGGCTAGAAGGTGAGTATGATGTTTCCAAGTGGCATCATCCCAATAACCCATAAACCTAAAGAGGTCCATGTAGAGTGTGAAGCCTCCAAAGTAGCAAGAGAGAAAGATGTTGTTATGTGGCATCATCTTAGAGACCCATTAACTCATAGATGAATATACAAGGTGATAAAAAGTCTCAATTCATGGAAGGATTATCAAATAAGGGGTAATTCCTTGATACCTCCAAATATTTGATGATTTAATGAATTTCCAAGAGGTAACACCCAATGCACTAGAAGTTTAAGCTTGAGCAAACTTGAGGTGGACATGTGGAATCTATTGACTTAAGAAAATACTGAGTAGGAATTTGATGTCTTTCTTGATGTCATTAACTTAGCCACTCTTTTATGTAATCTCGTGAAATAATTTCTAATGTTGTCCAAATGAATTAAGACTGTGGGATTTTGAATTATTAGCTTACATCTATTAAAGTCTCATGGTAGTTTTAGATATGTTTTGCATGATTGAATGAATAATGGTATTGACCCATGATCTCAAATGTTATGTTTGGTATTATAAAGTGTCATGCCTATTTTTTAGAAAAAAATGGGCATGCCATTTTGGTATCAAAGCCCGTGTTACATCCTTGCGAGCTCTATGTAATTTTAATTATTTTTGTATTTCTCATTTTTACATGTTTTCTAATGTATTTCTAATTTAAATATAAAATGAGATGAGGACGTAGAGCACATCATGGTGATAATACCTTTGTTGAGAATGATACTCCTATTTATCTTGGACTAAATGAAATAGGACCATAACTCCTATTATCCATGCAATAGATGCGGGACATCTTACATGATAGATTGCATGTGGCTTAACATGAACCAAAAAGGTACTCTCCACATGATGAAGAATCAATTAAAAGAGATAAAGAGGTCTAGGAGTCCTCCCCATCACCATTTTGAGGGTGAGATAGGTTTGCATCACCATGGTGAGTGGCAAGAGAGATGATACTTAGACCTCCGTCCCAAGCCTATGCCTAGCGACCTAGTTAAGGATTTTATTTGGTTATATCCTCCTACCTTTGATGGGACTTAGGAAGGATTTTTATCAGAATCTTAGTTCGAAAGAATGAGAGGATGTTTCATCTTATATGATTGTGAAACTCATGGGAAGGCCCATTTGGGCACCCATCTTCTTAGAGATGCATTAAAGATAGTGGTGGGAAGGTGAGGAATCAAAACTCCACTTGACACTAACATCCTTCACTTGGGAATTATTTAAGGAGTGTTTTAGATCATAATACATATCATTGAGATATGTTCAAAATAAGGTATATGAATTTCTTGACCTTCAATAGGGAAGTGGCATTGTGGCATAATACGATTTTCATTTTTAGTACTTAATTAGATATGTGCAAGGTTTTATAGATGAGATAATCCAAGTGAATAGGTTCATTATAGGCCTAAATTTAGATTTGTATGGTATAATGTGAATTTTATCTCCTATACCCTTATAAATAGTAGTTTAAAAGTCCTACTTGGCCACAAAGTCTTTTAAAAAGAATTAGGATGCACAAGATAAGTTCATGGCAAATTGAAATCATAAGGCAACTCAAGGTCATAAGGTGTGTAGCCGTCACCTAGGGGAGGTTGGAAATCAAATCAATCCAACTATAGGCCCCCTTAATAACAACATCAGGAGAGTAACCATTCCATCCATAGATAGAGAAAAAACTAGTTGGATCGATACCATCTAAGGCAATGTGATGTTAGACCTCAAGAGTATTAGTAGGTTGGGATTGCACAAACCTAGTAGTTTGAGTAGATAGAACTATTAGTGTTAACTACTTGTTTCAGACCTAGAAAAATTAGATACCCTTTAGGGTGAGATACAAAGAAGGGTACATGTTTCATTTTTATATATATTGATCATTATGCATGATATTATCCTCTTATACCATCATCTACTATCATGTGGAAGGCCCCGACGTCAAAGCAAATAGTGGGCAATGTGGGTCAAGGGCATATGAATTATGCACTGGTGGATGACCACCAAGATGAGTACAAATAAATGGTCATAGAGACCACAAGTATGATTGAAGTAAATTTAATTTCAGTTTTGATTGATTCAAGAGCTTCAAACTCCTTTATATCTCATTTTGTCATGGACCATTATGGGTTGATGGATATTATGTATAAATTTTTATAATTGAGTTGACTTCTAGAGCCAAGATGTCTATTAGCTCCTTGGTGAGTAGAGTTGTATTAAACCTTAGTGTCTTATACATTATAGTTGACTTGAAAATTATTCCCTTAGGAACCTATGATGTTGTTTTGGGTATGGATTGGTTTATGACTCATAAAGCTAATCTATATTTTCATTAGAAGACTATCAAGTGTGAAGATGACCTTGGGATGCCTATGGTAATTTATGGAGTTAAGAAACTTGTTTCCCTTCACATAATCATTGAAATGAAACTCAATAAGAGTTTAAGGAAAGGTTGATTATTTTATATCATGTTAAGTGATAGGTCAGATTAGTTAGATAGGGCTTCTTTAGATGATCATCCTATTCAATGGAAATTTCTTTATGTGTTCTAGATGGATTGCTAGGTATGCCTCTTTTACAAGAGATTTATTTTCTTAATGAATTAATACCTGGGGTTGAACCCATATCAAAATAGCCATATATAATGACCACCTTGGACTTGTGTAAATTGAATTTATATCTTAATAAACTCTTGGATAAAGGATTGATTCATCTTAGTGTGTCTCTATGGGGTGGACTCATCATATTTGTCAAAAATAAGGATGGATCCCCTTGGTTGTGCATTGATTATCACCAACTAAATAAGGTAAAAATTAAGAATCTTTATCCCTTGCATATATTTGATGATTTTTTTGATCAAATTAGGGAGCCAGGTTGTTCTCTAGATTGATTTGAAATATGGATACCATCAGTTGCATATCATAGATCCCAATATTCATAAAATTGCATTTAGAATGTGATATGGGCATTATGAATTTATAGTTGTATTGTTTTGGTTGACTAATGCTCTAGTATTATTTATGAGCCTAGTGAATGGAGTGTTTCACTCATTTTTGGATTGATTTGTATTAGTATTTCTAGATGAAGACCATTTGAGGTAGGTCCTACAAATTTTAATAGATAGTTGATTGTTTGGAAAGTTGGAGAAGTGTGAATTTAAATACTTTGATGTGTAATATATTGGGAATATCATTTTTAAAAAAATTAATATTTATGGATCCTATCAATATTATTTCCATTATAGAATGACCAACACTGTCTAACATTGAATTTTTTTACATATTTATGGGATTGGCAAGATATTATAGATACTTTGTTAAGAATTTCTCTCACATTATAAATCCCATAACTTCACTTCAAGAAAAGGGGAAGAATTTTGTTTGGAAAACAAGGTTTGATAATGTTTTTTAGTTGCTAAAAAAGTGATCCACTAGTGTACAAATTTTGGTTGTGCCTATTCTTACTAGATAATTCCTTGTTTATATTGATGCATCAAATGAAGGATAATGGGATATACTCATGAATGAAGGTATAGTTGTTATGTATGAATCTTGAAATATTAAGGATTATGAAATGAGATACCCCATTCATGATATGTAATTTATATCCATCATTCATGTTTGCTTAAGATGGTGGCACTTCTTGCTTAGTCATCATTTAATTTTAAAGACAAATCATTTGAGTTTACATCATATATTTAATCAACCTAACCTCAACACACATCAAAGGCATTGTATGGAATTATTGTAGGAATATGATTGTAAAATTTTGTATATCAAAGTAAAGGAAAACATAGTTGTTGATGCCTTAAGCAGGAGATGCCATGGGTTGGTAGTAATGAGTTTGTAAATTGACTTGTGGGGTCATATTTTAAAGTAACTTCATGAGGATAACCTATATAAATAAGTAAGGTAGTTTTTGGATTCTAGTATGAATCTAAAAGGTAAATTTGAAGGTTATTTTCTTGATCTTGATTGATTTTTTTCCATAAAGGGTGTATCTATGTTCTCTTAGCTGGTGGCTTATGTGAGTTAATTCTATTTGAATTTCATAGAGCTCCTTACAAAATGCACCATAGAATTAATAATATGCATGCTGATTTAAGGTAATTATATCATTAGGTCAGTATAAGGCATGATATTCTTAATTTCATAGCTCTTTATATGTAATGCTAGAAAGTAAAGGCAAAGAATCAACATCCAACAAGATTGTTATATCCTCATAGATTTTGGAATGGAATTGGAATAGTATTTACATGGATTTTATTATAGGTTTGTCTACCTTGACTTATCATCATGATGATATAATTTTCATAATGGATAAGTTAACGAAATTAGTTCACTTTTCTCCCAAAGTACCACTTATAATTCCAATTTAGTGGAAAAGGTCTTTTTGGTTGACATTGTTAGATTACACGAGATTCCCTATAAGATTATTCTAGATCGATATCCAGTATATACTTATCACTTATGGACTTATTTGTAGAAAGCATTGGATATTTAGATCAATTTTAGTACTTCCTAAAATGTCAAGACTAATAAAAAACTGAGACTCAATCATTTATTAGAATACATGTTATGCATGTATGTTATGGGCCAATAATATTATTGGGAAGATTATTTATATCTTGTTGAATTTGCTAACAATAATACCTATCATAGTTTAATTAAGATGGTACCTTTCTAGGATTTGTATGGTCAAGACTATAAAACCCCATTGAGTTTGGACCAACTTGAGGATAAAGGTGTGATTAGTCTTGCCATGTTAGAATACATGGAGTGGAAAATTGTTAAGATACGATAAAGCCTAGAGACTGCTAAGAATTGGCATAATAAGTACATTGATGTATAGAGAATTGATCAACATTTTAATGTTGGTGATAATTTATTATTGAAGGTGAGACATAATAAGATCCATAACCATTATGGAAAAGGGTCAAAGTTTTCACCTCATTTCATTAGACCATTTGAGGTCTTGGAGACCATTGACCCAATATCTTATAGATTGGCCTTGCCACGTAACCTATCTCATGTTCACAATATATGACATGTCTCTATTTTGCATTAGTATGTTGGTAACATTTCTCATGTATTAGATTGGATAGCATTTTAGGTCAAGACTGATGGGCATATGACCTTAGATATTATTAGTAATTTAGTGCACATGACACTTGTACTTCGAGATAGAGACCTACATCAGGTCAATGTCTACTAAGACAAATATGATAAATCAACAAAAATTATGGAAGTTGTTTCACCTTTGAAGGTTCAGTATCCTCATCTCTTTCGATTAATTCTAGGTATAAGTATGCATAAGGGTAGGGGATGTAAGTCCCCATTTTTTATAGTGCTTATCTTTGGCAAGATGATCGTGAAATTATGACTTATATGTTTTAATTATAGAATTATGTGGTTAAGTCACATCTTGATGAGGCATGTAAATATTTCATGAAGACTCTAATGTGTTGGGAACCATGAGAAAGACCTATTATCAATCATGTTTTGGATTGCTTAGTTTTGTAATTATGATTATTACATTTCAATTATGTAATGTTGTCATATGAAATTTGAATGTCTATGAGATATATTGACTTAAATCATGTTGAATCATTGATTCTAACTATATGAAATGGAAACTACTTATGCATTAAACCATATGAAATCATCTACATGTATGTTGATATTCCATGAATTATTTTTTTTTATTAATTGATTGAAATTTCATTGTTTGATTAAATTCTGTAGCTTTGGCTATTAGGTTAGAGGAATTTGATGTGTGCATCGAGTGTGCAAGAATAGGGAAAAGGGTCAATGAATGAAAGAGACTACATGAAGCATGGTTATATCCTTAATAATTTTTAGACCTTCCTAAACCCATGATAAATATTGGGTTACCTAGTCCACCATCTAATATATGTAGTGTCTGATTGGAAACTAGCATTTTAAGCCTTGTTGGTGAACATATTGTCACCTAACCTAATGATTTATAACCATCTAAAATTTCTAGTAGCTAATTAGTACATTTTTTTATTTATTTAGTACTAGGATAAAGTGGGAAAAAATGTAAGGTAGTATTGGAAGAAACCATGGGATCACGAAAAGTCATCATGCACCTTAATGGAACATGGAAAAGCATAATTGTTAATGAAGCATGGGTTGACAAGTAGTTGGTGGTTGGATGATGGTCAGATGTTTATATGTAGGATTCAAACACCCTTAGTTGGGGAATTTTTTTGGCTTTATTCAAAATGAAGTTATACATATCATAGGATAAGGAGAAGAAGTTGTTAAGATCAATTGGTTAGGAGAGTTGAGTCTAAACAATTCAATTATAGTGCCTAGGTAGTCTAAAGGTTGATAAGTGGTCTTTTTAACATATGTTTTATGCATTTCATTTAGAATTAAATGATTATATTTTTCATTTTTTATTTTAAGGGAATAAAACCACTTGGTTTATTTTGCCTATTTTATTGTTTTTCCATGGTTATGCATTGGCCACCATGTAGTGCTTGCCTATTTGACAACCTTGAAGATATTATTCCTCCTAAGTTTTAATGAAATTATTCTAGTTCTTTATTGTTCTTTTTCTTAAAGGAGAATATGATAACTTTGTTTATTCTACCTATATTTTTATTTTTCTATGATTGAGCATTCGATGCCATATAATTCTTTGCCTAGTTGAGGGCATTGAAAAGGTTGTGTTCCTCCTAACTTAACTTAGATGATTCAGGTTTTACTTAATTTATATTAATGTTGTTATGACATAGTGTAGTAGTTATTGTGAGAAACATCTACATGATGGAACAATGTCAATCCCTTCTCTACTTGGAATTATGGTATAATACTTGACCCTCCTATAAATTTCATGGTGGAAGTTGTTAATCCCTATCATGATAAGACATGATAGGAGACTACTCAACCCATCCATGACTATTAGAAGGAAGAATAAAGTGAGATATCCTATTTATACTCTAATATTTTTCTATGCCTTGTTATCTTATAATACCTTGCCTACTAATATTATATTTATAAATGTTTATATTCACTTGAATGATCATTTGAATGTTTGTTTACTTTGCATTTGAACTGGGAGTCTCTTGGGTAAGAATTGGGAATAATACTATAGGTTTTGTATTGTCCTTCCATTATGTCAAGATGCCCTAACTTAGATATCCATCCTTTTATTTATGAAGTGATGTAAACATGATTAGAGATATGAGTCTTCAGCTCAGTGGTCTCTAGAGTAGTATCTTGATGATGACAAAAGGTTGGGATGTAATCCTTCCTTCTAATGACTAGTATATGCTTAGAAATAGGCGTGGAATGTCATCAAAGACTAATTGGTTCTTCTATACTTGATAAATTATAAATATATATCTCTCAAAAATGATAAAATATGAATGAATCTAATGTATTACTAATGTGGTATCAGTAAACCTTTTTGTAATATTCTTGTTAAAAATATATCTTGGATAATACTTCCACTATGGATTAGAGTATCTATTTTCTATTATTAAAACCTCAATATTTAACTAAGAGGTTAAAATTATGAATTCTTGATTTATATTATCTTAGGAAGATTCATGTATTTACCAAGCCTTTATCCTTGAAGCGCTTTCAAATAAATAAATAGATTGGTTTTCTTGAATATATCTTTTCTGTGATTGACTAATCTATTACAAATTATCTAATTCTATTTATCTAAATGAAAAGAGTTAAGGGAATTAAACTTATCTAAAAATGAGTGGAATTTAGATATATAGATATGAGATTGTTATTGGGTATAGAAATTTAGCTTGTTAATATGAATTAAACATTGATGCTTTCTAGTATGTGTATACTAATTATGAATAAAAAATTATGTTTTATTTGTGTTGAACCCTTTTATTAAATGAGTTATGTCTGGTTATGACCATTTATATTTTGACCCTTGGAAAAGAGTCATTATGTATAGGAAATATCTTTATCCTTGCAGATTTTTTAATAAAAGACTATGATTCATTTTATTAAAGCTTCACTGAGAATTGTCTCTTTATTATGATTGTGTCTCTTTTTTAAAACTATGATGATTTAATTTTTGTCTACATCTAGCTTGTGTAAGGATGAGTAAAATGTAATTGGCAAGCTATGAATTCTTATTTGGAATAATAGAATAAATAATTCGTTAAACCTTTTATGTTTTTATGGATTAGACAAATTTCTTGTGAAAGAATCCCATATGCTTTTATAGTTGAGTTGTTGCTTGTTTTATGCCTTCCTAAAAACTAAGTCATTTAATAAAATTGATAAATTTTTATTAAGATTATATCTTCAATATGATTTTTAGCAAGCCATTCCTTTAAAAATGTTGTCTTGAAGAAACTCTCATTTCTTTCATTTGATAAATAAAATAAACTAATGAGTTTATTGGTTTAGACTCATGTTATTTACTCTAATCAAGATTTTGGTCCTTTCTAGACTTGATAGCAAAAATGTAGGAATGTATATTTTACCTTATTTTGTTCCTTGTTATAGAGCCATCTCTATGTTTTTCTTCATATTGAGCCTTGTCTAGTTACCATGATCTTGACGGATTTTGCCCTAGTCATTTTCCTTATCAAATAATGTGATGTCTTGCCTTAGTTGCTTTTGCTTTGAATTTAATACAAATTTTACTTAGCTAAATTTTAGACTTTTTGAAAGTTGGCCAAATAATGCCATGTGGCATCATCCCATCATCCTAAAGGATTAATGATAAGTTTAAGCCTCTAATTCCCAAGAGTTACATAAAACTACCAAGAGGTAGCATTCAGGAGTTTAGAAGCTCATAGGGAATAAGACACTGGGTTAATACCCCAATACCTCTATATTATGTATATATTAGTAGGATAATGTTTCAAAAGATTATGCCTTGATTTTGGGTCCCTTTGTTTTGATTTTTTCTTAGTCAATTGTTGTTACTTTGATGATTGGTTTGAAGGAATCTACATGTTTTAATCATACTAACCTAGGAGTGACATCAGTATGGTTAGGTGTACAATCATTTTTGGGATAGTGGGTAAGTGGTATGTTGCCACATGGCATCATCCCCACAACCTATGAACCTAGAGAGTGTAAAACCTTTGTGATAACAAGCGAGCAATATGTTATCACATGGCATCATCTTGATAGCCTAAAAACCTAGAGATGGTTACACAAGGTGCTTAGAAGGCCTAGGGAAATGAAGGATTATATAATGGAGGTTAATTTCCTAATACCTCCATAGTTATAATGATGTAAAGAACTTCCAAGTGGTAGCACCTGATGCACTAGAAGTTTAGGCTTAATTAGACCCAAGGTGAACATGTGGAATATATTGACTTAAGCAAATTTTGAGTAGGAAGTTTATGGTGATCTTCACATCATTAATTTAACCATTCTTTGATGCAAACTCATGAAATAATCCTATTTACTCACCAAACAAATTAGTATTATGGGTTTCTAAATTATTGGCTTGTGTCTATTATAGTCTCATGACAATTGTAGATATGGTTTCCATGATTGAATGGATATTGGTCTCTAACTATGATCATAGGTGTTATGTTTGGTATTATGTTATGTCTTTCCTATCTTTTAGGAAAAAAACTATGTTGTACCCAACACATGTCATTTCTAAAAAATAAGGACCCTTGTTAAAATTTTGAAAATTTGTGCTATAAATTGAGAATCGCACTTGATCAAAGTTTACATAGGTCTATCAGCACATAATATTTATTTGAATTCATCTAATGTTGCTAATGTTTGATTCTTATGTTTCTATGTTTCATGTTTAATGGGGTCTTATTTATGTGAATACTACCTAGGGGCTTTGTTCCTTAATGTTAATTTGACTCTTTGTTTCGATTAACCCTTGGAATCTTACTAATTAAATTGAATTTATGTTTAAATTATGTTAAAAAAATCTTACCGTAATAACTTTAGCCTAAATTCCTTTTGAAATAAATTCAAAATTCATGTGGAGTTAAAACATGTAGGGATTACCTTATTATATTCTAAAAATTAGACTAAAGTCTTATCCAAAGTCTTAAATATATTTTATATAACAAAAAAACTTATGTCCTTAGTTTATTAATGTTTCTCAAGTACTAAATTTATTTCATTATTCATAGGAATAGGTTAAATCACAAGCTTCCATATGGAAAGATCTTAGATCTCAATAAAGATATTAATGACCTGTGGGGTAGAGTTTATAAATTTGAAAATTAATAAAGTCTAAGAAAATACTGATAATACATGTTTGCTCATGCATCAAAGATATAATGGCATAGGGCAAAGATACAAAGTCAACAAATCTATAAAGTGACCTAAGAGTGCCAAGTGGCAACATCTCAAGAGCCCAAATGTGATATCAATAGTCTATGGTCAATATGTCAACAAACCAAAATCCCCATGGAACTTCCAAGAGAGCAAAGAGTCCTAAGGAAGTGACAAGTGTCAAAGCTGATAGGAGTCAATAAGTCAAGCACCTATATCCATGATGCATGAGAATCTATATATAATGATATCTGATCAATATTTAAAATTCAAAGGTATTTTAAAAGCAAGCAATGGTGACAAGTTTCACCATCATGGGAACACTTAATATAGATCCAATGACCCTTGGGTAGAAGCAGGGTCAATAAGTTAAGGATGACAAGAATGAACATAAGATCGATGGATGATAAGATCTCAATAATAAATAAAGTAAATCAATGGTTCATTATTTATCCTAGATTTAAAAGATCAATGGACCACATTGATCCATGAAAGAGGGATCAATGGTCTAAGATAACCGTTGACATTTTATAGAAACACATAGAGCCCCAAGTAGCCACCACATGGCATAAAAATGTTCGAGCTATGAAATTTGACTATAAGGTGCATAGAGATCCTCAAGGAGCTAATAAATGGCACATGGATATATAATCATATAAAATAAATATCGATGGAGCATGATAGAATCATGAATCAAGATTGACAGTATAAACTAAGACATACTTTTCAAAAGACACAAAGCCAATAGAGAGCTACCATATAGCATGTTTTCAGAGATGAACTTTGATCTAGTTTCAAGATAGCATGAATAAGTGACACATGTCTTAAAATGACAAACAATCATATTTTAAATATCAAAATAGTCATTATGACATGACATTACCATATAGAGATGACATGTTAGATTGTAAGATCCTCTGGGCTCGAAGTAGATTATACTTTGTCATAAAATGCATAGTTATGGGAAGTTAGTCAAAGTTAAATAATTTTATTGGTTTTAAGTCATTTTTAAAGGGCCACTTTTCCTTCACACATGTCTCAGTTCTATTTGATATGAATGACTTAAAGTATTTGACAGGTTATTCTCACAACTTATAAAAGAAGGTATTTTAATTTAAGATATATATTTTTAATTTTTCATGAAATTCAAACTATAATTATAAAGTTACCATTTTTCTTGGTGCACATGCACATATTGCATATCTTTTGCAAAGGCTAACTTAAACTGATAACTATAAGTAGACTCCTATATGGTTTTGACCATAGTTAGAAATCAAGTTTTGACTATCACATGTAATGAATTTGTATGGAATTTGAGGATGAGGAAACTCCCTCCCCAAGCCTATTTAAACAATTATAATCCACTAGTTAGATGGGGTCAATAAAATCAATATACAGGAGCAACATCAATTTTTATTTTTAGTGAATGTGTTTGTCTATTATCTCTCCAATTTTTGTGTAATTAGGCTTATCTTATTTTGGTTGTATTATTCAATAATTCTTAGTGTGAAATAGCTAAAATGAATTAGTAAATTACATTGATTATTGGTAATTAAGTTGATTGATTTATGTTCTTAAGTGTGTAGAAGTTCTTTCTTTTGATATATTTTTCTATATGTGTGCAAAATCTACCTTAGATACCTCATTATCTTGATCCATAATCTCATAATTAAGTGTGGGAAATAGCTAATATAAAAGGGAAAAAGCTTTGAATAAGGATTTTGAATTTCCTATATCAGTATCCCCTTAGACTTATAAACTATGTATGACTGTTAATGTGTAATAACTTCTTACAATAGGCATAGGTTTTGAAATCACTTATCCATTTAGAAACCAGCTAGAGAGGTGATTCATAAAAACACAAAATCTTATTTTTCTACCTTACCCTCCCCATTTTTTGAGTTTATTTTTATATCTACTCACTTTATATTAGAAACCAACCATCCATCCAAATTATATAGATATTCACTAATTTTTAAGAGTCTACACCTCTATCCAAAAAGCCGAGTCAACAACTTGCATGCTCTACCAACTATGCCATAAATAGGTTATTCAGAACACAAACCTACAACTCATGATTTAGAGTGGATTTTACCTCCATTAAGATCTTAAAATGTTAGAGGATACCTCATTCACTTTGGTGTCCATAAAAACCACATAAACAAACTTAATATTAGTAAATTCTAGAGATAAAATAAATAACATGATAATCAAGCAAACTCAGTGACTACTTGAAGTGCACTATATATAATAATAGACATTGAAAGTGATTTGAAAACACTAGTGTAATCATATAGTATACCAATGAGAAGTAATCATGTCATAGTGAAAATGACATTCCCTACTAGATATTTTATGAATTTTTAGCCATATGAATGATCTATCGACCCAACTAATATTTATTTGACTTACAAGATGAAGTAGGAAATTGAGGGAATCCAAACTGATGATGCCAAAAATTGTGAATTTATAGAATCATTAATTATCTGAGCATTCAAATTCATCTTGAATAATGGTGGAACCAAGCTATCTTTGGATGATGTAAAAATAAAACTCTTTAGAGAGCATAATATGTAAAGATGCATATGTCAAACCATACAAGACCTTAAATAGATTAGGTAAGAGGCAAGGTAATTAGTATGGGACTATGATCATAGGTTTTCAAATGTTATAAATACATATAATTTTAATTTTGAATATGTAGACAAGGTTGTATTAGTTCTATAAGGTGTATGAAATAAGATAAGATTTATGATATAACAAACTCAATTCAAAATTAAAGCCAATGTTATTGCAATTATAGAGAGAGTAGATCATATTGAAGACTATAGAAAGAATTTTATAGGAAGTAAAAAGATAGATTATAAATTAGATGTCATGCTATGAAGAATGGATGAGATTAAGAGGGATAGAATAAAAATATTTCTTTATGGTTTATGTATTATGGATGTAGATTATAAAATATTATTTATGTAGTACCTTAGTCTTGTACATTTGACAAATCCCTATCATGGTTATGTATTTTAGTTCTATACCTACCCACTACTAAAAGGGTCATGTTCACCATCTCTTTGTGCCTAATTTATGTTATTTTAATCAAAACTTTTTTATTATGTGACCATACCTTCTATACTATGCAAAAAATCTAAAATTGAATATGATCCTTCACTACCAGTTCTAGACTTGTACCTATTTTCTAGATTCCTAGACACTTGTGTCCCAAATAGACACCTATATCAATGCAAGTGTCAACTTTTCCTACAAAGTGTCTCTACCCAAAATTCATCCAATATTTCAAAACAAACACATCCTAAATTTTTTACTAAGTTATTTAGTGTGAGATACTTTTAAAAGGTAATTTAATATATGCAAGATCAACCCTCATACATTCATCGGCTAAAAATCACATACAATTCATATTTTTGTATAACAAGAAGAACTCGGTCAAGTAATCAAGTTATCAAACATGCTGTATTTTTCTAAAACTATAAATTAGTCAAAATATTAGTATTTCTATAAATTTTAAGCATTCAAGAAGCAACCTATGATCCATAGTTCCAAAGTTACAAGCTAGGTCACTATATATCTTTTCTTATCACACATTATATCCTTATGCACACATAATCTAATATGTAAGGGATAAATACATGATTATGAGACCTTATTAGTGTATTTTATATGTAAACAAATCCTATTAGCATAGGATTCCTTAGGTCAACTTGACAATATGATCCCACTAACCCATTTTTCCCATAGTCACTCCAAATGTGAAGATCTAGGATTTGATCATTTGACAAAGAATGATAGTATGTGTACATAAATTAAATACATCATAACAAAGGTAATATAAAAATCATAAGGATCAAATTGGTTCCATAAAAATCTAGTCAATATTATTATAGGACACCTACATCAAGGTTAAACATATGTGTTGACATAAGTGTCTGGATCTGATGCAAGCCTTTAAGGCCACAAAAAGAATATTTCTATAATCTTATGATTGTTTTCGTATCAAATTCTAGTCAATTTCTAACCTTTTCTAGGTGATATCTACATGCACATAGTAAACCATCTAAGTATCATTTATTTCTAATTCAATGTAATAGCTATCAATAATTTTACATTACTATTTTTAGGAATCTTAGTTACACAGATTTAGAATACTATTTATATAATTTTTTTATTAATTGGTCTACTCATTAGGCTAGTTCACCACCTTTTTGTAAAAGTTGATATGATCCCCATAAACCTAGATATCCACTTATCTTAATTTAGGGTTAAATAGTGGGAAGTAAAAGTGCCATCAAAATGAATGTCCTCACCCTAAGGAGGAGTTATGTTAATTAAAATATCATATTGTACATCATCCCATAAAATGTGTTATAATGCTTACAAATCCACCACATATGATGAAAATAATTATAAGGATTTGGAGAATCTAAAATATTATATAAATATGAATTTATTTTTATTTAGTGTATAGTAACCACCACTATAGAAATTTAATATGGCCTTTTAAGGCATAGAGATAACATAACAAGGGAGTTGGAATTCTATGTCACTATAATATTAACCAAGGTGGGATACACCATCACCTCAACATTAGATAGGGTGGTATATACCATCACATAAACATCAACCAATATGGGCACCACCTTCACCATAAAACTAGATAATCTAGACACCGTTATCTCCTTACCAAAAATGTAGGGGCTATCCTAATCATTCACAAGGATGGGGGTCATTTTAAAGGGAAGGAAAATATTAATAAGCATATCAAGGTCATATGTATTGAGTAACACAAAAAAAAATTCATCACTTTCTCTTTATATGGTGAAATGGATTACATCACGAATTTTTTTTAAATAAATCCTCAATTGGAAACATATTATACATATTGTATAGTTTCAAAGAAAAATAACACTAAGGAATGCCCTAAACTATAAAATTAGAGGAAGTATAGAACCATGCACAATTTGAATATAGCGATCACTTGACAGAAGGATCAAGGATTCATATAGGTTATCATAAGGACTCAAAAAAAGGACTTAGGTATTCCCCCACATGAGATACTTAGAGAAAGTAGGATCAATAATTTGTGAGATGTTAAATATTTAGAACTTGTGAGAGAAATGGTGTTGGTGAATTAAGACACTTAGATATTGAAATCAATATAAGATAAGGATGAGAAAATTGGATATGTTGTAGCCATAAAATCATAAGTGTATGGAAAATCCACCTGCATTCTATGACAAGAGTGGTGGCTGATTGAACAAACCTAATGAAATTAATAAGCATAGTTCTAATAATATCTCATATAATATTACCATTTTATTGAAAAATTGGTATTTTATTACATTAAAAACATTGATATGGAAATTTTTCACTATATTATTCATAATGAAAAATATACATTTATAAGCAAAAATGCCCTATAAAAAAGGATTCTTCCTCAATCCCTAAAAACACTTTGTAAACTGTCTCTTCACATAACCACCCTAGAATCTCTCTCATAATCTCCTATCAAATCCCTAGCATTAGTAAGTTAGTTGTATTAAAAATCACTTTAAAATATTCCACATACACACTAACATAATATATCCTTACAAATATAATATCTACTCACATAGAAACTAATGTGAGCACTATTAATTCTTAACATTCCCCCCTAGTAAAAAAATAATAACATTTTATAAAACTAGATGATGGTAAAAAGGTAAAATCTTTCTCATGAATATCTCATAGGCCAAATAATTAATATGAATAAATCAATAAAATTAGTTTGGTAACTATGAACATTAATTCTACATCTATTCAACGTTCACTCATGTATATACAAACACAATTATTCTTAATGAAGTAAACAATTTTGGAAATAGGAACTTGTACCACTAATTTTCAAATAAATAAGAACATAAAAAGAAACACTTTTGGCACTATAACTAAAGCATTCCCATAGTTAGTGATTAATAAGAGGGGTGTTTGGCCCTCTTACTCTAGTGCTTCGAACCTTTGGTATTGTGTTGATTACTCAAAAAATTTGGCATTGATGTTCATTTTAGAATAAATTTTGAACCATAAATTTGACATCTTCCCATTACACATTGGCATTGGGTTCACTTGATAATGCATCTATTTAGAAGAATATTTTTATAATTTGACACAAATGACATATATTGACTTATTTGAATTAATGTATTATAGTTAAAACATATAGACATTATGTTACATTGATACTATCAATGCTAACACAAATAATTTATTTAGAATAAAATTCTAAAATATTAGACTTAAATAATATATTAAATATAAATTAAACTAAAGAAACTAATCTATTAAAAACATATGATAATAATATGGAGTCAACCACTTTTTAATGATGACATTAGACCTTAAATTTGACATTACTATAGAAAGTTTGACATAGGTAAAAAAATACTTATTAACAAACCTAGATCAATTAACAAAAAATTGCAATCAGCCTAAAACCACAATTAAATGTATTAATAGTGAGAATAGACTAAAAGATAATAAAATCCCTAAAAAAAATTAAACTTATGTAAAAATTTGATCCATGGGATCTATCACATGACGTGATTGTTGGAGGTTGGGAAGAGATGATGAGATCATCAAGTTTTACTACTCTAAGTCAAGGTTGGATCTTGATGTCTATGGTCTATTCCTTGGATGGCTCAAGATGCAAAGTGCAGGAGTGTACAAATGCATTCTAAACTCATAGATCTAAAATTGACTTAGTTTCACATGGGATAGTGTTTTTGACAAAATGGTGATATATGGAGGAAAATTTAATATGCAAAACAAAGGAATAATAAAATTTATGCATTAAACTATAGTAGATAATGTAGATATGTGTCAAAAGGAACTTGTTTTATTGGAAATTTTGGTGTGTATTTCTACCCATGGGCCCCCTTATTTGACCATGAAAGGAGATAGGTATAGTTCCTCCTTTATAGATCAGACTCTATAATTTACCTTCGATTCTAAGAAGAGATAAACACATCACTATAATTATCAATTGGGTTAGATCCTTTATCAAACTAGGTAAGGGTTCTATCAGGAAAATATTTTTAAGCGCTTGTGTGATTATTGGTCTTTTTAATCCCTTTTGTCATTTTTTTAGGATTTGATCATCTCAAGGTTTGTGTATCTAATACCTCAACTTTGAGGGTATTCCTTTTAGATGTTTTTATATAATAGTATTGGGTATTAAGTTTTAGGGTGTTCCTTAGTAGGCTTTCAATAGTTGGACTCCATTTCACATTTATTTTGGAGAAGGATAGATGGGGCTCCAGATCAAGAATTATTATGGAATGATCATGGCATTCTCAATCATCTCTCATGACGTATACCTCCCCCAAGCATACTTATGGGGGATTCACCTAGGGAGAGACTAGTTAGAGGATAGAAACAAACTCATTTGATACATATATTACAATAGAAGTCTCAACTTTTTATAAATGATTCTTTTTCAAATGTGTGTTATTTTATTCAATTACACAACATAACACACAACCATGTGAATTAAACCAAATAAGGATCTATTTTCAATAGTTACCACTAACCTTCCATACTCAGTTTGTATTTTAATAAAATCATGGATTCAATTTTGTGGGGGGATTCCTCCTCCCACATGGTCGAATATGTGAACATCTCAAGGGTTTAAAAACTCTAAATAACCATTCTTTAAAACCCATAACCAATTTATCTACAAACCATATAACATGGATACAAAAGATTAGAGTGAAATAAAGAATAAACCATAACTCTATATTTCCTTGAAGTAGTCTTCTCCTTTACTAGTAAACATCCTCTTTTTATTTCTCATTCTTCTTTATCGACTATAACTTCTATCCATTAAATAACATGTAGTTAAACAAGACTACTTCAGGGTAATGATAACGGCATTATAATCAACAAAATGTAATAACTTCAATTAAAAATGAATAGAATTTAAACATGAATCTAACCCATATCAACATGACCAATCATAAACTAATCAAACACACCTAAAATTAAAATAATCATGCATTTATTTTCACTATAGGGTGTGTGATGGGTTCTTTTTCAAATCTTTACACCTCTAACATTTCCATCTGTAGCACCCTCGCTAATGATACTCTCTATATATCTACCTCATAAATGAAAATGGTAATTATCACATAAAAATGATAATAAATACAAATGTTAATAAATCATAATAATGTTGAATGAGAGTAATCCACATGCATATGAAACTCATGTACAACTAATAAATCAAGTAATGAGTCACACACAAATAGTCATTATATGTTTTTCCATACATCAACATAATAAAAATAATTTGCTACCACAATATTAAACAACATTAACCCATTAATATTTATTTAATAAGAAAATCAAGTTTAGTGAGAAAATCAAGATGTAACATCCTTTCCCCTTAAAACTAGTCATCATCTAGATGGCACTTATTTCAAACCAAAGTTCTGAAATCAAATAGCACATGGTAGAAAATCAAACAAAAATAGTAAATTCTATAAATAAATACATGTGGAAATAACCTATAGAACTCATCATAGTCCTCCCAAGTGGTACTATCCTCATAATTTTGGTCCCATTAGACCTTGTACTATGACACTTCCCTGTTAACACAAATTAAGTTTTCAATTGTCAATTATTTTGATTTATTCTACTATGACCACCCTGGGATCCAAAAATTGTAAAGCATTCCAATCCAATACATGAGAAGAATCATTTACATACTTTTTAAGATATGAAACATGAAAAAAATTATATAAGAGAGCTCGAGACAATGTCAAGGTAATCCTATACACAATAATATTGATCACTTCCAAGACCTTGAAGGGTCCCACATATCTTGGTGAAATCTTCACTGATTTACCAAACTTAATCGAGCTCTTCAAAGGCTTGACCCTTAAAAATACTTTATCACCAACATAAAATTATCTTTCTCTCATTTTTAGATTAGCATAGATTTTATGTCCATTGTTATCTTTATCCAACCTTTGTCTAATTAAATTAATCTACTCCATTTATATAAGCATTTCAAGACCAAAAACTACCCTATCTTCAAGATTATCCAAACAGATTGGTGTTTGACACCTCCTTGCATATAATGCTTCAAATAGAGCCATATTTAAAGATAATTAGTAAGGGTTATTATAATCAAACTCTAATAGTGGAAGATACTCTTCCAACTTGTATTGTTGATCCATGAAATATATTTGGAGAAGAGATTTTAAAACTTGGTTTAGTCTCTCTGTTTATCCATCCATTTTTGGATAGTATGTAGATAACATTTCAACTATGTGACCAAATCTAATTTTAGATTCAACCAAAACCTAGTTGTCATCCTCAAATCTCAATTAGGAATTATATTCTCTAGAAAACCATTTAACCGATACACCTCTTTCATATTTTTTTTGCAATCATTAGTGCATCATCAATAAAATTACCTAGTATCAAGTGATCTACCTTTGCTAGTTTTTCAACTACTACCAAGATCATTTCATGTTAGTTATGTGATAACAGTAAACCTTGGATAAAGTTTATACTAGTTACCTACCACTTCCATTCTAGTATATCATTAAGATATAACAATCCTATTAAATGCATATGTTCATCCTTTACATGATGACACTCCAAATAGCGAGACAAAATATGTTGTATCCATTTTAATTCGTTTCTAAAAGTAAATAGGTTTTAGGTAATCCATGAGTTTAATCAATCCAAAATGATCTAAATAAGGGGCATTATGTAATTAATTTACCATTATACTCCTTAAATTATCTGTATTAGGTAGATATATTCTATCAGTATATCTCAAAAGACTATCATTCTCCATCTTGAATCCATTAAACTTAGGGACTTGAGCATCTTATGGAAAAGTTTTCTTAACTTGCTAATAGAGTTCATCTATAGGGGATAATTTAACAAATTTATCATGAAGCATACTCCTAATAGTATCCAAATCTACTATATACCTTCTATGACTTAGGTCATCAACAACTCTATTTCCTTTCCCTTGATGTAGCTAATATCAAAATCATAATTAGATAAGAACTCTAACCATAATCTCTGACAAGCATTCAAGTTCAGCTAGGTGAAGATATATTTAAGCCCCATGTTTCTATTCTTGAGCTCAAATATTTTCCCCAATAGATAATACATCTAAACTTATAGAACATGCACTATTGTAATAATTTCCAGTTCATGTGGGGAATAATTTTCCTCATAAGGTTTAAGCTTCCTAGACTCATATTCTAGAACAGAACCATCTTGCATAAGAAATCCTCTAAGACCATCCCCATATGCATTAATTATTATTGAGAACTAACCCTTAGGATTAGGAACTCTTAGAAAAGGTGCTGACATAGGCCTCTTTTTTAACTCCTAAAAAGATTTCTCACACTTGTCCAACCAAAAAAAAATTTGATTCTTCCACTAAAGAGAGCTAATTGAGTTAGTTATTTTTGATAAATTTAGAACAAATTTATTGTAAAACCCTACCGGTCTCATAAAACTTCTTACCTCATGAATGTTTTTGGGTGTTGGCCACTCCATTATGGTTATTATCTTTGTTAGATCAATTGAAAATCCATTTTCATAGATAATGTGTCCCAAATACTACACTTATATAAAAATGTACATTGGACAATTACCATAAATTATATGCTTCCAAAAATGCTACAAATCCAATTCCATATGTTATATATGTTCTTCCTCATTCTTATAATAAATGGGGATATCATCTACAGAAACTAACACAAAATGATCTAGATAATCCATAAAAACACTATTTATGAGATTCATGAGTGTTGTTAGAGCATTTGTTAACCCAAAAGGCAACACTATAAATTCATAGTGTCCATATCAATTTTTTGAATGCTATTTTGAGAATATCTTCTTTTCAAATCCTCAAATGGTGATATCCAAATCATAGATATATCTTAGATAAAATTATTTCCCCATGCATTTTATCAAAGAGATCATCAATGTGAGGCAATGGATACGTGTTCTTAATTATCTCTTTATTTAACATCATGTAATCAATATATAGGTGAAGAGTACCATCCTTCTTGATGAACATGATTGGTGCACCCCATGGTGACACAATAGGTCAAATCAACCCTTTAAGTAACAACTCATGTAGTTGATATTTCAACTCAACTAACTCTATAGTCATCATCCTATAAGGTGCTTTGTATTATGATTCTAGACCAGGTATTATGCCAATTGAGAATTAAAACTCTCATTTTCATGGTAATCTTAGTAATTCCTCTGGAAACACATGCTAAAAGTTCTTATGGAAAGGGTAATCCTTAATGGATGATTCCATTGTTTCCTCTATTTCATTTATTTTAATAATAAATGTCTAACATACTTTCTTATGAGCCTTCTTAATCTAAATTATATAAATCTACATAAGTTTCAACTCCATTTTCTCACACTAAATTTGAATCTAATTCCTAAAATAATCTTGACATTATACCTTATTAAGATAGTAATCTACTTTATCTTTATACTTAGTAATCTAATTCACCCCTAGGATTACATCAAATAACCCTAGTGGAACTACATAGAGATCTACTATCATAGTGAATTAAGCTAATTCAATCATAGCTTAGACTAAACACCTATCAACTTTTACCTTGTATTCATTCCCATATTACATTGACCATGTATTTTCCATTGAACCAAATTTCCTAGAAAAATTAGAAATCATTCGTGGACAAATAAAATATTATGTAGCTATAATGTCAATAAAAATGGAAATAGGTTGACCAAAATATTACCTACAACTTCAATAGGTGAGACATGAAAATTAGCTTAATGATTTTTAACAATCACATAGATTCTTTGTTTAAAGTTTCTTTGATTAGTAGTACCCTTAGATATACCTTTGTACTTTACCTAAGTACCTTACCTTACATAGTAATCACCTCCATAGATAAAACATCCATTAGGTGGTCCTTTCCATTCTGATTGTTGTTTCCCCTTGAAACTAGGTTTGATTCGACCATTTTATTTATTGATACCTGAGAAGTTATTAAACTTAGCATTCTAATTCATAAACTAATTCTTAGAAATTTCATTCATTTTCCAGTTCTTATTTTCAAGAGTGGGTTTGGAACCTCCAAAATTATTCTTGAACTTATCTCTAACCTGAGTAAGAGACTTTCATTTTGACTTGTACTTAATTACCTTCTCAAAGACCTAATCCATCATATATAACCCATACACATCTAACTCATATATAATTTTTAGAGGTATAATCACTAAGAGGGGGGTGAATTAGTGATTATAGATAATCCAATCCAATTCCTAACTCTTAAAAATTTAACATGCATCAACTTGATCAAACAACATAAACATGAAAGAACATACATCCAAATCATACATAAGAGCATAGATCACATGAACATATCATATATGTGGGAAACCCTCTTAGGGGATAAAACCCATTACAACCTATAAGATGGAATATAGTTCTATAATAACAATATCCAATATTTATAATAGAAAAAACTGATCAATAAACACACATCCCTTAGTTTAGTGATACACCAATCCCATAAGGAACTACTTCCCCTATGTAGTTAAGTACCCATAACAATTATACCTTTAGCAAGGTTTACCTTACAAGGAGGAACCAACCCCCTAGGAAACTAAGCACCCACTAATGTACCTAAATAGATCACCTTGAACACCTATTTTTAATCTTCAACTAATTATGATCACCATTGTTTTCTCTCTTCACCTTCAATCTCTCTCAAGGTGCCTCTAGGGCTAACTTGCTCAAACTACCTCTTAATGCTCATTAGATCCAATGACCTATGTATCCTCTGACATCAACTTGATTAGATAAACATGTTTTATATTTTTCACATTCAAATGGTCTAAAATGACCTATACCTTCTATTTCAAAGGTTCTCTCTTCACTTTAATTCACACTTTTATAACAACCACAATTAGTCTAATTCTACCTTGAAATTATACCACTCTCTTGGTATATCCTAGTATAGTTAGCCAAGATGATTTACATATTTGAAATAAAATTAACATAGGTACATAAACACATTAAATTTGAGAACCAAACTCTTCATAGGTCATTTATTACCTTAATAGCCCCAAACCACCATTAGGTCTTAGTGAGACCTAAAATAATTAGGTCTTCATACTCACACATTATATGTGAGACTAATTGGACCAATTTCATCCTTTATCAATGATTTTAACACATAAAACCCATATTTAATATTCCCTTTATCACTCACTCATTGTTCCATTCCACTTGTAACACCAACTCAACACTTAAACCTACCAATTAGGTATCCTCACTCTTTAGGCCTTTAAACATAGAAAAACATGGTCTTAAAATTCTAAATCTATATATCAAATATTTCACATGTCAATATGAAAAAATCATATTTATAGGTCCTCCATGACCTAAAAAACATCACTAAATTCATTTTTCAACATCACACAAGCTAAATAACTTCAAACCAACTCTCTGAAGATGGCCACACAAATTAATGAGATACAGTCAAAATAAAATCAATCTATTTTAACTCTCCATATCTGATCAGGGGAAAAATATGATAACCTTAAAATAATTATTGGAGACTTATATAATTTCTAAATTTGATCATAACACCTTTAACTTACCTCTGTAAGATGGTCACTCAATCTAATAGTGCATTCAATAAACACAATCAACTTTTAATCAATTGGTCACACTAAATATGGATTGGTAAAACCTCCACAATCCATAAATATAGTCTTCATGGAGTCTAAAACACTCTATAATAGTTATTTCATCTTGAAACATCAAGACACTATCAATAATAAATCAATTATCTTTCTCGAGTCACTTGTAGACCATGGTGAAACACAGTCAAATTTGTAGCTCAATAACTTTGATTGTAAAAATATTAAGAACTTATAAATATATTTTTTGGATGTGCCTTTAATTAATTTACACATTTTGTTTTTACACCATCAATAAATTCATATTATATAAATATATATAACATGAAAACTATATATTGGTTTTCCCTCATTAATTTGAATATTCAAATTCCAACGATTACTATGTAAATACTAAGCATCAGACACTTTGACCTCATCTCATGCTCCCAAAAAAATTTGAAAAAACACACACCATTGATATATTTATAAGTATCCTATTATTTCTATTAAATTTTTCACCATTTATATTAGTTCCTTGCTTCCATGATTGTACCACTTGGTAGCTCTACATGCCCTCTGCATACCCTGTAGTCAGTCTTCCAATGAACTTCCACCACTTGAAATCCTTGCATACCTTATAAGCACATTGAATATTTGAATAAAATAAACTTATAAAACTCAGAATCCTCATGTTTAATCTTGAATATTTGACTCAATACACTCTATTGGATCATGATTTGTATGATCACATGGTCACCGTTGATCTCCATCTGACAGGTTTCACGCTCACCATTAGATCTACTACTCAAACTTAATGATTGTGACACATGTCACTAGCACATTAAATATTGAATATTTTAATTTGAAACATGCCATTGGATCCTTATTCAGTCATATTAAATGTTTGATGTTAGATCCATGATTTGAATAAACACTCACCATAGATCTCTTCTTGCAAATTTGTCTAAGTATGGGAACTTAGTAAAACTCTACCTAGAAGGCCAATTTTTAACCTTAATAACTTTTTCTACACTCAATATCATGACCTTAAATTTTAAAAATATGATATCCTCATATATATTAATCTATTCATATATCAAAATTCTCTTGAGACCTTCACATGTGTGAAATATGATATCATGAATTTATTTACTCAGCTTTATCTATCAAGTGACTATTTGAGCTTAGACATTCATATGACTAATCTAATGAATTAATTTCACTTCCATAATAAATACAAGCACTCATAACACCCTTTAGGTTATCTTTAACATGTCTATACCATCAATTGACTCACTAAGATAAACATTGTCCAAACCATCAATCTAATCACTTTGTCATTAATTCACTAGTACCACATACTCCTTTTGACATCAATGACAACCTAACATCAATGACTATAATAAACACTAATTTGGGGTTTTAATCCCATAACTAACTTTTGAAGGTGAAAATTTTCATCTTCCTAATATTAAGAAACATATTTTAAGATTTTAGTGAATTGTTTCTAGTATTCATTCACTAAATGATCTCCCTGCTTCAGATTCTAAAAATTTGTTAGCTTCTGATCAAAATACAACTAGGGAAACCATTATGATCTAAAAAAATAATGAATTTCTCCCATTTCATGGTAGTGGATTCAAAGTCCATCTTGAGCTTCTTATTTTACCACCATGTTGTTGCTTCTCCAATAAGTTGATATTCTCTCAGAACTACCTTAGTGACTTTTAAGTAATTTCAGATCTCAAAATACTTTTCCATTTCTATCAAGCAAGATATAGCTCCATATGCTAACATAGTTCCATCAAACTTATGAGGATTAACTATCTTCATATCCCATACAAGTTATATAGCTAAACTATCCCTCACATCTTATGGCACCTCATTATGCCTATGCTCTTACTAAGCCTCTTGCTAATCAACAAATAATAAATACAATATTTATTTGTTCTAATAAAAAATTAATAATTTTTCCTTGTAATTAAGAATAGAATAAAAATATTATAAGTTAATAATATACATCCTAATTTTAATATGAATACATTCAATCAATATAAACACACACACACACACACACACACACACACACACACACACACACACACACACACACACACACACACACACACACACACACACACACACACACACACACACACACACACACACACACACACACACACACACACACACACACACACACACAACACATCTATGTGTGTGTGTGTGTGTGTGTGTGTGTGTGTGTGTGTGTGTGTGTGTGTGTGTGTGTGTGTGTGTGTGTGTGTGTGTGTGTGTGTGTGTGTGTGTGTGTGTGTGTGTGTGTGTGTGTGTGTGTGTGTGTGTGTGTGTGTGTGTGTGTTGTTTGTGTATGTATGTATGTATGTATGTGTGTATGTATATATTTAAAACCCTTAGCCACTAATTTACTTATGGCATGATATATACATATAAATGGTCACACACACACACACACACACACACACACCTATGAATATAAATTATAAGTGTTATTTATATATATGTATATGTTTTTTTATGAACTATTCATAAAGAATATATATATATATATATATATATATATATATATATATATATATATGTTTGATTTTATTCTCATCTCCTAAGTTCCCTACTTAAGAATTATTAAATCATATTTAAACTAAAATATAAATCACGTTAACACCACACAACACTTAAAACCTGATTAAATGTAGTGAAAAACAAACACAAAATATGAAATATTTTGTTACATACCATATGGTAGATAGACCTATTGAGATCATTCACAAAATTTTAACCATTAAATTAAACATCCAAGACCTCAAAATAGTTAAACATCAACTGTTTTATAAATATTTAGTCTCAACCTGATCTAAATGTATAATGTAGTCTAAAAAAACATCAATAGAGCATTCATCTATCCATATTACACATAGTTGGTTAACATAAGGAAACAATCTAGCTGATATTATATCCTTATCTTTATACTCATCTTTGTATGTTGAAGACAATGTAGACTATAGTAATTTTATAATAAATAGCCAATCCATTGTATAAATGTTTATGTTTTCAATATATAATTTGAATAATAATCCTATTCAAATAACTTATCATAAAAAATAACCTAGTCATCTCATACAACTAACTATGGTTTATATTAACTCAAACTTAATATGAATTTCAACCCACAAGCCTACAATAATATAAATTTTATATATATCCTAGTCAAAATAGCTTAACCATTTGGTTTGGTAATTGAATAAAATGACACAAATTCAAAAAAGAATCATTTATACATGGTCCACAAATAACCATTTATAAACAGTAAAAAATTATACATAGTTAACTAATACAAGCTAAGTCAAATAACAACTTCCATCCATTTATAAATTGAAACAAAATGAATGCATAGCCAAAAAAATCCAATGAAACCCAAAATTTTATACAATGTCCCAAGTTGTATGGATAAATGAATACACAACCATTTCAATATATAAATGAGCTAAGTAACACATAATCATATATTGACCATTAAAAAAACCCAATTTCAAATGCGTATTAAAACAAGTTTCTAATCCATTTCATTAACACTCTATCATTTTATTAACAAACAAACTAGCAAAACCATTTAGGCTAACATAAAATAATACACACACACACACCCGCACACACACACACACACACACACACACACACACACACACACACACACACACACACACACACACACACACACACACACACACACACACACACACACACACACACACACACACACACACACACACACACACACACACACACACACACACACACACACACACACACACACACACACACACACACACACACACACACACAGCCATACAAATGAACCACACAACATAACACACAACCATGTAAATTAAACTAGACAGGGATATATTTTCAACAGTTAACCTTAACCTTCCATAATTAGTTTATACTTTAATAAAATCATGGATTAAATTATATGGGTGGATTACTCCTCTCATAAGGTATAATTATTGATCCTTTTAAGGGTTTAAAATATCTAAAATAATAATTCTTTAAAAACCATAACCAAATTATCTACAAAATGTATAACATGAATACAAAAGTTTAGAGTGAACTAAAGAACAAATCCTACCTCTATATTTCCCTTAAGTAGTCTTTATCCTTTATTATGCTAGTAAAATTCTTATTTTCCTTCTCCTTTTTATCTATCAACCTTTGCCTCTTTTCATTATTAAAAACTCCATTCCTCCTTTTATGTTTCCATATTCACCTGCATGCCACTAGAACCCCTAATTTCATAGTAAACCCTTCTCTCTTAGGATTTCTCCAAGAATGGCTCACCATAACACTATAAATTCTTGACATGATTCTAATAACTCATAGCTTGACTTCCACACAAAAAAATTAACCCTATATTTCTTCCAACTCATAGTCAAACCCTAGCTAGTATGAGTTGCATGTTTTGAATAAAAAAGATAAAAGAAAATGATGATTCCATTTTAGGGTTGATATCATATTATGTCAAATAATCATAATAGTTATGTTTTAATAAAACTCAAATTCTTATTCACTTTAGATATTTAAATATTCAATTCTTCATACCTAGTTAACCTTTAGGTATTAAATATATGCCACCCTATAATACCACCTTAGTTACTTCCACTTAGGTCTAGGTTAGATAAATTTTAATAAAATCGTTTTGATAAATGATCAAAAGTGTAATTTATTTCCATTCCACCCACCCACACACACACACACACACACACACACACACACACACACACACACACACACACACACACACACGTACGCACATTCTTATATACTTTTATATTGAATGATTACAAGTAAATGCATGCATGGGGTTATAAAGTCAATAGTTCATAATTATAGTCATCCATAGACAAATATAAAATTGAAACATTATGTAATGAAAACAACATTATAATCTATAAAATAGTAACAACTACAAATAAAATTGAATAGAATCTAAACATGGATCTAACCCATATCAACATGACCAAGAATAAATTAATCAATCACAACTTAAAATAAATCAATCATGCATTTATTTTCACTACATAGTGTGTGTTGGGTTCATCTTTGAATCTCCACACCTCTAACATTTCTATCTAAATCACCCTCCCTAATGATACTCTCATATATTTATCTAGAGAGTGGAATTTGTCCTAAGTCCATGATCATTTTTCTAGGGTCCAAATTCCTACACCAAGTTTCTATGTGATCCACGAAAGTGATGACAAACTAGTTTGTTTTTAATTATGGAAAAGTTACTTGTTTCATGAACTAGATGAGATCATAATTTGTGAACATATTTTGTGGTATTTTTGACCCCATGATACTAAGGTAAGTTAAATGACATTAAATAATATATATAATGGGTAGTAAAAGGTGAAATAAGTGTTTCTATGACTTATATCACTCTCATGTTACCTAAATTTAAGATTGATATTTGTCTTCCTCCTATTGGTGGCATTGATATACCAACTATTGAAATCAGTTATATCATGGATCCTTCAATTTCTTGGATCATATGTTGGGTTTTTAATGGTCTTCCAGCTCTTTTTTCTCCATTTTGGGTTGAACCACTTATTTGATGGCCCATATCCCTTCCCATTGGTAGCATGACATACTACATAATATCCACTTATTTCATTGGTTGTGTAACCCTATTTCATATTTTAGATAAGGAATCACTTATTCTATAAAATTAATTCTTCTTGTCAAGTGAAAAATTATCCTATATGATCCATTTTTTTAGTGTCTTAAAGTTCTTCTTTTAATATAGAGTGGGGTACATGATAATGAATGCCAAGTCAAGGGGAACCAATAACTTTGGTATATCCCTCAAATCTATCACCATTCTAAGATCCTTTAGATTCTTATTTCAAGTTTCACTCTTACTCATTGGTCCTCAATTCCTCATCATTGGAGCACAATCCTTATACGCAAGATACCTCCTCATTCCATTCCCAATATACATAGGTTCTTACAACATCTCCTGAGTTAGACTCTCCCTTTTCCCCATGGTACTTTCTAACCATTGTCTTCAATTTATTTTCATCATATCTACACCTTCTAAGCTCAGGCTCACATGGTCCTTCCATGTTGAAACTTTTCTCACTACCTTTTTTATTCCTTATATACTCTAAGGGTCTTATTCTAAAATATTTAGTTCGTTTGACATAAATTCACCTATTTTTAACTCCTAAAATATTATATAAGTTTTAATGTATTTTTACAATATTTCCCATACAAAAATAGGAAAAATAACCTTTAATGGGATTTTTTAACTCTTTCTTATCCTTTTATATATTTTCCTTTTTCCCCTATAAAGTTTCCTTCTAGGGACAATTTTTTATTCTTATAATAATAAATAACCAATTTATTTGTTTAAGAGCTTTTCATTTTCCTTCCTTTCCTCAGACCCTATAATAAAAAATCTTATAAAAAGTAATGGAATTAATTATTCTATGATTATTTATAATTATTTTTATCCATTCTTCTAAATATATTCCTTTCCAAAAAAAATACAAAAGAATATTAACAAAAACTAGATTCTTTAATCATCATTTCTGTCTTCATTGAAAGTAATTTTCTTGTTTTTATATAGAATAATTTCATTTATGACCATATTTATTTTCAAACCCTTACCATCAAAAATTATTGTAGATGCATTATTTTTCCTTGATCAAATTTATTCATCAAAATATGATTTCATTTTTAATCTTTGATTCTCTCTTGCACTTGAAATTCTACCTCATTTTTTTGTATTAGGTGCTAAACCTATCATTATGATGACCTAAATCACCTGTACACTACATAAAGATTAAAATATGATTTATATCCTTTTCTATCAATTATATACATTGAATAGTTTTATACCTTGTAAAATACTACCATTTACATAGGAACATAAGGACACTAGTGTCTATATTTCTTATATAGTGTCCATACTTCAAAAGTAATTTAAATTGAAAATATTTAGAAACATACAAGCCAACACATATCTTATCTAACCCTTGAATGAGATATTTTTAAAATATTTTATATAAATACAAATCAAATCCTACTCATTATTTATTTACCAAATACCAAAAAAATACCTATTCAAGCTCATTAAATCGATTGCACAACTAAGTTCTACTAGATTATTATTCCCTATTTATATATTATTCATAAAATTAGTCATATTATAATTTTGAATCATTCAAATAAAAAACCATGAGTAGTATTTGTCAATTTAAAAGTTACATCATTATATGCCCTTGCATATAACATATTTCACCCTTGTACACATGGGAGCCCATACTTAAGGAATAACTACAAATGTATGAGGCCCTCCTTACATACTTGGATATGTATGTAGCATTCATTGATAAAATGGGTACTTGAGGTCAACTCAAGTTTTTGATCCCACTAACCCATTTTTGGCAAATTTACATGACCTAAGGTAAAGAACTAGGGATTGAAATATTTACATTCATACAAATCTTATGCACATTATCCATACACAACAACACAAAGGCAATGTAAAACCCTATAATTTTCATTTTATCACCTCTCAATACAATTAATATTCCATATAGTATAGAAGCATCAAACCATAAACAAAAGTGTCGATGCTAGTGTACACAAGCCAATAATAGTATCCAAGCCTTTAGAAGTAACATTTTGATAATTTGAAGATGGGATCTTGAGCATCAATCTTCCTATTCCTAACCTATACATATTATATCCTCTTTTGTATCTAAAAACTATCTAATTATTATCTCTTCTTTATGTCAAAATTATCAAAATATCAATTAGAATTATACTTTATATATTTGGTAATTTTCTAGATTCAATATACGTGTTATCCAAATTAATTTAAATGGCCTAATTTATAATATTTTAATTCATCTATATTATTAGGATATTCTAACCCCTTAACCCTTATATACAAAAATACTCTAAGAAGGGTTAAATATTTGGGAACTAAAGATATTCCACTAATGAATCGCTAGAATGGGCATATTCAACATAGTGAAGGTGATATTTTTAACATTAGAGAATTGATTGACTAATATGTATGCCTCGATATATTTAATATATGGATCCAATGATACAAATTTAATTTTTCCTTTAAACATGGGAGAGTAAATACTGACTTATTATTTTAAATGGACCTACAACTAAAACTATTATTGAAACTTCTATGAGAGAACATTTAAAGGCACTAGGTTAAGATACATCATCAAATAATATAATTGGAGAAAAAAATAGTGTTTTGTGATTCCAATACATCCAAAATGAGATTTTATTTATCTTTGGATACCTCATATTGATTTTGGGCATCAACCATATTATTTTTACTATGGAATTATTTTGGGTAGGATGAAATAAAATTGACTAGTAATATTTTATTCTCTTGTTACACTCACATGTTTGTAGGAATATGAAAGAGATATGTTATTATACTAATTATCCACACCATATGCCCTATGAAATGGTGTTCATGGGATAACCTTGTGATTATAAATAGGCACAAGATTATACAAAGTGAATGTATGCAAAGGCATGGATGATCTATAAATATCCTATCTCAATAGATAAAATATAAATAAGGTTAATAAAATATATCCTATAATATTTAGATAATAAAGTAAATACCTATTAATTTTTTAGATATTTTAAATGGTAACCTACCACTTGAATTTAAAGATGAAATTATTCCAAACCCTAAGTCTATGACACAAGGATGTATCTCTCACAAGACCTCAACAAAAGTGAATGGTTGTAAATATGAATGTGGTAAATGTTTATAAAGGGGAAAAAAACAAATTAATCATTGGTTTTAATGGTTTTAAATGGGTTGTAAATGGGTAAGGTTCAATGGTAAAAAAAAGGAGTTTATTCAACATAAAGTCATTTTTGTCAAGTCTAAGTAATGTTATGGCTATATTAGCTTATTCAGTATAAACAAAGGCCTAAAAATAGATATAGATACATTAATTCACCATTGAATAATGAAATAAATATATATTATACTAATAAAAATAAAGGAAAGAGTGTAAGGATATAAATAATTACCTTGGCATGGACATGTCGATGCTTCAATCTCCCCTAGCTCAAGTGGAACTTTGCAAGAGAATGTTGTACATTTAAAAACTAATTTTTTTAGATTAAGCCATATATATACTCATTTAATAACTCAAAATGAATCATCATATTGAAATTTAATGACACCATAAGACAAGACTCCTCAAGATAAGGTTCTAAGTCACTAACTCTTATAGTACTTATTTAGGGTAAAAATGCAAGCAAAATCAGAGAGAATGAGTGTGATATGATATGATATGATATGATTGAAATATGAATATTATATATATTTTTACAAAACCCAAAAATAACCCTAAACTCTATGTTAATGGTATCAGCTAAGATAATATAGTACAAATGTTATAAAACACACTTAGAAGTATATCAAGCTAGCAAATACAATATAGTAAGGATAAATGAACAAAATAGATGGTAATAGCCATGTAGATACTATAGGATATAGGTAATATATAAAATATGGATAAAAATAAAATATAATGGATAAATGGATAAACACTTAGAGGAGGTTAAAATTATAGAATTAATTAATTAATTAGGATTAAATGACAACATTTATCATAAATCACTAGGAGTTTTTCCTACCCCATTCATGGTTCACCCTTTAAGGCATGTACTTAGGGATATTTATGCATTGAAAATACATTTTAATATAAATAATAAATAAATTATTAAATTTAAAAATATTATATGTATACATATGCCCCACCTAAATCAATTGACATGTCACAATAGTGTGATACAATATGGTACTCTAGGAAAGAAAAATAGAAATATTAAAGCATAACTAAAGTGAAATTCTAAAATAAAATAATGATAAATGAATAGTTTAAAGTAACATATACATACCTTGACTTATATTTTTGACTAAATAAATTCATGCTTATACCATAGTCTTGATCATAGAGGGAATAGTAACTAAATTTGAGAAGCCTTAGGGATACAAGGATAAAAAATAGATAAAATAATAGCATGCAAATACATAATCATATAAAATGTAAGAGTATGAAAAAAATGTAGAAGTAATTAAAACACTTGTAAATTAGCAATACGGGATCAATAAGGCTAGGTTAAAACTAGAATATGAATAAAGTATATTAAATAAATGAAATCAATAAGTAGAAATGCTAAGGTTACTTACGACTAAATTTTTTGAAAGTACATCCAAATTAAGATAAGTAACAATAAAAATCAAATGAGGGACACATAAAACTAGTTTAAAATAAAAACATCAATTTGAGAAGAGTGACAAATCATACTCAAATGAATATGACAAAATTGAAAGGGAATAATGGGACCAAATGGCCCATAAAAAGGTGAATAGAAAACTCCAGGTAAGAAACATAACTAAGAAAAATCCGAGTAAGATAAGGCAATGAACAAGAGAAAATCTCACAAAAACTCAAAAATGAAATTTTATTCTAAAGATTAAAAAGATAAAACTCGCATATTTTTACCATGTCTAAAATATTTGGAAAGTAGGACATAAAGAAGATGTAAAATATTTAGAAAAAAAAACTAATTATCAAGAGGGAAGAAATGGAGGGATGGAATAAAAGTGCATCATAAGGTGAAAAAATGATTGTTACAGGAAACAAGACACTCAAATAATTTTTTCAATATGAAGAGTGTTCAACATCAATGGCCCTAGATATCCCCACCTAGCATACATAAGATTGGGCTAATTAGTGAAAAGTGTTTGTGTTTGATCCCATGAAGGCTAATATGAATGAAAAGTAAAATTATCTTATGTTACCATAATATGTTCCCTGCTCCTCAAGACCCCTTATATAGTTTTAGGTCTAATATGAAGATTGGGTACTTGTGTGAGAAAGTAGGTGTCACTATAAATGATAAAATGAGAACATTTACCCTAGTCTACTAGCCTATTTCACCACAGTCTACCTCAACTCTATCATGAGGCCATTTTTGGAGTTTAAACTTAGACTATAATAGGAGATGTGCCAAATAAATATCACATATTTTGGTGTGATCTAACTTTTAATATTTGATTTCCTTTTAACATTGCCTTTTCTTATGATATAACTTCTAATTTTTATGGATTTTTCTATTTTCATCCTCTATATGGATTTGTAAAAAATAAACCTCAATGTTAAAGATGACTATCACAAGAGAGCTCACACTTAGTCCCTAGAGAGGAAAACCTAAATACTGTAATGCCTAAAGTCTCCTAGAATTACACCTTAAAAGGAGTGAAATATTGAAACCAACATTGGTGAGACTGAAAGGAAATGAAAAATAAGGAATGATCAAAATGATCATAGAATTATTGGGTAACCCCAATCAAAACAATTATGTAATATAAATGGTATAATTACATGTAGGTATGAAACATCATCACAATAAAGGTAGAATGTGTGTGATGACATGAAGGTAGATGGTTATATTTTCACCACAAGATAATATGACCAATTATAAGTGCGGTAAAACACTACTCTCAACCATTACCATATCTTTGTAAGAAGACACCTAGATAATCTTGGAATCAAAATTAATATATGGAATATAACCATGTGAATTTGTGAGGAGGGCCTGGTTGATTCCCTAGGTCTTACCATGAAACTCATGAACTTAAAATCCAAGAGGCATAAGTAAGGTGTAAAAATGATGGTAAAGACCCAAAGGGTGTATGTAATGATATAAAATATGAATGAATTTCAATGGAAATAATGGTTGAATATAAAAAATATGTCTATAGCAAAAAGGTGAGTGTTATTAGGAAGGTATAATTTTATTTCATGAGGTGTTACAATGCAACTCAGAAATTGAAAAAAGGTGGTGTGAAAAATGACAAAAGACCTAAGGACTAAAGATAGGTACTAGGGATAATATGAAAATAATAAAATTGAGATATGTAGAAATAGAAATGCTAAATTAATATACAAAAGAGTCAAAATATAACTTACATGAAATTTTAACTCCACAACATATATAACACTAACTATAAGCATGAAATTAATATGTAATATGAATAAATGTGGTGGTAATGTCACTATAGATATTATATAAGCCTATAAGAGGTTTAGCATAAGCACTGATAGGTGAAGTTATACTAAAATAGGGGGAATTTAAAATGACACCAAATAATCAAAAAGAAACTAAGGTAAATTGAAAAAATGGTAAAAATGTGATAACATAAACTTGAATGTAATACCCAAGTTCCAAAAGGGAAAGAAATTTTGACTATAAAATGACATTAATGAAACTTAAAGGTGATACCTAAGATCCTCAATATAAATTAGGGCTAACTTTAAAGTTATATAAATGATATAAATAAACCTAAAGGTCTTACCTAAGATCTCTAAGGGAAACTAAGGATGAATATATGATTGTAAAGAACTAAAAATGAATCAATGGTGTAGTTAAAATGATGTTAAGGAAATAAAATTCAAAAAAATAAAGAAACATGAGATAACATAATAATAAATATCCATGCTAACCACAATATAAAATAAAAGTATGTGAAATATGAGCATATTTATGTCAGAAAGTTTCTTGAATATAAAATTGGGTTTTTATAATATTTGAAAGGTTCTTGATTTTTACATCATGGTAAGGATGATATATCAATAAGGTAAGAGAAAGATTATGGGCATCAAAATATTCCCCTAAAGTGTGTATAAGTTGATGGATGGAAATCGCAAGGTACCATGAAAGATGAAATAAGAAGAGGGTGAGTAGTGCAAGGTGACCTAATATATGGATTAATAAGATGATGGGAATCATAATATTCCTAAACCTTTGGGTTTTAAGTGGATTATAGTTAACCTCAAGATCAAAAAACATAGTAATGATGTCAAAATCTATGTAAATCTATGTTATAATAAATAATGTGGAATCTCGGGTAATGTTAAGATCTTTTAGAGGTGTTTTTTTATGTAAGTTATTGATAATATTGATATGGTCTAGTGTAATATGACAAGTGAATTGTATTGGCTATGTCGATATAGCCTAGTAAAATAAGACTAAAATGAATTATATCAATTGGGCCAATATAATATGGTGAAATAGGATTATATCAAACTGTATCAACCAATCCAATATGTTATGGTGAATCATAAATAAATATTTTAAGATAATAAAACATGATGGAGAAAATTTAAAGGTATATGTGGAAAAAATTGGTCAAAAGAAAAATAATTATATCAGGTTGGTCAGTATAGTTAGAAAGATACACATAATTGTACTAGTTAGTTGATGTAATTATAAATAAGCATAAAAGTATATTAGATTAGTTGGTGTAGTTGTAAAGACACAAAATTATATTATGTTGGATGATGTAGTTGAAAATACTAATGAATGATATCAGATTAGATGATATAGTTTTAAAAATATACTAAACAATATCGAGCTAGTCAATACAGTATGACAAACTTAGTAAATGATATTAGACTAGATAATATAATTAGATATGAATAATAAATAGTATCATATTGGCCAATATATTTATACTAAAATATAAATAATTAGTTTTATGATGTTTATAATAATATAAAAGGGCATACATGAAATTGATCCAACCAAAGGAGATAAATATTCATGTCAGGTTCACCAAAATGTCTACAAAGGCTAAGATGACCTACACATATCCTATTTCAATAGAGTATGACTCCAATAAGGTTAATCAAATCTATATTTTGATTCCTAGATGAAAAAGTAAATACTTATGAGTTTTGTAGATATAGTAAATGGTAACCTAAAATTTACTTTTCAAGACGAAAAGATTATAAATCCTAAGCTATGACACAAGGATGTAGCTATCACTAGACCTAAAAAAAGGTAAATATTAAATAATGAGTTATAATGATTTTAAATGGGTATAAAATAAATTAAATAATGGGTTATAATGGTTATAAATGGGTAAGGTGTAATGGTCAAACAAATAGGCTATATGCAAGCTAAAGTGGTCTATAGAAAGTCTAAGCAATTATATGGATACACTAGCTTATTAGGTATAGAGAAATCCTATATAAGGATATACATATATCAATTCATAATTAAATAAAAAAATAATATATAATCTACTAATTAAACTAAATGAAATATTTTAGGGAAATAAATACTTACTTTGGGGTGGACCTGTCAATGCTTCAATAACCCACTTGGCTCAAGTGGAGCTTTACAAGAGAATGTTATAGGTTGAAGACCTCAAATTTTTATATTAAAACTTATATATCCTTAGTTAATAACTTAAAATGACTCCTCCTATTAATATTAAATGAAACCAAAAGACAATACTTCTCAAGATAAGGTTATAATCCACTAACTCTTCCAATACTTCTTTAAGGAAGAAATGAGTGAAAGTAGTGAGAATGAGTGTGATATGATATGATATGATTAAAATAAAACCCCTATATATAGTTTTAAAATTTAAAAAAAATCAAATATAATAATATAATATCAACCCATGTAGTTATAATGTGTTTGTGGCATAGTAAAGTATCAACCAGGTTGATAAAGTACAAACATTATAAAACACAATTAAAACTATATCAAGCTAGTTAATACCATAGGATCAAAGGAAGCTATCAAATATGAATAGGATGTAAATATAAGGTATAAATGAATATAAAATTATAGGATGTTAAACTAATATTATTAATGGTGTATATAATAACAAAGTATCTCACAAAGCACCACACTTCTTTCTCACCCCATTCCTATTGCACTATTTAAGACATGTACTTAGTGAGATTGATACATCAACAAGTAATTTCAACAAAAGGTGTCAATAAATGATAAAATTAAAAATTATTTTGTTTATATAAATTTCGTGATTTTTAACTTATATAAATAATAAACATGCATTTAATTGACCAAAAGTCTAATACTTCACAAACATGAAAATTTTATTTAATGTGGTTGAATAAGGAGAGGTAATTATATGTCCAATACTTTCAATATTTTTAGGAGTTTTCCTATGATAATAATGGTAAACACTTCCTCTTATTTTATTAGATGAACATGTGAAAAACAATGTGTATAATAAATAATAGATACTCAAGGCATGTTATCCATCATTATGATTGCATATGGTGTCAACCAAAAATATATATAACACTTTGTCCTTAGGTGTATGTTATAGATTTATACACAAAATATAATAATGTATTGATAAATATTGATGTTTTAATTTTAAATTATTTACAAATAATTCCATATCCCTTCCAAATAATCTTTTAACTTCTTCCATGTGTGTGGCACTTAGCTAATTAGTTGGATGATTATATAGACATGCCATAGACTAAGAGTGACACTTGAAAATACATGTGATTAGATAAATATGAAATTTTTATGTATTATATAAATGTAATCATGGTTTGAGTTAAATATTTTTATATGTTTAATTTAGTACATGAAATTTAACATAAGATTATAGTGTTAGTAGTATTACAAGCGTGCACAAATGATCATGGGTGAGCACAAGCTTGAAAAGGCTTGGTGAAAAAAGAAAGTGTTGTGTATAAATATAAACATACATAATTGAGTTATGATAAATTTTTTTGAATAATTTCATGGATCTAAAATAATCCATGAGTATACCACATTATAGATAACTCCAAAGTAAGAGGTGCTCAAGATGCACATGTGTGAAAAGTAGAAGTATAAATGGATATGCACAAATCAATATCCATCTAATGTAAAAAATGATATGAAAATAAATTCATGTAGATATACATATACACAATTCATTATATGTATACTCTAAATAAATTAAAAATTAAGATACGTGATCTATGTAAAGTGGTTCAACATAGTAACTAGATAAAAGACTAGTAAAAAGGTCATCACACAATAATCATTGGTGACAAATAATGCCCCCATAGGTGAGTAAATAAATGAGCCAAAAAACCATATATAATCATAATATCCAATATATTACATAGTAAATTATATCATGAGAAGCACGTGTGTACATATGAATGTATAAAAACCTCTAATATAATTAAAATAGGCATGACACACATAGTATGATTAAAAGAAATCATAATTATTTTTGTTTTTTTAATCTTTTATGAATGCTTTTGAATTTTAAAAAAAATTATTGTCTTTATATCTTCATATTATATTCCCAAAATAATTTTATTTAAAATAATGTATCAGTTAATCACTTGATATATGTATTAGTAATGTAAACGTATAGAAGAATATATGTTTTATGTAAAGCATCATAGTTATCATTGTGTATATATGATATTATAAGTGTAAAATAAGCATTAAATGAGTAAATAAACCATATATCATGAATAATAGGATCACCAAAAATGATTAGTCATAAATCCAATGATACTTCAAACAAGTAAGAGTTAAATCTCCAAATATGTCACATAGTGTAAATGTAAAGATACGAGATAATTATCAAGTAGATGGCCATGTTTACTAAAATAAAATGAAATAAAAAATAAATAAAAATTATATTACAAGAAATTTCATAAGATGTTTCTATAGAAGCCTATGAGATTCCTTTCCATTTCATCAATAAATATTTATAGAAGATTCATTAAAGTTTTGAATATTGAAAGTGAAAAAGTATTTTGATTTAAATGGTATGTAATACAAATGTGTGATTGGTATTTGTTGTAATACTTTGTTTATTCTTTATGTTCTATGTTTTTTATCATACACTTTCTTTAATGTTTCAATGAAATAATTATTTTAATGTAACACATCACTAAATTATTCAAAATATGTGCTTGATTCTTTGACTTATTTTATATTTTCTATATTTATGATGGGTTCATGTGTATCGATGTTGGTGTTCCATTTTTTATATTTATTTTTCCCCTTATTCATTATTTATTGGTTTATTTTATTTGACATACATAAATACTATGGTAGTTTTTTTTTCAAAGTGAATTTTGGTAGGGTAATTGATTTTATTTGTTGTTTAATATTCAAAAAATTATTCCCCATAAGTTTATTTTCTATATTATTTTGAGGTGCAAAACCATTAAGCATAGAAAGTGGGAAAGGTTAGCCATAATAATTATGAGTATAATATAGTTGATCAATGTTATTTATGTGTCCATTAATCAAAATACACTTTTGGTCCATGCAATGTGTAACTAATGTTCGGAAATTCTTTATCACATTGATAAGGTTGAACATCATATGTTATGTCATTATATTATCCTTGATAATTTTAATTGTATTTTTTTTATTCTCTCACAATATATGTATGTGATATTTGTATTGGAAAGGGTTGATTTAATGCTATATCTCTTTCTTGGTTGATGTTAGAATTATTTATGACAAACTCTACAAGTTTTTCATGCCTAAAATAATGGAAAGGATCATCATCTACAAAAATTATGAATACACATCATTTGTGGATAGGAATTATTCATATTTACAATATAGAGGGAATAAAAATCATATTATTGATTCATGGTATTCCTAATAAAATATTATAGTTTACATTACTATATATGACTTAACACTTAGTCGGTAGAGTCTTAGTTCGAAGGGTGATAGCCAGTGTTATTTTTCCAATGGGAATTTATGCTTGATTATTAAACCCTTTAATGATTATGTTTAGTGGTAATAAATTTTTACAATTAATTTTGATTAATTATATACAAACCATGATATAAATATTCAATATGAAACCCTTATCCACAAGTACTCTCTGGATTCCTTTATTTTCATTTCCCCCCCCCCAAAAAAAATAGTAAATTCATATTAAAGGAAATAATTAATTACATTTAAAATATGCATCCAATCTTTCCAAAGTAAAGAAAAATAAAAAATAGAAAATCGGATGTTGAAAGGACTTGAAACCAATAATTTATTCCCTATTATAAGTCACACCAAAGTGAAACCACAACCAAATATTCAAACTAAAGAACATGTTAGAGTATGAATCCTCCCCAGTGTCAAATAGATTTTAATCCACTAATACTATGTCAAATAGTCTATAACTAAGAAACTAATAAATATTCATTACAAGTAAAAAATACCCCTCAACACCCAAATATAAAATTTCACTTCCAAAAGAATGAGTGAAAGATACAAAAATAGTATAAATATCAACATAATATGATGTGTAGCTGACCAACCACCCAAAAACACCATAAACAAGAAAACAAATATACACAAATCAAAACTACTAGGATACCAGCCAAATGTAAGGAATACATAACCACATTAATCATAAAATATATAAATATTAAATTATTATATATTTTCCCTATCTTTTTTTTGACCCATAGGTTTGCCTCCAAGTGCAACCCCTCCTTGGAGAGAAAATATACCACTATATTTAACCCAAATAGACACACATAAAGGAAAATATAGTGAAAAAGAGAAAAAAATTATTAATATATGATTAAAGTGGTTATAATAAAATATTATCCATTTTATAAACCCCCTTTACCTAATTGATGATAACCTTTGAGTCCCTAAAGACCTACATTTTTTCCACTCTTTAATCCACAGCCAACTTAACTAGAAGCTTCATATCCATAAGCTATATAAAATTATTGGTACCCCTTCTGAATCCTACCCTGAAGTGAATTAATCTCTTAGAAATTATAAATAGTGTTCCACCAACACCACATACAATAGGGGTGGCTTGATAATCACCATCAAAATAAATCGATGTTCTAGTCTAATCTATGGGAAGGTGTAAAAATAATTATTGCCTTTTATTATTATGGATAAATTTGAAATGCCAAACAATATATCTAATTTTGGTTAAGAATTGAAAGATATGGATGTTTTTACCATGAAATATAATTTATATCAATCCATATAACCCAGTTGACAACCAATGGTAAATCCTTGAACATTTTTTGCTTTAGCCTATTATACCATCTCTTAGAGCATTCTTCCACTATAAATCCCTACCAACTTCCTCTCATTGATATCATCTCCTAAAACTCTGGCCATACCTTGAAAATATATGTGGAAGTGGTAAAAAGATGATACATAGTATATATATCCTAGAAATAAATGTTATAACATCTTAATCCATGCCAAATACTTTTTTTCAAAACCTTCCAAGTGAGGGATTTATTTATTAAATCCAACCACATAAATATTTTAATCTTTTAAGGGTGTTTAATATTATATATTTTTGTCCACCACCAATAAATCTCTCCACAACCCATAAAATTAGTGAATCTAGACTAATAACCTTACTTCACTATGTATTCATCCATATATGGGTTCTTACACTAGACCAACTCATCATCCTCTTCACTAATTATGAAATGGATCCATTTAAATCCATTAACATATTAATTCCACCTAATACCATTCTCTCAATTCAATCCCATCATAAGTTCACTTGTCCACCATCAACACCAAATATTAGTAGAGTTTTGAGTTGTTGCCTATACCAAATTTGAAATACCCACATCCAACAAAATATTAATTAAACCCTAAATTATTTTAAAACCATCACCACATATGAATTAAGGGTCAATCCTAACTTTAAATTTATTACTATTTACCAACTTTTAGATCATCTAGTTACCAATAAGTGGAAAATATTGCATGGTGGATTTACACATAATTAAAACATTGTGGCATCATTTGATAGGACTTTTTATCCACTCTTCAACATCGAGAGGTTTAATATATTTTTTAATGATAATTTTATCAATTAATCCCTCCTTTGATATAATCCTCAAAATATTTTTTTAGTCAAGGCTTCACCAAAAATATGGATATTTTTAAGCCCCACCCTCTAACATCCTTAGGTATAGTGAGGGACTGTGATTTAACCAAAGAGATATACTCATTATCCTTTATTCCATCCCATAGGAATTTGTAACCTTTTTTATGAACCTTATCTAAGATACCTTTTTTAATGTGAGGTAAACATATGCAATACAATAGAATAACCCCTAACACCAAATTCATAAAAGTAAGTCTACCACCAAGGGAGAGCCATCTATTACACCAAAAAATTATTCTCTTTTCCACTTTCTCAATCAGCTAGCTCCATTCATTTTTTCCATAAAAAATTAGCTTCAAATAAAACCCTATATACTTTAAACCAAATTGAAGGTCACTTTTTTGAAAGGGAAAACCCTCAATAACCTAATTAATCCAATGAGCCTCCATACACTTGAAAGAATGTTGGACTTTTAAAAATTTAGTTCCATCTCGATAATAACACTAAAGATATTCAAATAATATTTTAATAACATAATTTTCCTTGAGTATCTATCACTAAATAATAACACATCATCCACGAAAATGAAGTACATGAGAAAAATAGTCATTCTAACCTTAACCCCTTTGATATAACCCAATCACTTGGCTTATAATATGGACTACCTAAGCCCCTCAAAAATTAATAGGAAGATCAATGAAGAATGAATAAAACCCTATCTTAATCCATAAATGGGCATAGAAAATGTTGATGTTGAGCCATAAATTAATAGTTTAAAATAGACATAAGTTAAACACTTTGGTATCCAATTCATCATTTGCAAATTAAACCCTATATTGAAAAACATTAATCTCAAATAGAGCCAATTTTCTCTCTCAAAGTCCTTAGAAAATTCCAACTTCATAAAAACCATAAAAAGTTCTACTCATTTTATTAGATTGGATCCCCTCCTAGGCCACCCTGATCCTAATTTGTCTCCCATGTAGGAATTTGAGGTACTCACTAGAAATAATCTCAAAAAGAAACCTCTTAATTATAATGGAAATGTTTTTTTTGATGATCTTATATATTTTATTACATAATTAAATGGGTATAAAATCATAAAAATAGTCTAGGGTGTCATTTTTTGGAATGATATCAATGAATGTGAAATTTAAATCCCTGAAGATCTTCATCACTTCACTTGAATTCTCCACCACCCTTAATAGGTCCCCAATAATAAAATAGAAAACTAATTGAAGAATTCAATAATCCATCTATCAGGCACTAAAATTATATAGTTTTTTAAATAATCAATGAAAAATTATATCTCTTTATTAAATACTTCCTTGATAAGCCTCTCATTTTATTCCTCATTCATGAAGCTTCAGAAAAAATAATTATTTTAACTATCTCCACAATGTTGACTCTATCATGTTCTCTATATAGCTTTTCAAAGTGAGATACACCCAAACCAGATATCTCCTAAAAATAACACATAATTGAAACATATTATTTTCTCATTTACAAATTAATATTTTTATTTTTATGGTGCTTAGTAAAATTTTGAAAAAAAAGTGTGTTTTCATCACCATTTTCTAACCACAAGGCTCTAATTTTTAATCCGCACTACACTTGGATATTTTTAAGTAGTTTCCTCTTATTCATATCCATTTATTTAAGCCTCAATTTTGTAGAATCATAAAAAAATATTGATAATATAAATCAACAATCTATTATTTTGTAGATAAAATATCGTGTTCAACTTCTTGTCACTTGATGGCAACCCATCTTAACACAACATTCTTCAATCTTTTCAAATTGGTTGTAAATTTTAAACTCATCAATTCCTTTTATATAACCTTAAAAGATACCCTTTCATCATTTGCCATATCATTAAAGTCATCCTATATTAACCATGTCATATTGCATTTAAATGTGTTCAAAGGCTTAATGTCATTTTCAATCTATAGGAGTATGGGAAGATGATCAGAATCATCCCCTGAAAACACCTAAGATCTAATTTTATCAAATCCATTCAACAAGGAATCAAAGATTAAAAACTCATCAAGTATATTTCCCAATCTATCTTCACCAACTCTTATATTCCTCCTTGAGTAGGTACCATATTAATAGGTTTAATATATATCAACCTAGCCTCCTCAAATTTGTGTGTAAATTAATTAGATAACAAATCTATTCTCATTAAATCCCCCCACACTTTAGCTCTTTTAGTGGTTAATTTTAAATATCCCCTAGTTTGGTATTACTAGCTCCCAATTTTCTTTAGGAAACATGACATCCAAAAAAGCCACTCTTGCTTCATAAGGCTCATAAATATGTGCCACAATGAATTTTTTTCCTAGCTCCATACAATGAAGTTCCACCCCAATTATTGAAACAAAAATAGTATATCTAATGAACCTCATAGAATTTTTCATCAATCCTTAGACCAATCACCCAAATATTTTAATATATTCCATAGACAAAAAATACCAATCTTTAAGGTTTTTGTAAATCCCTAATAAGCTTTTTTCCTTATCCTTTAATCTTGTAAATCAAAACTATGTCCAGATTATGCAAATCGACAAATCTCTTAAGCTAGTATTTTTTGAAGGGTTTTTCATCCCTATGATGTTAAAGGATAAATGATCATGGATCACACCTATTTATGGATTTCCCCATTCTAAGGGTCCATAAGAGTTTTTTTTCCCCTATTAGATTTTCATAATATATTTTGACTATGCTTGATATATATGGTAGATATGACCTCTCCCTGATTGATAATTCTTAGTCATCCTAGCTCTACCTAAGCTTAATTTTATGCAACCATCTTCCTTTGATGTAACCAATATTAAAAATCATAAAGGATATCTTAGTTGGTTTAAAGTAGCTAATGATTTAATAGATTTTTTATCTAATAAGCAAACTTATGTCCTAACCAATCTATTTGGAAACTCATAGATCTAGCCTCCCTATCATCATTTAAAATACTCACTCTAATTTATTTATATCTCACATAATATTCTAATTATATTCCATATACTCTCTTATTAGTCCTTATATTTCTCCCCAATTCTATCTTTTGATCCCCCATCTTAGTCATCCTTTCATAAATTGTTCTAAAATGACCATCCTTCACCATCAATGTCCTTTATGAATGGATCATTATAAAATCCAAAGGATGAGAATGTTTTATTATAATGTTGATTAGAATTTAACATATTTTTTTCCTCTTCCATACCAAGTCATTTAGATGGTTTCTTAAATGATTTGAATCCATCATTTTCATTGAACATTCACCACTATTATCAACCTCTTGATGTTGACCAACTTATGGTGCACTATTTTCCTTTTTCTTCCTCTTGATCCTAATATTTTATGCAAACTTCCTCTTCTAATATTTTCATATGAAGTTTAGAGTAATTATTTTCTATATGGCCATAGGCATGACATATGGCACACCGAAAATGAATTACCACATCGTCTAAGGATTGAATATTCTTCCAAGATCTATAATCCATTTCTATTTCCTTTTCTAATCTCTCCTTCAAATTTAGTTCAACTAAAATTTTGGTCAAATTATTAGAATAATTATTCACATAGATATCATCCACCAAGATAAAATTCCTTATGTTCTCCCCAATGGCCTTAAAGACCTCCATAGTCTATAAATCCAAAGGCAAGCCTAAAATATTAACCAAAGCTAGTTGTGTTATGGACCTCTCTCCTTGAGGATCAAAACCTAATGACCACTTTTATATAGTTAAAGGATATGAACCAAAAAAACATATGATTTCTAAAAAAATATCGCATCTTATTCAATTTTTAAAATGAAAACAAGCCAACCCATAACTAATATATGGGATATTGGAGTGTACTCTAGAAATAACCTCCAATAATATACCAATGAAATTTATAAATTATTTCTAGAGATTCTCCTTCCATATAAAATATTCCACTAAAGAAATATTCATAATCTCTTAAAAAAATTACTTATTAGCATCCTCCCCTAGAATGAACCTTACTCTTTTCCCTTGAATCTTCATGCACCTTATCTTTCCACCCATAAATTTACTTGGATGAATATAGTATATTTTACTATATATATTTTTAGTAGATTTAACTTAACTTCCATTTTATTTAGTATCTACTCCAACAATGATCATATGGTGAATCTAATTTTTTATAAACCATTCTTTAGCACCTTGTTTTCCCCATTTCCCTACCCTACCTCATCTTCATAACATAAAAAAATATCCAAATGTCTATAGGAAACATTATAAACCCCCATAAGACCAATTTTATGAGAATACATAGAACTCCTATTTTGAGGTAATGGAAAATTCTTTGATTTTGTCTAGGCATTGTCCCCTACCACTCCAAAATTTGTATAAAAAGTCTTATCTGACCCCCTAACAGTCCATACATTGATTCAAATACCAAAATAATCACTCAATAGATGAAATTATATTACATAGAAGTATGTGTATCCCCAATAGAATCTTAGGAAAGGGAATACCATAAATATTTATGTTTCTTTATTTTCCCATCTATCTACCAAGAACATAGCAAAATATTTTTTTCCATTTCAACATTTTATAGATCAAGGAAATAATGTATCCTTACCTCTATTACATAAATATAACATATAAATGATTACTTAATACACCTTAAAAAATAAATTAATATTAGGTTGACATTTTCTCAAATACTTCTCAAACAAGCTTGTATCAATACAAAATGACACAAGGTCTATTATAATCATATTGCCACTTCCTAGATTATAGTGGGAATAAAATCACAAAGAAAAAATATGATGCTATAGGATTTAATCCCAACCCACTCCTAAGGGTAAAGTGAGTTATCAAGTTAACTACTAAAATTTACTAGATGTCCTTCATAAACTACAACATTAAGACAAGTTTTATGGTTTTCCTTTGGACAAAAAACCATAAACAATGGTGTGGTGGTGATTTATTATTTTTAGGAAATTAGATTTTTAATTCCTAAATAATAAATGGCTCTAATTAGATAAAATTAGTAAATAATATACAATAATTATGTTACTAGTTTTTAAAATTTGACTATAATTAGGAATTTTCTAAAAATAGTAATAAGTGAGAGAAAATATGACTTGTCTCATTCTAGGTTAGTATGACTGAGATAGAATTTGATAACAGAGGAATAAGACTGGTACACTATTGGAACTGAGATCTAAACTTCATTCTATATTGGATAGGACCACCAAAAATAGGACACCATATTATTTGGCTCTATAGTCTTAGTCTTATCACTATTATCCAAACTAATCATAGATATTTGATATTTTTGGGTTTTATTTACCACATCTGTGTGAGCTTATGTACCAAATTTCAAATCCTCATTATTAATGAAACTCCTTATAGAGTTGATTATTTGTGTGCTTGTGTCTTTCATTCAATTAAATATAACTTTGGAAAATAGGGAAAAGGGGTTAGTGTGTAAAGGATATTTTGGATGCACTTCACACCCCATGTGTGGGCACACTGCCTATATAACAATACTCTGAGGAGGGTTCAATTCATATGTAGTTCTACCATTGAAGTGATTGGTGTAATAATGTGATGAAAATGCAAGTAAATGCAAAATTGGGTGTACTTGGAATGACTAGGGACTGGTATAAAGGTTTGGATAAGCTCGAAATACTATTGGATGTTTGTATGCAAAGAATAGGGAAGAGTGCTTGAGTAGTCTTTCTTGTATTCTTACTTATTTCTTATAAATGAGTGTCAACCCTTCTAAATGGAATTTGAATGGATTTTCATAGGGGATTTAATGATAATGGGTTAAATTAATTCATGTTAGGTCGACATGAATTAGGATAAGGATTTAGAAGAATATTATCATTAGAAGCCAAAATGTACTTAAACAACAATGCTAGAAATAGGACGCCATGATTTTTAGCATTTTAGTCTATGTTTGGGTGTTGTTGTGCATGGAAAGAGAAATTTTAGTATATAAGGGTTTACTCTAGGAGGCCATGGATGATTAGGAATCAGTGAAAACATGCCTATGCAGGTCATAAGAGAAAGAAATATGGACCTATATATTGGGTATCATTATCCACACTTAAGTTACCAAATTTTGAATTTTATATGACTACATATGCCCCCCCTTTATTCTAGTGATGTATAAAAGTGAAATACTAGGAGAAAGGAAACATAGAAAGCATACTTGAACTTACCTATAAAGGTGAAGCTTATGAAGCTATGTGATGTTGAATGTGAGTAGAGAGAGTATGATGTGAAGTGTGAATCTATATTGAAAAACATAGAGTAGATAAATACTTAATAGATATGATATATCCAAAATAAGAATACATAAAATTTGGGTAAGAGAAAGAGAGGAAGAGAAAGGAACAAATACATCTCACTGAGTATGTGAACCAATACAAAACCTGTTCTGATGTTAAATTATATTTGGTGTGTTTTATACCAAAATTAATATCACAAATGAATTTGAGTACTCAATTCCCTAGAATTAGCTCAAGAATGAAAAGGTAGGCCCTTTGGCTACATTATCACCTACTAAGTAAAGCTAATGAATCATGCATGTCTCAATCAATGTTTAGACTATGTGTCCAATCCCTCTAAATAGGTGGCTCAAGAGTACAAAGGTTTGACCTTTGGCTCCATTTTTTCCCACTAAGTGAAGCTAAATAATCATGCATGTGTCAATCAATGTTTTAACTGTGTCCAATCCCTTTAAATAGGTGGCTCAAAACTACAAAGGTTAGCCCTTTGGATCCATTGTTTCCTCATGAAGGGAAGCTATGAAGTAATACCAGTATGGAATAGATGTCATATGAGATGGCTCTTAAAGCCCATGAATGTACCATGGTTTGAAAATGTTGTCATGGATATCCAAATGTATGCTAGAAACTAGGCCACTCTTGGCCATTTTGAAAGATTGAGATTAGGCTTATATGAAAGCCACTCTAAAACTATTGTGATAGGCTTAATTGGAAGCCAACTCAAGAACTCAGGTACTCAAGAAGTTAAGCTTTTATGAAAGATAAACTTGAGAAAGGATTACAACCACTAAGAAATGAATATGGATTAAGGCATGCAATTACTAAGAAATGCTTTGGAAAATAAATTAAACTCAAAAAAAGGAGAGGATCAATGTGTTACACAGATTTTGCCTAATCACTAGTGTCTAGAACATGGATTCTAATCTAGAAGTGATATCAACTACCTAGTCTAAAACTTGAAGTGAGATATATCATGCCATGCATGATTCCCTCTATATATGGATTCTCTAAGTAAAAAGTGTACTGAAACATGTTTAATCTAGACTATACTAAGCTAACAACCCTATGACTAAACTCACTTTTCTATCTATTTCTAGAAAAACTAATTTTTTTGCTATATGGATAGTAGCACTAAAAATAGAATAGCCCAACTTTGGTGCTATTGTCTAGGGATAAATCTAGTAATTATTGTAGATTCTATGTTGTCTACCTGGTCTATTCTACCTAGTTTGATGTTTGGATTATGCACTAAGTGTTCTAAAAACTAATTTTTTTTACCATTAGGAGCTCTAATATCTATGACAAAACCCTTATTTATTTACCCCTATTCTAAGGGTAGGATTGAAGATGTCACAATGACTACCCTTAGAAGAAAGAGCCCTACAAATGTGTTAAGCTAGAAATATACATGATATAGCAATGATAATCAACAAAATATCTCAAGATATAGCATGGTTTGTATTGAGAGATTTTTAGATCAATATGGGTATGCCTAGATAGATATATCAATGTAATAACATGTGAAATATACTAAACTAGGATCAAAAGTGTTAGTTATTAGTTTTTAGATGGAGGGATGGAGCATGATGTCCAACATGGAATCAAAGAAAACAAGAAAAAATGCATGATATAGATCATGGAATTACAATCAATAAAAAACAATCAATAAACAAGCACATAAAGCAATAATCAAGAATCATACAAGGGTGTCCAAGGGGCCAAGAAAATAAGGGACATGGGCTCATGTCACTCAAACTAGAAAGTAAGCATGAAAGGCATGCTCAAATGCCACATACACATACAACTGAAACAATCACGTTGGCATGGAATCCAAAATCACATAGAGGAGTATAGGAAAAGGACACTGGTAAATGTCCCAAGTTGTAAACATGAATAGAAGAGAAGGACATTCAAAAGTGTCCTACGGCACATATAGGGGACAAGCAAGAACTAGAAATGCAATCCAACAAGCTATACTAAGAAAAAAGAGAAAGCATGTATATATTAGAAGGATAGAATAACATCTAACTAATCAAATCAAGAGTGAGAGTATGCAAGACATGTTTAGTACAAGAGTAGGTATATGATAAGAGATACACAAGTGCTAGATACTAGTGAAATGTTGATATAATAATTTATGTAATGTAGTAAGTAATGTCATCAGCCTGATAACTTGGAGTGCATAGTGTAGGAATGACATAACTTGGATGGTGTAGTCATGTAGAAGATACCCCCAATGGGTGTGTATATCAAAGTTTGTCTTGAAAGTAGATGTAGGATCCCCCCTCAAATGGGTAGAGTGAAGCAATCAAGTAGCTAGATGTCACTACACACACTCAAATAAGATCAAGTGAAGCATGGTAATGTAGATAAATTGACATACAATAGCATAAAATAGAAAATGTAAGTCCTAATATAGTAATAGTAGTATAAATCATGGATGATACATATAATCAATTTTTTTTTGGTGTTTTGGTTATATTTTAATATTTTTTGTATTTTTGAAATATTATATTGTTTTTTTTATTTTTGAAATAAGCTATATATAGGAGAGAATGAGAAGAAATGATACTAACCAATGAGTCTTGGATGAGACTCCCTGTCATGGTGTCATGCATAAAAAAAAGGTATCATGTGTGATCGAGAAGTACAATGAAAAGGATAAAGCTATGACTCTAAAATCTATGTGCATTGTTAATTTTCTAAAATATCTAAAGTAGAAACTGACTGTGGGGTCCCTCTATAACTTTAAGAATTGGATGCAACTATAAGGCTCTTAGGAATCCATATGGAAGTAGGAAAATCTCTTGAAACATGTGCTCTATGTGTAGATGCATGACATCTCAATGAAACTACTCTGGGTGTGAATACTATAGCTATAATTTATCTAGCATCCTAAATATAGGGAGGTATATGAACCCTCTATACTAGTGATGGATGCCTTAACCATGTATAAATCTATACTAGAGGAAGAATTGTAAATGATGGGGAAACTGAAACTAGTGGAAAAGCTGTTACTGGTGACTATAAAGGAGATGGATCTAAAGTGGGGAGTGTTGACTCATATGGAACTCCACCAACTATAAAATCCTAATTAACATGAATAAATTTCACACTTATGTGAACTATAGATTCTACTACTCAATTTTTTTTGAATCCATGGGCGACCAAGTAACATATCAAAAACTCCTACACTAGGAACTATGGTGAAATGTGTGGTCACATGTGTTAGACCAATCTATAAAGGAAGTATAATATCACCTAATTAACTTTATATGTGCCCACTAAATCTACTCATAATTATATTTTTTAGAGTGATATCCTATTCTGAATAGCCTAAATATTTCAATAATATAATGATGCATATGTTGACACTACAACCATTATCAATGAGAACACTATATAAAAAGTGAATTATAATCTAAATTTTCCTAAAAATCTCTTTATCTGAAAAGGATATAAAAGTTCTATTTGGAACCCTAGACTCATACACACCTATCATACCACTCAAAATATGTGACTAAACTAAAGGTGTCTAGTATGTAACTGGTAGAGGATGTGCATGGTATATGTGGTGAACATCTGATGTGTCCCCTTTCTATTGTTTATAATTCTTTGGAAATGGATTTGAGAATATTTTCAAAGCTTTATCCTATGTTGGCTTCACCTGTGGAGGCTCCACTAAAGTGCCAAGATTAAGTAGGTTGTCATCTATCAAGTTCTATATCTTATGCCTCAAATTGATGAATCTATTTATAGTATGGCTTGGTGCCCTATGAAAATCACAAAATGAATGTCGATTATATCCCCATGGAAGAGGTTTTATTGGGTCAAATTCTTGAATAGGAAGGAGAGTGATAATGTTACATTTTAATAACTATTGTAAAACTTTGGCTAGAGAAATTGGTAGAGTGGTAAATGCACACTGAGGAGGTGTTGATAAAACCACACATTGAGGGGGATTTGATGCAACATTGACTATTGGTTGATTTTGATTTTTGTTATCATTGACTTTGACCTTGTATGGAGCTTTGATATTACTCTTCTTTTTTTGTCTAGAATGCTTTTATACTTGAGATTGCCTATTGAAATGAGTTTCACTTCTCTTTCTTTTAGTGTATGACACAATTTAGTGAAGGAAGATAATTTTTTAAACATAATAGATTTATGAAATGATGGTAGAAGGTTATATTTGAAGATATCATGTAACTTATAATTTACCATGGGGTTACTCATCTTAGCCAAGATGGTCTTATATCAAAGCACATAGTCTGTGAGATGCTTATTTGATTTTTGTTTCTATTGTGTAATTTATGCATAAGAAGACCTTATCACCAATGTTGATACTAAAATGTGCTAGGAACATGTTAGCTAAAGGATTTCATGATTAACTAACTAATTAGGTAGACTATAGAACCATTTTAAAGCATAATCCTTTAGACTCCATAAAAATAACTTGGTAAGTAGCCAGTCATTTGGTACATAATCCAATCATGCTACATGAAAATATCTCAAATATGTCTCTATATCACCCTTGCCATCATAAAAAGTAAGCTTAGGTTGGATAAAACCTTATGGAAAGGGTGTAGAAGCAATGTAACATGGCAATGTTGTATGTAGAAGAGTAAAAGAATCCAAAGCCTACGTAGGTCTAGTGGCACCTTGCTCAAGATGTAGCACCTTATATAGAAGAGATCTTATCTCTTTCACAAGGGTTACCGTATCAAGAGATAGGGATGTACTAGTTGTAATTAGAGGCATAGAGGCAAGCTAGGCTACGTAGGGGGTTGTTAAGATATAGTTTCCCCCATAGTGTCATTTTTAATTGGTTATTCTATAGGAATGGAAAACATAACTTGTTTAGTCTTTTTGATTTCTATGAGAGATTATAATATAAGAGTATGATCTTGAGGCTATTCCTTGATTCTTTTGTTAAAACTTTAGAGGATCAAATCTTTGATAAGTACAAATTCATTATCAATAATGGGTGGAAGTGGATTCATAGTCCAATGTGGTGGAGCATGAGAATTGGTGTGTACATCATCATTGGTATTTTCATATTTCTCATTATTTTCATCATTCTAATTAAAATTGGTGTAATCTGGATGTGTATAATATATATCTAGAGTTTGAATTGGTTGTTTATCCATAGTATATGGTCAAGTTGAAGGAGTCTAAGTGAGTTCAAGAGTATTGCCACTAAGTCTTACACTTCATCTTGAAGGAAGAGATGCAAGGAACTTAGGCGGCATTAGGAAAAAAACTAGGATAATAGTAGAAAAGATTAAATTGATATAATCTAAACAAAAAATTAGAATATTCATGAAAAAGATACAAAGCTCCCAAACATGTAAGGTGATACCTCAAGAAGCAAAATAGGAGCTAGTATATACAACTAGGGATTTTTTTAAAATATTTTGGCAAAATACTATGAATTTTTGAAATTGAATTTGAATTTCAGAGCTAAGTATGCAAGATAAAATTCATAAATTTTTGGGAAAATGATTGATTTAATGGGACATAGTATATGAAACTAGGGTTTTGAGATTTTTTTTTATAAAATTACTATGAATTTTTGAAATTTGAAGTGATTTTCTAATTTTAATATACAACTAACAATTTACACAATGATTGGAAATTTATTAGAAAATTAGTGGGAGGTAGTTGATGTAATTAGGGTTTGTAATAAATTTATTTTAAAATTTAGTAAAAAATTTAAAAATTTGAGAGTAATTTTTTATTTTAATATTCAAGAAAATTTTGAGAAATTAATGGGAAGAATCAACTAGGAATTTACCCTAAGGTTTCTAGTTTTTTAATGTGAAATTCAAAGTAAGTTGGGTTCACCAAATGATTTATTATTTTTTGGAAATTAGATTTTTAATTCCTAAATAATAAATGGATCTAAGTGGATAAAATTAGTAAATAAAATTCAATATTTAGGTTACTAATTTGTGAAATTTGACTGTAATTAGGGATTTCATAAAAAAAGTAATAAGTGAGATAAAATATAACATAGATACTTCTAGGTTGTTATGGTTTAGACATAATATGATACTAGAGAAATAGTACTGGGACACTATTGCAAACTAAGATTTGGACTTTATTCTATGATTGGATAGGACCATTAAAAATATGACACCCTACTATCTAATGTTATAGTCCTGGTCTTGCTATTATTGTCCAAACTATTCATAGATATTTGATCTTTTTGGGTTTTGTTCATTACGTATGTGTGAGCATATGTACCAAATTTTAGATCCTTGATATTAGCATAACTCCCTGTAGAGTTGATTCTTCATGTTCTTGTGTCTTATATTCAATTAAATAGAACTTTGGAAAATAGGGAAAAAGTGGTTAGTTTGTAAAGGATATGTTGGATGCACTTCACACTCAATGTGTGCATATGCTACCTACATACCAATACTATAAGGAGGGATCAAGTTATATATAGTTCTCCCATTTAAGTGTTTAGTGCAATAGTGTGATGAAAATGCAACTAAATGAAAAATTGGGTATACTTGGAATGACTAGGGATTGGTATAAAGGTTTGGATAAGATTGAAATACTATTAGATGGTTTTATGTAGAGAATAGGGAATAGTTCTTAAGTAGACTTTCTTTTATTCTTGTTTCTCTCTTATAAATGAGTGTTGACCCTTCTAAATGGACTTTTAAATGACCTTTTATAGGGGATTTAATGATTTTGGGTTAAATTGATTCATGTTAAGCTGATATGAATTAGGATAAGGATTCATAACAATATTACCATTAGAAGTCAAAATGCACTTGGATAATAGTGCCAGAAATAGGACACCTTGAGTTTTAACACTGTAGTCTAAGTTTGAACAATGTTGTCCATGGCTAATGAGACCTAGGGATATATTAATCATGGAAAAATTAATTTGGGTCTATAAGGGTTTTGTTTGGAACAACATAGATCACTAGGAATCAATGAAAACATGCCTATAAGGGTCATGAGAATAAGCAGGAAGACCTACGGATTGAGTGTCATTAGCCATACTCAAGTTACTATATTTGACATTTTATATGACTACAAGTGGATAAAATGTCCTTATTAATGCCAAAAGATTGAGCCTTGAAGATATTATCAAATCCATCTCTCTAAATTGATAAGACTGTCACATAACTCATTTTTTTGTGTTTAAGAATATCCCCACCACTTCCTAATTTCCCATCTTTGTAGCATTATCAAATGACATGTTCTTATCAACATTTTATAATATATCCAAATAGTACTTGACTTCAAGTACTTATTTAAAAAAATCCAAAATACCTTCCATTATAGGGAAGTGAAAATGATTCCTTTATTTTGAATAGTATATTCTAATTATAAATGAATATTTCTATCTACAGTGTGTTAGGAGGTATGTCTTAAACTTTAAAAGTGGTAAAGTGTTCACTATAATTTAATGATTTGACAAAAAAGGTGAAATAATAAACATCAATGTCAGGTGGTAAGGTATCATCATATAAATAATTACGTAATACGTCTATGTAAGATGTTGAGTGCTTAATTAACTCTAGGATATAAATCTTAGTGTGTGTGTTTTGAAAGTTATCCATTAAGTCATAAGGCTTGTTAATATAAATTATAGGAGGAGGTGGATGACTAAAAGTTTGATTAGCAACATATTGGCTTACTATAATTTGGGGATAAAAATAAGAAATGGTAACATTACAAGGCCTATCATTTGTGTTAATACAACATTAACATGAACATGAGACATAACACACCAATCTAAAAATAATATTTAAAAAAAAAAACTAAAAAGAAATAGTGTTTGAAAAACCCTATGTTGAATGACCAAAAGAGTTGAAGTTCACCATTTAAGTTCACCCAAATTATAGTTTTACTTGAAATGGTAATTAATTAATTCCAATTAAATATATATAGGCATACATCTACAAAATATTAAATTTAAATCTCTTTATCTATTCGGGCTCAACTAAACATGAAAATTTTAAAAAGGAAATTATGCCATCTAAATTAAGTACAAGAGGTTTTGGAATTATCACACCTAATTTATGTTTAGGAAATTAAAATATATAGAAGGATTATGTAGATTATATCAATATTGATCCTAAATTTTGGGATTCTAAAACTATTTTTGGTTAGACATGTAGAGTGTGTGGGTTTGTCTGAGGAAGACATGTAATCAGAACTACACTCACCAAATCTATCCATGTGTCACTAAGTTTGTCATATGAAAGGTTCCATAAATTAAATTTTTTATCATTAGTATGTATGATGTTTCTTATGTTCTTATACATTTGATTCACTAATTTTTTGGGCCAAATGTGTAAAATTGATATTTTCCCTCTTTGATTTATCTTGAAACTATATATATATATATATATATATATATATATATATTTATATATATATATATATATATATATATATATATATATATATATAGAGAGAGAGAGAGAGAGTTATGAATTAATATTCCAATATGTATCCCACACTCCTAGAATAAAATATCCAAATAGATGTATGAGTGTGTATATCGAAATAGATAAAGTGATGTTTTTGATCCTATTCTTCATTAGAAGTGATAAATTTAACTATATGTAGGGTAATACCATTTTTTTCACAAGGGGGATGATAAGAGACCAAGAATATAAACTATATCACAAGTGTGTAAGATGTTACTAAATGAATCTAAAATTAATGTAGGAGGAAATATATTTGATGTTTGTATCTAAGATTAACCTTTGATATGTTGATTTTATATGTTTTATATATGTTCCAATTTTTATTGTATGGATTTACATGACCTAGTATATATACATTGATCTATGACAAGTTATACATGTTAGTTGATTTTAGAATTGATAGGGGGTGAGGTTAAATGCACATAATCAAAAAGGGTCAACTAACCCACAAGGGTAAAATGGATTTCATGGGTTTGGCCTAGACATGAAACAAGCTCTATATTTGATACAAATTCTAATAATTCATGATTTATTATCCAATGGTGTTAATAGATAATTTCTAGTGAGTGTTAGTGTATTTTAGGATTGAGGGATAAATAGGACATTTATTAGGACTATGATGGACCAATAAACAAGATAATATGTTTAAGTCTACCAAATATGATAAATTGGGAATAAGGGTCTTCTATTGAGTTTGGGTGTCTACAAAGGGGACATTAAGTGGGATACTATGTTATGGCTAAATATCTCAATATTTATTCATCTTGTTAAAATTATAGATCTAAATTTTTACATGAGTGCAAATATACATATTAAATTATAAATGACCACTTTATAAATGAAATTATAAAAATATAATCATATTTTTAAGACTTATTTAAAAAAACCATTGGCATAATATGACAGTCAAATAAAAAATGACAACCAAAATTAGTGTAGGGTGCACCAATTAACTATGTGATACCCATGTATAACATAACTAATTATAAATAATTTTTTGATTCCCATATACTAATTAATTATGTGATATAAAAAAATTATGTGATACCCATGTGTACCTTGAAATAAATTCTTTAAAGCTACTTGTAAATACAAGTTTAGTCGTTACTTATTAGAATTTATATATATAAATAAATGGAGATTGTTATCAAAATAAATGAATATAGATTATAGTCTTTAGAATAAATGGAATTTTCAAATTCAAACATTAAAAGAGTATTTAATAATATTTGAGGAATAATTGGTTGTGTTTCTCACATATAACTATATGGGGTTGACATTGTATTTTGTGGTCATTTTAGAAGTTATTAAATAATTAGATAGAAGCTTGAGAATAAAGTAGATATTCAAAAAGATTATAAGAGATAAATTATGTAAAGACATTTAAATATTTTTATTATACTGATAATATCTAAGGCTAAAATGAGAAATATTGAGCTTATTAAGAACAAGAGGAAGTAGGCTTATTCTCTATTGTACCCAACACACCCCTATTTCTGAACATAGGTACCCTTATTCAAATTTTGCAAATTTGTGGTATAAATTAATCATTCAACTTGATCAAGAACCAGTATGAAACATTTTGTGATGATCTAGTCTATTAGAAAATAATCTTCATTTTAATTCATCTAATGTTTGATTATAATGTTTATATGTTGCAAGTTTAATGGGTCTCATTTATGAGAATACTACCTAGGGGCTTTGCACTTTAATGATTATATTGAATCTTTATTTTGAGTAAACCTTGGTCTTTAATCATCTAATTGGATATATGTTTAAATCATGTTAAAAATACTTAGAATATGCATGATCAAAATTATTAGGGAAAACTTTATTATATTAACCTAAGACTTTATCCTAAGTCCTTTATGTTTCCTAAGAACTTTAGTCTAAGTTGATTTTATTAAACATAGGGTCCCTTTCATTATGTCTTAAACCTTATTATAAGACCTTATCTTAAATTTTTCTTGAGATCTGAGTTAATTATCTTTGACCACAAGAAATAATCACGTTTAACCTAGTGGATTGAAATCTAATGATATGCATTGGCTTACTCATAGATGATCTAATGACACAAGATCAAAGTTGATAGGTCAAAGGTTCTAATATCTCTATGAGAATTCCAATTAGAAAAATCTAGGGAGCTCAAGTGGTAGATCAATGGTTTGGAGACCCATCTCTAGAGTCAACAATATCAATAAGATTGAAGACCCGTAGAGCTACCAAGTGGAGTAAAGAATCCTGATGTGGTGTTTAAAGTGTGATGGTCACACAAACACCATTTATGGTTACATATATGTCATTAATGGTCATATAAATGTCAAAATAAAACTTGTAAATTATCCATTGGGTTTCAAATATTGATGGTCATATGGATGTTAAAAACATTCACATGGACATCAAATCATAGGCATGTAGACATCAAAATTAAGCTCAATAATTAACCATTTGGTGTTCAAAGTGTAATGGTCCCATAAATGTCATTGATGGTCATGTGTATGCAAAAATAAATATCAACAAGTATCCATTGGGGTTTAAATATTGATGATCATTTAGACATCAAATTATAAGTGCACAGCCATCAATTTTAAGCCATGGTAGATAGCTATTTGGATTTAAATAATCTCAAGATCAATAAACCACATTGATTCATACAAATAGATCTAAGAATGTGAGATCAATAGGAATTTTTAAAGGATTTGAAGCAAGTATATAATTGACACTTGTCATGATCTCATGAGCTCAAAGGTAATGATTAACTTTGATCTCATTTCAAGAAATCACGAAGTAGGGACATGTGTCTAAAGGTAACATTGGTCATGTTTTAAATAAATGGACAACTTAGCATGGATATTTCTACATGGACATAGCATGTTGGATTATAAACCAGTGAAGAACACATTAGTCTTAAACTTAATATAGTTAGTAATTATAAAAATGAAGATCTAGAAGTAGAACAAGATAAGACTGTAATTACTTAGGCATCTCAAAGATTAAGTTGACATAGCATATTATTTTAAGATAAATACCCTGTGAATCCTTTTGAAGGAATTTTATATTCTATAAAGTTAGGGGAAACATGTAACACATAGTAACAGGAAGCTAGTCCTAGTTAGATTTTGGTTTTGAGGTATTGGTAAAGGGCCACTTGTCCTTAATGCATGTGTAAGTTCTATTAGAAATGGCTAACTTAAAGTATTTGATAGGTTTTTATCACAACTTGTAAAATAAATTATTGATATATAAATGTAGTTTTCAAGTAGTTAAATATTTAATAGTAAAAAATTACCCTTCTTTATGCACATGCACATGTTCCATAGCTTTTGCAAAGGCTACCTTAAACTGATGATTGTAGGAAGACTCTTATATGGTTTTGACCACAGTTAGAACTCAAGTTCTAAGTATCACATGTAATGAATTTTCATGGACTTGGAGGATTAGGTGACCCCTTTCCCAAGCCTATTTAAACAATTGTAATACATTAGTTGGAAAGTGTGGGAAATTTTTAAATATATACGAGTAAAAGTAATTTTGATTGTCAACAAATGTGTTTTTGTATTCTCTCTCCAATTTCTATGTAATTAGGCTTATCTTTTGGTTGTATCATTCAATAATTGTTAGTGTGTAATAAATGTAATGAATTCTTTCTTATCTTGATTGATATGCTAGTCTTAGATGTGCACAATCTATTAAAAGATTAGTAAATTACATTGATTATTGGCAATTAAGTTGATTGATTCATAATTCTAAATATGTATGAGTGTTTTATTTTTATGTAGTTTTTTATGTGTATGAAAAAACTTTCTTAGATACCTCATTAGCATAAGTTATAATATATTGATTAAAGGTGTGTTATAGCTTCCCTAAAAGGGGTAACCTTTGATTGAGGATTGTGAGTTTCCTATATCAATATCCCTTTAGACTTATAAATTATGTTTGACTATGTGCATGCAGTGGTTTGTTGCAACATGCAGAGATTTTGAAATCACTTGCCCATTTAGAAAATAGATAGAGAGGTGATTCTTGAAAACCATAGAGTCTTATTTTATACCTTACCCTTCCCTCTTTTTTGATTTTTTAGATCTTTCCACTTTATATTATCAACCAACCACCCATCCAACTCATGTAGGAATTCACTACCCTTTAGGAACCATACCTCCATCCAAAAAATTTTGTCAATAACCTACATGCCCTATCATCTATTCCATCAATATGTTGTTCAAACCATATACCTACAACTCATGCCCTAGAGTGGAATCTACCTCCTTTGAGATTTTAAAACATTATAAGATACGTCATTGACTATGGTGTGCATAAAACCTATATCAATAGTTTCACTGGCACCAGAAGGAGGTTTGAACATCTAATAATAGTAGTATCCTTCACATAGGGCTAGACTAGAGTCACCCAAGAGAGTGACCATATCTACTTCTTAAGCTTGTTTTCTAGTCTCCCCCTTATCAAATCATAAGATACCTATAACTATGCTAACAACCCTCAATCATAACAATCCACCTCCTCTAATAAGGAATCATTTACTCATAAGGAACCCTTTATTGATTAATTAGCTAATGGCTCAATAACCACTTTGGTTAGTTGGATATACTATTGCCATCCTAGGAGACATGCATGATTTACCTAAGAGTCTTGAAAAGTATGTATCATCCTTTTCTCCTTTAGGAGCAAGGACAACATAGGAACATATCAAATCTTTTAAAGCTAATTTAATATTAATGAATATTGTCAATGAAGATGTAGCATGAAAATTATTCCCTTTTATATTAATAGATGCTACTTATGATTGGTATTTACATCTAATAGAGAACTCCATCAGTTTTTGGGATGAGTGTTAAGTTTATTTTCTTGCACAATTTGGATAGGTTACTAATCCTATTTTGGTATATCAACATTTCACCAACATGAAGAGAGAGCCTAATGAACCTACCTATGTTTTTAATGCAAGGTTTCAAAATATGTATAATTGGTTGACCCCAAGGTATAAACTAGAAGTTACATTAGCATTAGATATGTAAACAAATGCTTTAGACCCAATCACTATCATGTTCATGAGAAGAGTAGCCACAGTCAATAATTTGGCATTTGCATGTGAAGAGGCCATCAACATAGATAGATAACTCAATCCCCAGATGCTTAGCATACCTAGTGTCAACAATGGCTTCCTAGTATTGAATTCAATACCACATGTGAATTATAATATCCTAGTATTCAATCAAAGATAGATTTACACACTACCTCCATTAATGTAGAAAACATAGCCAAATTTCATATTCTTGAATAATAATTTATCAAGAAATGGTTACCAATAGAATCAAAAATCATCTATGCCTTATACTATTTTTTTACAAGGTACTGACTATAAAATGTCAGAAGTGGATTCTATTTAGAAGATGGTTCAAAAGTAAAGAAATGGTTTCTTAAATATTCAAAGGAGGATGGGAAATGATAATGGCCCAACTAGTAATCAAAACAATAAGTTTTTTAGATACATTTGACCATTCAACAAGATTGAAAATAATATGGAGTAGCCTAACAAGTTTTTAGAGATCATCATGGCAGAAATGGCTCTTCCCAATTGGTTCAAAATTCATAATAATTCTGATCATGGTGATCTCAATTGCATTGAATTTTATGAAACATTTGAAATATTTCTTTCAAAGAGATGTGGTTAGACAAGATCATATACATAATCCACTTGAACATCATCTAAATATTAGATCTTCAAGCACTACCATGTTATTTAAAATCACAAGTTTCCATTTCCATGTGAAGATGATAATGAGCTAGAGGAAAACATAAATGAAGTTTATGCTTTCCAAAAATTCTATAAAGGGGGATAAAATCTAAAGAATAAGTATCCACTCACAATGTTAACTCCTCCAAATACTATTGTAATTATGCCTAATCCTAAAGCTGACAACAATCCACCTCCTAAGGGGGAGTGATCAGCCCCAGACTAAGGAGAACCTAACAAGGGAGAATATAACATTTTCAAATACATGAAGAAGATCAAATAAAATATAAATCTTCATGAGTTAGTTCAAATTACCAAACAAAATGAGTTGTTGTATAGGTCTATTATGGGGAAGACACTTATGGAGAAAGTGAAATAATCCATGGACAAACTGAAAGCATATAATACCAATATTATCTACAAGAGCAAGCCAGAAGTTCCACCCTTTTTATTGACTATCAGGGCATTAGATAAGAATATTCATAATTATTTAGTTGATTTTAGAGATTATGCAACTATCATTCCTACTTTCATATGTCAAAAGCTTGGTTTGATGCTAAGCCCTTCAAAGAGGATAGTTTCATAATTAGACAAGATAATAGTGCCTATAGTTGGTGAAATAAGGGACATACATATCTAGGTAGCCTCTTACTATGCATTCAGATGACCATTGATATCTTAGTGGTAGATATACCTAAAGGCTATAGATTGGTACTAATTAGAGACTGGTCCAAAACACTCAATGGATATCTCTCTACATAATTTTATCATATATGGTTTCCATGGAGAGGAGTTAAAAATAAAATAAGAATTGATAGAGAACCAAGAATGAAGTATCCCATCATCATAGTTTACACTTTTACTACTCAAAATCAAGTATAGAAGCTAGAACCTAAGGGTTCTAAATAACTATGGAATTTACATTTTTATGGTGCTATATCCAAGAAAAGATCAAGATTAGGAATTAAGTTGATTGATCTATGAGGTAAAAATTTATTAGCATCATATAGATTGTAATTTCCATGCATAAATAATAGAGCTAAGTATGAAGCTTTGATTATGAGTTTAAAATCTGCACTTAAGAACAATATAAAGCAAGTACTAGTATTTGGTGACTCAGAGCTAGTATATAAGCAACTCAAAAACAATTACCAATCTAATTTATCTTATTTGAGAAGGTACAAGCATAGATTTTGGGACCTGATCAAAATATTTGAAACTTTCAACATAGTATCCCTCTCCAGAGAGAAAAATCAAGTTGCCAATTTTCTAGCTACTACTGCTACTGATCTAGAACCCCTCTAAGAATCTAAGGTAAGGAGGTTCTCCATTTAATTAGTGCCTTATCCCTTTTTTCCTAATAACATATAAAATTTCCAAGTTTTTAATGATGACCACAATTTTTTCAATTTCTAACAAACTCAAGGGAATTTGATTCCCAAATCATTGATGATAAGGATATTAATCACCTTTATCAAGAAGAATTATATATGAAAGGTATTATCCAGCTTAAATAAAATTACATCACAGCTAGGTTGGTCTCTTTAGAAAGGTCATTTGACATAGACCCTTAAGATCAACAACTCAAGTAGCCTAGGGATAATGAATCAAAATTTAAAAGATAAAATCTTGGAGATGAACATAGCCTATGTTATGTTAATATCGATATCAATTTCACCCTAAAAGAGAGACAACAAATGAAGGATGTAATCATATACTACAAAGACATAATTTCTTGGACATATGAAGACTTGAAAGTATATGACCCACATGTCATTACTCATACAATTCCTTTGAAGACATATCATAATCCATTTAGATAGAAGTAGAGACTAATCAATCACATTCTGGAGCCTCTCATTTAAAGAGAAGTGGAGAAGTTGTTAAGCACAAAAATCATATTTCCAGTGAGACATTCTACTTGGGTGGCTAATTTGGTTCTACTAGGAAAGAATAATAGTGAGATCAGACTATGTGTGGATTTTATGAACCTAAATAAAGCCTCTAAAAAGGACAATTATCCCCTACCTTCTCTAGATGAGGTGATACATATAGTAAGTGGTTCTAAAATGATGTCTTTTTTGGGTGGACTTTTAGGCTATAATCAGGTATTGATGTAATCCAAAGATAAAATAAAGACAATGTTTTCCATGAAATGGGGAATTTATGTGTATAAGAGGATTCCATTTGGACTAATAAATGTAGTGGTTACTCTTTAGCATTCCATGGATCATGCATTCAAAAGACCGATAGTAAAATTCATAACAATTTACATGGATGATCTTATGATGTTCTCAAATAAGCGATGATCATATAAGCCACCTCTAGTCCATATTTGAGAGATGCATAAGGTTTGGTGTTTAATTAAACCTAAAGAAGAGCATATTTGGAGTCACTGAAGGCAAGCTCATGGGACACATCATCACCAAAGATGGGATCACTATTGATCTAGATAAAATTCAAGGAATTTCAAGGATTACACCACCAAACAACAAGAAGGAGATCAAATCATTATTCATAAAGATTAAATTTATAAGGAAGTTCATCTCATGATTTGTATAAATTTTTAAGCCTTTAAATGTCATGCTAAAGTAGGATGCCAAAATATAATGGATGGCTAAAGCTTGAAATCTCTTTTAGGACATTAAAGATGTAATATCATAGGCTCCAGTATTGATCATCTTAGTTTTAATGAAATATTTCTACCTGTATTCATTCAATTCAAAACATATAATTGTTATTGTCATAATGTAGAAGAAGGATGAAACTGAGCATCTAATTGTGTTCATGAGCACAAATCTAAAAGATACAGAGCTCAAATACTCTATGATTGACAAATAGATTTTTGCCTTTGTCAAAGTAGTGAAGAAATTTTGACATTGTTTTTTAAAGAATAAAGTCATTATCATCATGACTAATCCGAATATGAAACTAAACCTAAAACAAAATGAATTAGGAGAATGCTAGGTCAAGTGGATGGAAAAGATATAAGAATTCAATATAGAAATCAACCCTACAAAAATCTTCTAAGGTCAATGCATCATACAACTCATAATTGAACATGATCCATGCATCATCATTAAAGATATATATGAGGCTCAAGTTTCTAAAGAGGAATGGTATACTGATATCATATAGTATTTGCTTATAGGTACTTGTTCCTTGGGGCTTAATACAGAATGAAGGAGAGATTTGAGACTTAAAGCTACTCATTACATGATTAAGAAGGGATTTATCTATAGAAGAAACTATGAAGGTATTTATCTCATATGTGTATCTTCAAAAGAAGCTAAAGAAATTTTAGAAAACTTGCATCAAAAGATAATAAGTGTTCATCCTTCTAGGAATACCATATCCCAAAATATCTTAATAATGGGATAATATTGACCAATAATCTTCAAGGATGCTCATGGTCATGTGAGGACATGCCATGAATGTCAATATTTAGCCAAAAGAGAAGTACATGTAGCAATGCCTTTATAATCAATTATTTAAGGAAGGCCATTTTCCCAGTGGGGTTTAGACTTCATTGGCTTCATCAACCCAAATTCCTTAGTAGGCCATAAATTTGTGCTTACTATTATTAACTACTATACTAGATGGACCAAATCCATATCCATAAAGAATTATAGAGCATAAGACATGATCCACTTCTTATAGGAATAAATAACAACTAGATTTGGCATGCCTATTTCTTTGGTTTGTGATAATGGACTAGATTTCATATCAAATTTTTTTTTTGAGTGGGCACATGACAACCAAATTATTATTGATCAACTTATAACTATTACCCTTAGGGAAATGGACTGGCAGAATCAATGAATAAGAATAAAATAGATGTAATTAAGAAAACATCAAGGAATAAGCCTAGTGATTGGCACAACTTGTTGAACTATGCTCTTTGGGTAGACCACATAAAATAAAAATATACCCTTAAAACTTCACCTTATCTATTTTTGTATAGATGCAAGCCTGTATTCCCAATTATGTCGAAGTTACCCACTTATCAGTTCATGCAAGATTACATGGATCCATGTGATGAAATAGAGTCAAGATTATTAGACATCATATAAATGTAATATTTAATGATTAAGGCCCTAAAAACATTTATCAAACATCAATATGTCATCAAGAGGTCGTTTGATAAGAGATCAAACATCAAAGCATTCAAGATTTTGGATCTAGTGCTACTTTTAGATAAACCCCATGAGAAGAAAGGATAACATGATAAGTTTACCCCAATTATGGATTGGACCATACCAAATATTTTGAGATCATGGTAAATAATTCATTTCTTCTAAAGGACCTATTAATTAATGAGCTTATATATCTGGTCAATGGATAGTTCCTGAAGCACTACTTTAGGGCTATGTTATCTGTAGACATTACTAATTAAGGAGGGATAGACAAGTGTAGATGTAGGATTATATTAGATTTCATGTTTTCTTAGATTATATTTCTTGCTTTCTTATAGTATATTTCTTACTTTCTTAGATTATATTTCTTTATTTCTTAGATTAGTTTCTTGTTTTCTTAGATTAGATTTCCTGCTTTCTAGATTAGTTGTTTTAATGCTTTCTCTAAAAATCTAAAATATGTTTTCTCTAACTATAACTAAGCTACTCCAAAAAAATTGAGCTTATGATTAAATAGACTTGTAGAAAAGGGGAAAATTAAAAATTTAGAGATTTGGGACTCATTTACAGATTTGGCATATTTCTATGTTTCGATTTTTCAGGATGAAGGTACGTAATCATAAACCATTCTAGATATTGTCATAATTGAATAATTTTACTAGGAATATGGAAGTTGCTCTCATATTACTTCATACAAATTTTAAAAAGTTTTCTTATTTTATTGGATCAAATGCACTTATCACATTAAATAGCTATTGAAAATGATAATTTTAGGTATAGATGTAGCTGGTAGGGATGTTCTGGTAATGATTTGTTTTATAAATGTACCAACTCACGAGGGTTTTATTTCTCCTCTTCTCATTCAAGAATAAAAGAAAAACAAAAGAAAAGTACCAATGGGTTCAAAAGATCAAAATACTATGTACATAAAATCAAAAGGCTCACATGATTAAATAAGGTTAATTTACCATGCATCATGGTTAAAATTAAATATTGGAAGAGAAGAAAAGGAGCCTAAGGTATCTCTATTAGGACTATGGATTCCTGACTAGAAATAGAGTAATGCCTGAGCTTCCTTTGATTTAATGTGCTTTAAGAGAAACTATAATGGAACCTACAAATTCATCAAGCCTTTGAAAAACTCAGCACATTAAGGGTTAAATGAATTACATGTTCGACACATAAATCCATAAAATTGGAAGGCATGTAAGTTGTGTGAATCCACTTAAGAGTCTCTTTCATTTTTTTTGATTTAATTATTTTTCTATGGCACACTTCATGATTAATTTAAAGAGTTATAACCAAAGTTTTAGGTTCTTCAATAATCAATAGTACTCCCCTTATGAGTCACCATTTTTTGTACCTAACACACCCCTATTTCTAAAAATAACGACCCTTATTCAAATTCTAAAAATTTGTGCTATAAATTAAACATTAAACTTGATCAAGAACTAGTATTAAATATCTTGTGATGATCTAGTCTATTAGCACATAATATTTATTTGACTTCATCTAATGTTTTATTCTTATGTTTCCATATTGTAGGTTTAATGGGTCTCATTTATGAGAACATTGCCTAGGGGCTTCATACTTTAATGTTTAAATTAACTCTTTGTTTTGATTAACCCTTGGTCTTTAAAAATTTACTTAGATCTATGTTTAAATCATATTAAAATCCTTAGTATAAGTATGTTAGCATAGGTATTTTTTAAATAAAATTCAAAATTTATGCAGGGTCACAATTATTAGGGAGAACTTTATTATATTAACCTAAGACTTTATCCTAAGTCCTTTATGTTTCTTCAGAACTTTAGGCTAAGTCAATTTTACTAATCATAGATTCCTTTTTATTTTGTCTTAAACCTTAGTCTAAAACCTTAGCCTAAATTTTTCCCTAGCTCTGACTTAATTATCTTTTTTTGTAGGATTCAATCAAATTTAAACTAGTGGAAATCCAACAATATGCATTTGATCACTTGCAGATGATCTAACATTGTAAAATTGAAGTTAAAAGGTCAAATGTTATAAGATCTCCATGAGAATACCAAGTTGTAATATCTTAGAAGCTCAAGTGGTAGATCAACAATCTATGGTCCCTTCCCCATAGTCAACAAAGTCAATAAGATTGAAGACCCATGAAGCTGCCAAGTAGAGCAAAGAGTCTCAAGGAGGTGTTCAAAGTGTGACGGTCATGAAAACATCATTGATGGTCATTTAGACATCATTTATAGTCACATGGACATCAAAATAAATCTTGACAATTATCTATTGGGGTTCAAAGATTGAAATTTTCATGAACATCAAATATATTCATGTAGACATCAAATGAAAGGTGTACAGATGGAAACATTAAGCTCATAAATTAATTATTTGGTTCTAAAAGTGTAATTATTGCATAGACACCATTTGTGATCATATAGAAAACATTGACAGTCATGCAAACATCAAAATAAATCTTGGAAATTATACATTAGGGTTCAAATATTTATGGTTGCATGGACGTCTAATGATGGGAGCTGAGACATCAATTTTAAGCCATAATAGATAGCCATTTAGATTCAAATAATCTCTAGATCAATGAACTACATTGATTCATATAAATATATCCAATGGTGCAAGATCAATGGGACTTTTCAAAGGATTTAGAGCTAATAGAAAATTGGCACTTGTCATGATCTCATGAGATTAGAAGTAACAATTAAACATGATCTCATTTCAAGAAAGCACAAAGTAGGAACATGTGTCCAGAGGTAACAATGGTCATGTTTTAATTAAATGGATAGGTTGGCATGGACATTTCTACATGGACACGACACATTGGATTATGAACCAATGAAGAACATAAGAGTCTTAAACTTAATCTAGTTAGAGAATATAAAATGGAATATTTGGTAGTAGAACAAGAGAAGACTACAGTTACTTAGGCATCTCAAATATTAAGTTGACACAACATATTGTTTTAATATAAAGACCTTGCAAATATTTTTGAAGGAATTTTCTATTCTATAAAGGTAGGGGTAACATGTAATGCATAGCAATGGGAAGTTAGTCCCAGTTAATTAATAATTTTAGTTATGATGCATTGGTAAAAGGGCACTCGTCCTTAATACATGTTTAAGTTCCATTATAAATGGATAAGTTAAATAATTTGATAGGTTGTTCTCATAACTTGTAAAATAAATTATTGATCTATAAATGTAGTTTTAATGTAGTTCAATATTTAGTTGTAAAAAATTTCCCTTCTTTCTACACATGCACATGTTGCATAGATTTTACAAAAGCTAAATTAAACTAATGACTATAAGAAGACTCTTATATGGTTTCAACCATAATTAGAACTAAAGTTATAATTATCAATTATAATTATTTTGCATGGACTTTGAGGATGAGGTGACCCCTTCCCTAAGCCTATTTAAATAATTATAATCCACTAGTTGGAGAGTGTGGGAAATTTTTCAATATACAAGAGTAGTAGTAGTTTTGATTGTTAGCAAATGTGTTTATGTATTATCTCTATAATTTATGTGTAATTAGTATTATCTTTTGGTTGTATGATTCAATAATTCTTATTTTTTAAAAACTATAATGAATTATTTCTTGTCTTGATTGATATGCTAGTCTTAGATGTACAAAAGCTATTGAAGGATTATCAAAGTATATAGATTATTGGCAATTAAGTTGATTGATTAATAATTTTTAATGTGTATGATTGATTTAATTTGATTTAGTTATATGTGTGTGTGAAAATTTTTCCTTAGATATCTCATTAGCTCAAGCTATAATCTCTTGATTAAGGGTGTGAAAAAACTACCATAAAAGGGAAAACCTTTGACTGAGGCTTTTTAATTTCCTATATCAATATCCCCTTAGGCTTCTATATTGTGTTTTACTATGTGTGTGAAATATATTCTTGCAATAGGCATAGATTTTGAAAGAACTTGTCCATTTAGAAACCAACCAAAGAGGTGATTCTTGAAAACCATAGAGTCTTATTTTCTACCTTACCCTTCCCTCTTTTTCTAGTTTCTTAAAGATCTATACACTTTATATTAGCAACCATCCACCCATGAAAATCATTTAGTAATTCACTACCCTTTAACAACCATACCTCAATCCCAAAAACTCTATCAACAACCTGTATTCCATATCATCTATTTCATCAACAAGTTGTTCAAATTACATACCTACAAATTATGCCCTAGAGTTGAGTTTACCTCCATTAAGATCTTAAAATGTTATAGGCTACCTCATTGACTATGGTGTGCATAAAAACCACATAAACATTTTCCTTGACAAATTTTATAATAAGTGAATAAAACTTCAAAATAAAAATTACTACGTATTCATATTTAGAAACTATTCTACAAGGTGGAGTATATTAGTGTTTAAGAAGGTGTTTTGATTCTACTATTTATTTTCACATTGGATAGATATTTATAATTCATTAGATCTCCTATCTAACATGTATTCTAACAAAATAAGGGTACATTTTAAAAATAATAAGTTTAAAATATCAAGACCTCAGGTATCTTCATTTTTATTAAGTCAAAACAAAATTGAGATCAATATTAACTAAGATAATGCAAATGAGGTTAGATAAATTTAATCAAGTTGTGTTGCTCATGATACAAATTTGTTCTCTATTTTATTTTTTTCTATCTTGGTCAAAATAAATCATTTCAGCATGTGCCAAGTTGGGATTAAAAAATTGGACCTTACCAAATAAAACTAAGGTTATTTCTATAGGATTAAGTGCAATCAATTTTATTTTGAAGGACCTAGTCCTCATAAAATATTCTATAAATTGAGGATGAACTCAAGATAAACTTAATAAGTTAAAATTAATTTTGCATACAATATTTTCAATCAAATTTCCCTTTATTATAACTCTCATAAATAAAAACTACATGGCATGAATTCTTAACATAGATAGATATGCCTCTATAATAAAATACCCTTAAATTTTATAAAAAGGGTAGTTTTACATTACTAGTGTAAAATATAAATTGTCCTTTATTGACAAAAATAATCAAAACCCTAAAAATTAATAATAAATAAAAAAATTGGGATGTAAGAATGATAACATAAAATAAAATTCATAGTTTATCTACAAATAAGTTTTACTTTTTATTTATTTTAAATAAGTCTAATTTTAACTCCTTCAAGAAAAATAATGGGGATATTTCTATGTATATAGAGTACTACATAAAAAATATTGAGAAGAAAAAAACCATGAAAAAAATATCATCCATTCTTGTGAAAAATCCCCAAAAACACATTTTGGGAGAAGCATGGGTGTATGTAAAATAGGAATTCACATTTTCCAACCAAATATGAGATGGGTATATTTAATTTATTACAAATAAAACAATAACATGAAAAAAAATATATCATTTTAATATTGTAACATAAAAAATAAATAATAACATAATCAAAATAAAAATAACCATCTTTTACAAATAAATTGACATAATATTTTAACATAATTTAAATATGTAATATAATATAAATAAATCTAACATATTAAAGTATAGTAAAATGGATATATTAAATATATCTATCTCAAAAATGTTGAGAGATATTAATCTAGATGCACATATCTTATTATTTTAACAAATCATATTAAGTAACAAATCTATTATCTCCTCCATGTGTTTCTCATTGATTAGTGACAAATGGCCTCAAATTTTCCACACCATTATTTTAGGCTAAAAAATTGTTTGTTTAAAAATTGAGCTCCAAACTCCATGATATACCTAAAATATCATATTTTTTAGTCACCTTCTACAAATAATAATAAAAACTTATTTATCAGGGTCAAATGGACACAAAACTTACATTTTAATGTTTTTCTATAGTAGTAAATAGACATCAAATTTAAGGTCAACCATTTTTACTAATATATCAATATAGTTATGATGAGAAATTTCCATAATTAGTTTAAGCAAAATATGTGAATTAATAAATACAATTTAAAAATTTATCCAATATATAGTAAGCCTCTTCACCGAATTTTTTTTGTTAGTTTCACCTAAATTTTTTTACCTCATCAAGAGTTATAGAGAAAAATCAAACATAAAAATTTTATAGCATTGAAATAATGTTTTATAGATTTAGAACCCACTTAATATTGCATGCATTATTTTGGTATTCATTATTTTGATATAGATAATTGAAATCAAAGTGATCAGTCATGTATTTAGTCTTATAGCTCAATAATGAATTATTTTGAAAATTGATCACTTTGGAAGCTACCTCATTTAGTGTTTTATCTTAAAAAAGGAGGTGTGGCTACCAATTTTTTTGGAAGCCTAGTATCTAATTATCTTTTTTCCAATTTTGTTTTAAGGATACAATCAACAACAATCCTAAATTTTGAGAAGCTTTATTGTAAAATTTGAAATCTACAAAACCAAGAATAAGGAATAAGGAATATATTCCTAATCATGATCCTATATATCCATTGGATGATACTAATTTTACTAAAGGAGTCTATAAATATACGTTAGGTGGTGAGGCTAGTACTTCTCATGTAACTATTAATATTTCAATTCATATACTTAGTGATACATCCCATCCTTAAGTAAATTATGTTATTCCTATATAACCTAATACTAATGATACACCTAATTTTGAAAATAATAATGAATGCAAAACCATATATGTAATTTCACAAACCAAAAATAGGATTTTATTTCCTACTTCTATGAAAAATCAACAATTTATAATGTTGACCAAACTCACCTCATGAAGTTATTAAATGTTTGATAAAATTTAATGTGATTTCTTTAGCTCAAACATATCAATTAGATACTCCATAAGAAATTCCTAAATGGTATAGACAAACCTCTTTTTAAATTATCATCAAAATTCTATATATTCAACAAATTGATGGTTAAAATTAAGACACAAGATTTAATATCTCATTGATAAAAAAAACTATTCAAATTAAAGGCCACAATTCTAAATTGAACAAATTTGTCACAATGCTTAAAAAATGCATGAAAATATTTAAAAATTTATTAAGAAATCATAAAACTAGAAGGAAATTTAATGTGTATATGATGATATATATACATCTTTTGACTATTCCACAAGAGAATGAGATTGATAATATCATTGGCATGGTTTTTATATATCAATAAAAATACCATTCATTACATTTTATAACCAAAATATACCTAATAATGAACCAAAAAATGGTCCTTTATACATTTGTGCTTTTGTTGATCATAATCCTTCAATCACACATGAAATTTTTATTGACACTAGTTCTATATAAAATATAAATATAATGTCATTCTTAACTTATCAAATATAAGGCAAATGATATTTAATTAGTACAACTATGATACTTAAAAATTATGGTGGCATTCCATGTAGACCTCTTAGTGGTATTACACTATGAATTACAATTGATCTTATGACCCTTCTAGTTTTATTTTATGTAGTATAAGATACATGATTGTATATTACATTATTTGGTTTCCCATATTATATACTACATTTTATCTACCTAACCTTGGAGATCACATGTATGATCAAATAGTAAGCTTCAAAAGAAGAGAATAATTCAATTTCATGTGATACCTATTACTATTTCACCACTATCTAGTATGGTTTCTACTAAAAATTTTAATTTGACACCACCACCATATACTATAAGAGTTTCTAGATCTTCGATTCCATCATTTCACCATTGAGACCTATGGTTCATAGTCATCCATATCTAAATATTTATGTGTGTGTGTGTGCATGCACATGCATGTTTATGTATATGGTTATTTATATGTGTATGAATGTGTGTATGGGGGGGGGGGGGGGGGGGGGGGGGCGGGGGGGGGGGGGGGGGGGGTGTGGGGGTGTGTGGTGGGTGGGGGGGGGGTGGGGGTGGGTTGGGTAGGTGCATGGGTAGATGTGGGTGTGGGTGGACGTGTGTGTGTGGGTGGGTGTGGGTGTGGGTATGGGTGGGTGGTTGGGTGTGGGTGTGAGTGCGTGGATGTGGGTGAGGGTATGGGTGGGCGTGTGTGTGTGTGTGTGTGTGTGTGTGTGTGTGTGTGTGTGTGTGTGTGTGTGTGTGTGTGTGTGTGTGTGTGTGTGTGTGTGTGTGTGTGTGTGTGTGTGTGTGTGTGTGTGTGTGTGTGTGTGTGTGTGTGTTCACATGCACCCACCCACCTACACCCACCTACACACACACACACACACACACACACACACACACACACACACACACACACACACACACACAAAAAAAAAAAAACACACACACATGCACGCGCGCACAGCGCGCGCGCACACACACACACACACACACACACACACACACACACACACACACACACACACACACACACACACACACACACACACACACACACACACACACACACACACACACACACACACACACACACACACACACACACACACACACACACACACACACATGTGCATGCACATGAATCTCAAGTATATAAATGATTCATATATTTGGAAGACTTAGCATGAAAATAAAAGGGGTACAAGATAAGTAGAATAGATAAATCCCTAATTTTAACAAAGTATATCAATACATATTTAGATAATATGAATGCAAGGATGAATCTATATAAATTTACCAATAAAACTAGGGAAACACAAAATATATTACCAAACAAGTCTTTAGGTACACTAATGAAGACAAAATGGTCAGCATATAAAAAGGGGCATGGGAAAAGAGAAGGAGGTTATGTAGACTAGGGATCAAAAAAGAAGGAGCACCAAACCAGGCTAGTAGAATGATTCTAAAAGGAATGACATTAAGACACACCATTATAAGAAATATCTTTTGAGATAATCTAACAAGGTATGGAAATAAAAGTCATTTATTTTAAATTATTTAAACATTTCTATTCATATATATTATTTTTTCATCTTGTAGGGCATGCATTGATTGTTTATAGTTTCAAGGTGTTGGATTATAACTATAAAATACACCCTTTTTTTCTTAGAGCAATTTGTTGACTCCATATGCTAAGTCAATGTTGTCATTGTTATTTTTATTAACATTACTAAGATGTTGTGTTGTTAAACCATGTAAAATTATGTTTTGTTATGTTGAATACTTGGTGATTTAGGAATATATATGTAATTTCCAATATTAATAAGAAGAGACAACATTTATCTAATGCTTTTTAATATCCATGTTATTATTCTTCTATGATTTATATATTTAGTTTAGATATGGTTTTATGAACATTGTCTATCCAATTGTTAAAGTATTAACATTAATATGATATTTTATTACATGTGCAATATTGTATTCATGCATATCTTAGTAAATTGTTGGTTCATGTATTTACCACATTAAATGAACTAAATAATTGGTATAACATATTTTGATTTATGGTAGTCCTAGGAGAGTCCTTTTTATAATGTTATTCTTTAAAAAATATTGAAGATCTCATTCCCAACATCATTTAGGGTATTTGGGGAAAACGTAACAATAGAATATAAAAAATAAATGTGTCTATAAAATTCTATCCAAAATAACTTATGAGTATGTTATTGAAGACTTCAATATATTACCTAATGAAAAAGGTAAAAGTTTATTAGCATTCAAACATCAACTAGCTCTTAATTGGAAAATTGATCTTAATAGCCTTAGAAAGAGTGATCCTAGAGATGAATTTAGAATAATAACTAAATGGAAACTTCCACCTTTGGGTTGGTTAAATCTCAATTTTTATGGGGCTTCCAAAGGTAACCTAGGCCCAGCAAGAGGAAGAAGCATAATAAGAGATCATAAATGAAACTTTGTGGTGGCTTATGCAATAGACATGGTAATTAAGTCCAATCATTGGGCAAAAGACCTAATATATTTGTGGGGTATAAATTTAGATCAATAACTATGAGTTCAGCCTCTCATTTTAGATAGGTATTTTTTAAATATAATTGATTGTCTCTCAAGGAAAAATTATATTATTTGGGCAATCAAACAAGTGGTGGATGAAGTTATTTATATTTTTCACTCTAGGCAACAGGTGATTATTCAACATATGTATTGAGAAGGAAACATGATAGCTAATTCGTTTGATAATATGTATGTGGCCTCTTTGGGTTTTTTTAATTGTAATTCTATTTAATACCTTTCTCTAGACATTGCTCAAAGTATTAAGGAATAATTTGTTTGTAATGAACATAATGGTTGAGTATGTCGGGGTCCTCCCCAAGCATTGATATAAAGGCTATTAGAATTTTATATCTTTATTTTCTAGACTCATATTATATTTGACTAATATCTTTATAATTTTTCCCTTCTCTACTCTTAATGAGAAACTTCTAGAATTTGGAAACATTAAATAGAATTATGTCTCTTCTACTAAAGACAATAAGAACATAGTTTTGAGGCTTCTCTGACATTCAGTTGATTGGATTTGGTAAAGAAAAAATTTCCCCTGTATTATAGGCCAAGAGGTTACAATGGTACTATAAAATAGGATAGATCCTAAATTACTTGAAGAAGTCAAAAAAATGAGGTAATCTAGGAGGTCCTATAGATTGGGGATTCACAAGGTTCATGGAAAACATTGAAGGCCATGATAGACATGTTTTGACTCTAATAGTGAAATATTGGGAGGACAAAATACTTAATAATAATGGGCTCTCTATAGAGAGGATGAAATATTTGATATCACATGTCATATGATTGGGGATGGAGGTCACCAAAATTTATAAAACAAGCAGGTAATACAAAAAAGAGAAGGATAATTTTCTATTAGAGGGTGAATCCCTAAAGGTTCTTCACAATGGATTTTATTAAGAATCACTACCAAGGACATTTTTATAATTACCTTTTCATATGATTCAATAAATCACACTTTAATGTATGTTCAATGTGATCAGATGGTCTCTTTTTATATTTTTGAGTTATTTTAGACATGCAATACCCATAAGCCTTCCTTTATACATTTTGATCTCGTTAGAGTCCTCCATTTTGAAATATAAAAGGGAAAATATACTTATCCCAAACATGAAGGGGTTATATTTATTATCCACAAGTACTCTAAGGGGATGAATCAATTAACTCCAAAAATTCCTCATACTCATAATTAAAAAGAGGCTATAAAACCTGTGGAGATCAGAAAAGTTAAAAAGATATGGAAAAAGTATCCTAGTAGTGTCTCCTCCAAGGTTATAGATGTTAATGATGATAATAATGTTTAATATAGTATCATTAAAACACATCTGAGGAGTGGGTCCAAGGAATTTCCTGTGGAAGTCAAGAATTTAGGTAGGAATGATACAATAAGACATTTTATATGAGATTCTATTTTGGTTGAGGAAGATACAGCTGGTATAGATGATGTCAATAATAAAAAATACCTAGGAAGGGAAAACATGGAAACCCAATCCAATAAAATAGAATCTACAAAAAGGAAGACAAGAAAAGAACTCAAAGAGAAAGGTAATGAATATATAGATAAGCAGTGTCTAATCTGAATGAAGATTTAAATAACTTAGTGGGTTATTTGAAATTGAAATAAAACTCTAATACTATGGCTGAAGAAATGTACTTACAAAATCCATTATGTGTTGGTTCATGAGGGAATTGACAAAAAGTAAAGAAAAAGTGAAATATTTTCAATAAGAGAATGAAATATTGACTTAAACCAACTTTGATAATGATTTTAATCATCAAATCCAAAGTCTCCAAGTGAGGGTTGGTATGCTTGAAAATGAAAATGACAAGCTAAAAAATAAAATTAACTTTCTCATGAATTTTAGCAAGGCAACCATGAATGAGGGGATATAAAATATGGAAAATTTTAGATCTCATCTAGGATATCTATTTTACAATAGGAATCTTAGCAAAGGCAAAGGTAAATAGGTTTATTGTGGTAAATGTCATAAAGATATTGATAAACAAAAACTTCTTCTCCAAATCAATTCAAATCTCAAAAGAATGAAGAGATGTTGTGAAGATGTTTTTGGTATTTTAGACATGGAATAGGCTTTAGGTTTTCTTTTATATAATTTATACTATTAGAATTTCTTTGGATTTTTTAGTTGTATTTGGTCAGTTTTATAGTTGCTTATATTTTTGTTTTCTTTTTATCTCTTTTGAGGACTTTGGAGATCATTTTGTTTCTTTTTGTTTGTATTTATCCTAGGGTTTATGTACCCTAGCCAAAAAATCCCTCTTTTAACCTTAATTAAAAAAACATCTTCCTAAAACTAACCTAACTTGTCTTGGTGATCTCTCTTTGTGCCTTGGGTGACCATACAATTCTCTTGCATGATATACCGATGTGATGAGAATTGTATTTGGGTATACACAAATGGAAAAAAACTAATGGTGTGTTAAAATTTTCCAAATATTTTGGTTTCATAGTTAGGAAACAAATATTTGGTTGTGGAATATAGTGAGCAAATATGATTTTCCAAATTTCATTATAGATTGTTGAGAGGTGATTTAAGGATTTAGAGTATACATTTTTAGTGAATAATCTAAGTATAAAGAAAAACTCCCCAAAATAATGGGTAGAATAACATCTAAATGAAAATCTATACAAAGTATTTTTTTATGAGATACCAATACACTTGTATACATGGCTTGATATATATGTTATAGACTAAAGTAGAAACTATTGTATTAAATACCCTTAGAAATAAGCACAAATTAAGGAGCTAAAACACATGTATTATAATTAAACTATATTTTTTGATGTGTGGTGGTGAGGTATATTTAAAATTTACTTATTATAATTCATAGTGTTTATTTATTTTTGTCTAGAGGAAATGAAACACCAATATATGTGTACTAAGAGGGTCCTACAAAGAAAAACCACACTTGTAATTAAGAATATAATTATATAATGTGGGATTTAAAACCTACCCATGGCTATCTAAACCTCTTTATGCATGAGTTTAGTATATTGTAGAAGGAGAGGTGGGTAAGGTCTTTATTAATGGCATAACTATAATTAGGAGCGATAGAGGATGATTTCCATTATGGACCCTAGAAAGAGGTAATAGTTTATTCATGAGGATTTCATAAAGACCTACATAAAATAGGGATAAAATTAGGATGACTCTTTCATAGAATATATTAACTTTATTAAGGATTAAGCATGTGTCATCGAGCAAGATGAAATTCTAGGATATATGTTTGAATTTTATTAAAAGCTTGGAGACATGGAAAACTATGCAATTGATGAGTTCCCTACATATGATTTACTTGAAGTGAAAACTCACACATTTTATTCATAGATGGAATAAACTAATGATAATATATTTTTTTTGTCTTAGATAGTGTAATTCAAGAATCAATAAGTAAAAAAGATTATTTTTCATTACATGGTACAAATTAAGTCTATAAGACCAGTGGCTACATCACCAGTAAAATCATAGAGCCTAGAAATATTGGGCATGCCATAAGGTGAGAGTAGAAATTCACCCATAAAAATGGTAACAACACATCTGAGGGAGAAGTTATGGGTGTCATAGCATCCACATAGGTTGTCAATTAGGCCATGACATAACATAGTGTGGGGGTTGGTGAAGATGGATGCAAAACTTGAGATATTGTGACTGGAATAGGAAAGGGAAACCCTAGAAATGGCTAAATCTAAAGAACCTAAACAATAATAATTGCACAAATCACAAAATTTCATTTCCTCAACATTTCATCTATGAAATATCATTAATTTTACTAGAGTACCTAGGTGTATAAAATGTCTCAAATCATGTCTATAAGTGTAAGCTCATTTCATGTGCCAAATGTGTCACTTCATTGATATCTAGTTTATAACCATTTTGTTATAACATGCACATACATGGTGTAAAAAGTAAGATCTAAACTAAGCAATTAGAGACTAAAACCAAGTTAAAGAGTAATTTTTGAAATAATTTGATATTTCTTATTTTTAATAGTATAACAACTCTACCTTGAAGATGATAAAACAATAAATAACTAAAATAATCTACTCATATAATGCAAGGTTCATGACCTTAATATATATGCTCTCTTATGAGACATGTCTAGTTCAACATGTGAAATGTATATTTAGAGGGTTTGTTTGATCCTTTAGATCCACTCTATCATTGAATACATCTGTGGATCCAAGAGAGGCACTAGAAGTTGCACTAGTAGATGAAGTTATTGGTAGTGTGGACATAGGGATCAACCCCTTTATGGAAGCATAGATAAATTCAATGGATTATCAATTGCATTATACTTCTAGTGGTCTATGATGCACTAACTTTGATATTAAAGGACATGATAGGAATAATTTTATAATGTGTAATGTAAGGTAACTACTCAAATATTATGAGATCTAACATGAAGATCATAATGTACATATTTACCCCAGTGTTACAGAGGGGAACTCATAATTGTACCCTTGAATTATAATATATGTGAAAAATACACAAAAAATAGCAAATAATGTATAGTGATTAATTAAATTCATGAGGCATTTAGAAGAGGAGCATGAAAGATGACTATAGGGCCTTCACATCAATAGGATGGTAGATACAATGGTGATCATGACTACATGGGATAAGGTGGTAGATATAGTGGAGGAAAATATCCTAGGTGCATGTAATATAAATTTTGGTCACATAATCACTATCAAAGTGAGTCTACCTAAAATTTCCAACCTATAGATACTACTGAGGAATTCATAGAATATAAGAATGCTCTGATCTTTATTTTAAGTTAACCAAAAATGATAATTCTATGAAGGGCATGGGAATGATGAGTATCATTCAACCATGTGATTTTTAGATGTCAAAGGAGAGAGGGAATAATCTAACCCAGGTCTTGAAGGTTAATATAATTACATAGAGTAGCACCACTACTCATTCATGTGTAGAATAACCCCCCAAAGATAAGGTCTACTATGTAGATCCTTCATCAAATGCTAGTTATCCTAATTCCCTCAACCAAAACATGATTATGTTGATGTAAATTCATGTGATCTATAACCTTTAGGGTGATAATAAACATTCCAAATATATGGTGACCAAGGGCATGTAAGTGATTCATTAAAATATTATTTAAAAAAAGGTTGATGACCTCTCTAAAGTGTACACCCTCTTGTGTTTTGAAATAATTATTCCTTTAATTAAAAATTAGTTATTACAAAACATCATAGCTTTAGTATAAGAGCCTCAATAACCATGCCAAGTAAGGGATCATGAGGTTAAAACTATACAAAACATAAGTTATGATCTATAGTTGTTGATCAATGCTACCATTAATAGATGGTTGATTTACAACATCCTAATTGATACAAGGGAAAATTTGAACATATTGACTAAATTTAATTTTGGTAAAATGTTTATCCTTACTTTAGGACATTCCCATATTTTTTTAATGGAAAATAAAAATCATACAAAGCCTTAAAGTATATTAAATAACGTTTTTATTTATATCATGGTTTAAAATTTAGCATTGATTCAAAGTAATCAAGTTGGTGTAGGAATATAATTACCTGGTGATGTTAGGAATAACTTTGTGTTAAAAAAAATGTGGATATGCACTTCAATAAGCACTATATGAGTTTTAACAATAGATAATAACACATGGTTATCCCCTTGACAATGACCATGGGAAAACCTATGTTAAGAGTGTAGATATTGATGAGGAAGTAAACTATATCTACAACATCACTTTGCAAGATGAAAATAATCTAGTTATTAAAAGTGAAGGATTATTGAGTTGGGAAAATGTAATTTAAATCTCTAACACCACTAATTTTACCCATGATTTATCGGTGTAGGATTCCTATGATGTAGTTGAGTGGAAATATAGGGCCATGAATTCAATGCAAAGGTAACCTTCTATGTCTAAACCCATGATGAACTCCAAATAAAATGCCAACCATGATTTCCATATAAATTTTGGATTCCACATTCTACTCCTAACATGAAAAAGGTGTTCAAACTCAGAAAGGAGAAGCTTGTAGTGTTCCTCATTATGATATCTTGTAAAATGTTAAGTAATATATAAATGATAGAATTTTTCTTATAAAATGGGAAATAATGGATGTAAGCATTGTGTATAATTTTTAAATCATGGCTACATGTTAGTGGGTGATGAATAATCCTACCCTACCAACATTGGCTACCATAAAGGAATCCATTTAAACATATTATGAGTGAATCAGTATGAAGGATGGATTTCCTAGTTATAATGGTTATTTTTCTCTAGAAATTCATCTCTAGAGCTATGGGGAAGTATGGATAATGAGCATGCACCATCATCTAATAAGACTATGGTTCCATGCAATTTATGTAAAATTAAATACCTAGGCTCACACTCAAACATGATTTTTAATATGCATTGGGAGACTACTAAATGGTATGGGTTGAATGTTTCTTTTTTAAATACATTCTCCTTCTCATTGTACAATATTGATATCTATCAAACATTACTATGAATTTTTTAGAACATTATGGATGATGATGTCATCATAGAAAATTAATAATTAAAATGCATATTGAGAAGGGTCTTACAATACCAAATATGTTTGAGTAATGTATCATGAATAGTGACTCCATTGAGAATCATGATGAGGTATAGATGGAGAATAATTGTTAATATAAGTGTAATAAATAAAAGGTGGTGCACAAGATATACAAGACACCACCTAAATATGATACTAATAATTTTAAGGTTGAGACTTATTATGTAATGTGTAAAGTTGTGAATATGCAATGATACACTAAAAATTACTATCATGGTCCAAAGAATACTAATAAGGTTAACATTGTATTGAGGAATAACCCAAAATTTTCACCATTCGTTATTATTGGATCGATGAAAATTTGACTAGGATAGTAAAAATTTTAAATTACTAGGGTATTTTTCCATACAACTATAAAGAGATGAAGAGTGCCCACCCTTATTTATAAAAGATTAAAATAAATCTAGTAGAAGGTGTGAAACTTGTGAAGAAAATTTATTTTTAGATGAACCCAAATATTTGTGCAAAGGTAAAAGAGGAGATTGATAACATTTTCTATGTTGGAGTAATATTATTTGTTGAAGAATCTTAAGGGGTGATCCCCATGATAACTAACATAAATAAGGATGGGAATTTAAGAATATGTGTGGACTTTAGGTTCTTAAATGTTGCATGTGTTATTAATCCTTTTACAACTCCATTCACATATAAAATTATGTAAGGTGTTATACATTGTGATATTTAAAATTTCACTTATGGTATCTTCAAGTAACATCATATCAAAATTAGGGATAAATAACAACCTAAGATATCTTTTTTGATTGAGTGGGGATAATTTTACAATAATGTAATTCCCTATGGGTTAAATAATGTGCTTACTATATTTTCACATGTCATGGTCAATGCCTTTATGACTTCATCCATTAGTTATTTCAGGTGTATCTTGACAATTGGAACATTTATGGATTGGTTAAGGATAACCCTACTTGTCTCAAGTTGATGTTTTAATGTTGTTGTCAACTTTAAATATAAATCAACCTAAATAAATGAATATTTATGACCCCATTTGAGACACTTATTGACCATGTGATTTGTATGGAGGGAGTGTTGATATATCCCACAAATATTGTGATCTTATTGTAGCTATAGCAACCAAACACTCAAAGATAAGTGCACACATTCCTAGTTCACACAAGATACTACAACAAGTTTATCTAAAATAATGATATGATTGCCACACACCTAGAATAACTATTTTGAAAGGGTGGGTCTTTCAACTGGATAGATAAAAAATAAGAGTACTTTAACATAATTAAGGTAAAACTTTTCAACACACTGATTCTAAAATTTACTCATTTGAATATTCATTTCTATGTACATGTTTATGTGTCTAGGTCAAGCATTTGATCTATCCTAGCACAACCATGTTAATACAAGTTGTATATCTATAAGATTACTCAAGATAAACATAGTTACAAAACCAATAAGTGTGAAACACTCTTAATGCTATACGTGCTTTATAATTATAGAAATACCTTCTTTCCACATCATTCATGCTCTTCACAGACCATGAGGTGCTAAAGTATATGATGAAAAAACTAGTCATATATAGGATAAGATGAAAATGGATGATGTTTTTATAGGAATTATAATTCTTAGTGGTGGTAAAACCAATAAAACAAATTATGGGATATTTAAACTATAATGGATCAAATCAAGAGAAGATCCATAGAACATAGAAAACAAGATGTATGGTGCCTAGTATTATAAAATTTAACATGTTCTTGAGGATTTGGATAATATCACATCATTCCTAAATGTAGACATGGACTTAGTAATTATAAGTCAAAATAAAATAAACAACTAGAAGTTTGTGTTCCACCTACCAACTTATTAGAGGAGAACTATATATGATGAGGTATGGTGAAGTATTATGTAGGTGTGTAATGGAGCATGAGTTTGAAGAGGTATTATACAAATTACATGGTAGAATAATTCATGATCATTATATAAGAGATTCCATGACGTGAAGAAACTTATTTTTTGGCCTCTAGTGGCTAACTTTGTTAAAATATACAAATGATTACATGTAGATATGAAAAATTTTCCAACAAGTAGGAAGACAAAGTAGAAGGGACAAGATTGTAATGATTCCCATTGCTCACAAAATCCATTTGATAATTCATTCATTGAATTTTTTTGGACCAAATCTCCATCCACATGTAAAACTAGAATGATGTTCATAATCAGTGACACATACTACCTTACCAAATGGGTAGATGTAGTGCTAACATAAAATTATATCATTTTCATAGTAACCTATTTTCTTTGGGATAATTTTATAAGTAGGTATGAGTGCCTCTTGAGTACCACTAATGATTAGGTTACTCACAGTTTGAATGAACTAATGTGCATTCTTATTACAAATTTTATGGTCACACACCATAAAACCACCTCATACCACCCCCAAGTAGATTGAACTATTGAGGCCTTCAATAAAATCTTGGCCATGACCTTAATAAAAAAATTTAATGTAGGGTGTAAATATTAGGATAACCAAGTTTTTATTTTTCTATGGGATTACGAAAATATTTATAACTTGTTTTCAAAAATTTCAATAACCTATTCAAAAACTTTAAATGTTTTGATATATATCATTATAATTTGTTGTACCATTATTCTCAAAATGATAGGGTGGGGCCAACTTGATTTGAATTCTTAATTTTCATTTACTTATTAAATTGTGATTAAATTATCATATTTGATTATGTTTAATGTAATTTTAAGATAATGTTTACATTATAATCATTCAAAAACATTCAAAATAGTGGATATAATGTATTACATATTATGGAAGTAATCCAATAATGATTGGTTATAGAATAGTGTCATATTATACAAGGGGATAAAATGAGGCCATTATAAGTCATACGTGATATAAATGGTTCATTTTTTCTTGATATTTAATAATATATTATCAAACTATTAATTTTGATAATGATATTATTTTCAATATTTATTCATTTTGAGATGTTTTAAGCAAGGTTATTTCCATTCATACTTGATTTGATGAAACCTTTTTACACTTACCATCTTAGAGATTAATCTCAATGTCTTTATTTTAATTCAAAATCAAGTTTTTGAAAAAACCTAAATTCCTATCCTATCCTAGACTTGTATTTAAGATATAAATCTAAAATCTATCTTAAGTTTCTATCCTAAATAATTCTCAAGGGCTATTATTTATGTTATTCGATACATTACTATACTAATTTATATGAATAATCTTTGGAAAATCTTGTAGTCTACATCAAGTACATTTATAATTCAATTCCAACTATACTTTGGGGATGAGGATGAGATATATATTTGTTTATTAGCCTTGAAAATTTTTTTATTCACATCTCATAAATGTGTGAGTTGATGAAAGTTGAATGAATGTGATAATTTGAAATAGATAAAAAAAAGTTGTAAATTTAGAATAGAATGCTTAAATAAATTTAAAACCCACCAAAATTGGAGAGAAAATTACTAAAACAAAATTGATTTTGGATTTAATGAATCCATTTGGTAGGATTAAATTGCATTAAGTGTATCTTGGGAATTGGGGATTGAGTAATAAATGGTTATGGAATTCAATTTAGATTTCACTCTACCAAGATTTAAGTGGAAGCTAAAATTTGTCACTCATTTTTTTTAAACTCATGGATATTATGTTTGATGTTTTTGTTCAAATCTTGATTGTTTCAAATATCTACAAGTAACTTGTAGTGAAATATAGTGTTTAAGATTGGCAACCAATTCCACTATAGTTTCAAATAATTTCTAATAATTTTAGGTATGTTTATATTCATTTCATTATTTTTAATGGGTGAAAATTGCCATTGAAATAATTTTCATTTGCTCAGTATGGTTTAAGACATCAGGATAGTTGATATTCTACTGAATATTTTTAGTAATATAATTTACATTTTATTTAAAATAATAATTTACATTTTTTGATTCAAAATGAATTTGGAATATGTTTTTTTTGTTTTAAAAAAAAGGTATGTATGATAGTTTATTATTTAAAAATCAAACTTTTAGTTATTTTGGGTGCATTATCATCCTTTATTTGAACACATATGTTATTATTTTATATGATTATTAAAACGAGATTCAATAGTCATGGGTTTATTTTGAAATATCTAGTTTATAAAATTTGTAAGGTTTTATTTCATAGGAATGAATTTATAAAACCTTATTATTTGTAATAGTATACATAGAGATGAATAAAATTATTAAAGGGTGATAGTATAATTAGAGATGAAGATTTTTATTCATGGAAAATATCATTTATAATGTTGTTGGTAGTTGATCTTTGTTTGATTATCATAATGATTAAATAGATGAATGTGAATAGATTTTAGTGTGAGTTTTTGAAACCTTAGAATATATACACTAGTCTGAATATTTTTCACATTATACTTAGTTCATATGCATATCTAAGAAAATATGGGTTTTTTATAAAAATGAATGTTTTTTACATTCAAAGTATAAGCTCAGTTTAGTATTTATGGGTCTATTTTTAAATTGAATCTCAAGGTGGTAAATATTTAAATATGTTATTATTATGTATTCAATCTTAAAAATTAGAATTGATATCCATAAAATAATTACTAATTAGATTTTATTAATCTATTTATAATCAGTTATACTAAATAAGATAATAAAGATTCAAAATTTTGAAGATTGGATCATAATTTTAAAAATAAGTGAATGTTATGTGATAGATGTAGCACTATAATTGGTTATATTTGATATTTTATAAATTTTAATATAATTTTAATGAATGAAATATTTAAATCTTTAAATTTTGATATTTATGTCAATTTATAGAATAGATTTTACGTGTTTTTGCATTGTTTTCTTTTTTGGATTATATAAGCATTTAAAAAGTTTGAAAATAGTGATTATAGAATCAAAATTATGTATTTCAAAAATATAAGACTTAAAATGAGATAGATATACTATTTAGTATGTGTTTTATTTTCAAAACTGAATAAAAATGTCTGGATGGAGTCAGAGATATCACAACTCAAAAATAAATGATTATGATAAAGGCAATCAATAATAATATAAATAATTTCCTTTATGAAATAATTAACAAGGTATACATTTATGAGTTCTAAGTCAGGTTAATGCTTTAATGCAAAATTTTAATTATGCCACTCAATTATCCATATAGTTTGATGCTAATGATCCTAATTTTTTTAATGTTTTGAATTCATTAACTAATGATATTTCATATCCTCATGGTAACAAATATTGTATAATAATACAAAGAACTAACTAGAGGTCTCATCCAATTAGATGTGGGTCTCCAAGTACTTCTTATTTTCTAATGTATATTTCCAATGATGAGACTATGTAAGATGTTGACTTCATGTGTCAAAACTTTGAAATATTTCATCATGAAACCAATCAAACCCTTTTTTTACCCTAAAACACATTTTAAACTATTCCAATTACTACAAATAATATTCACTCTTCAAGACATAAATTAACTATCAAATTTTCATCCTATCCAATGGTTACACATTTTATTAAGAGATTCAAACTAGAAGTTGATGATGAAGCTAGTTGCATGATTAGAATTGATTTTCTAATTTTACCATTTGAATATATTAAATATAAAACTAAGGATGGTACACCTATGATAGACTTGGTCATTAATGGAGAGAGTATACATGAGGAATGAAATCACAATTTTTTTCTTGGGTCCTATTACTCAACATTTATAGACTATATGCTTATTTGAATTTGACTATAGATATTTTATTGCATGTGATATTTTATTTCAATAGAATATATTTGATAGTGAGTCATGAAAAAATTCATTATAGTTTGAATTCATTTTGAGTATGCATATAGTATTTTTGATATCATATGGTTAACCAATTTAATGGTTTGGTTTTGTTTTTACTTGCACAACATGCCCTAATTTCATCATTGAAATCATGGAAACATTTTCCCCTATAATCTATTCTTCTAGTCTAATCAAGTTTGGATCACTTTTATTCATGGTCTAAATGAAAAAAAGCTTTAATAAGTTGTAGGTTTGGTACTACATTGACTTTACTCTTTAAACTAGGTCAAAAATTAAAGTATCCATTGCATCCCTTTAGTCTATGAATATTCTAGAAATTAGATTTGTATTGGCAATTGGGTTTATATTGATATAATTTTTTGAGGTTATTTAAGTTTGATAAGTCCTAGTTTATGTTACACCATGTTTTGAGAAGTATTAAAGACCCTAGTTTTAGAACATGTCACCTCATATTTCTAGAAATTACGTCACTATTTCAAAGTTATCTACTTACTTTCCCAATAAAATTGATCTATTTATGATTTATTTCAGTTGAAAATGACTAGGCATTTATGAAATTTTATTATTTTACTTAGTCATTTTTCATAAAATGGGTTTATTTGGCTTCCAACTAATAAAATTTCTAAGTATTTAAAAGGTGTCTTTTGGGACTTAATAGTCTTAACCTTTTTATTTAAAATTCATATTTTAATTTTAATAGCTATGTGATTTCTCTACAAGTCCCTAAGTAAGCAAGGAACTACCACTTATCACTCAATCAAATTTTGTGGCCTATCTTGACTTAACCATTTCTACTTAGACTATCTAGGTTCTCTAGATTATGCAACATTACATTATCTTATTTCCCTACTTGTCTAATCCCCCTTAGTTTATTCAATAGCCCTTAGACCTCCATGATGCATGAGATCATGCCACCTAGCATGATCCCAATTTTCTGGACCCTTAAGGTAATCCATATACTCCTCAGTGATAGTCAACTCTCTAGATTCCAAGGATCATGCCAACTAGCATGATAATTTATATCTAGGGTGGTCTATATCCTTGTGAGTCTCTCATTAAGACCTATTTGAATGATATTTGGACATGTTTCAAGCTCTTATTTCAATAGAATCATGCAGATCATCAACCCAACTAATTGTTAAATTATGACCTGAGTGAGCAAATGGATGCCATGTGGCATCAACTACCAACTAGATAAAAAACTAGCATACACATCAACATTTCATCTACTTCAAATTGATGATTTTTTATTCTATAAATCACATGATAGACTTGACATGTTTTTCCATTTGTAATTAATTATTTGAATGTGTAAAAATCTTTTTATTATGGGTATAATTTATCACTTAAAGGAATCAAAATTATAAAATTGACTTTATTAATCTATTTTTTGGATCTAAAATACTTAATAAATTTTTTATGGACTAGATTAATTATTTATTAGGTAAAATATCTCCTTTAAGATTGTTTTTTAATTAATCTCTTTGTTCAAATTTTTATACTTAGTTGATTTTCTTAGATTTCTAGGTCAAATGATTAGTTTTATATTTAAACTCTAATAGATAACTATATTTCCATATGTTCAAATTCATTGAGTGGTCTCCAAGTATTAAAATGTCTAAGATCCACCTCTAAATAAGGATTTAGACATAGATATAGGATTTCAACCCTTTGAGTGCCTAAGATAATGCCACATGACATGGTCCCACTTCTCTAGGCCCTCAAGATGATAAAGACAAAATGGGTAAGAAGTAGACCTTTTGGGTAAATAATATGACCATTTGGTATCATCCCACATCTCAACACCTCTAAACTAAGTAGAATTAGCATAGTGAGGATGAGATCAAGAGAGTCCTTAAGATAATGACACATGGCATAATCTTATGACTCTGGGGTAAGTAAGACATAAAAAATCAAGGACCTAAAAACCTCTGGGTGAGTGAGATATTTACACTTGTTAATATCTCACTACACCATGGTATAAATAAAATTAAAAACTCAAAAATCTATGAAATACTAAGAAGTTAACATGTAGCAAGACATTGGCATATCTAAGACATGTTATATTTCCAAAATCAATGATAAGAGGACACATATAATGACCTTCTTGAGGAATATATGTGGGCCTCTATGAATAGTTTTAGAAGCTAAAAATGATGATTTTTTTTTCATCTATAGTATCAAATGTGATAATTGGACTATGAGTCTAATTAGATTTATGCAGTTATTGAACATTTTATCACCTAGTGCCAAAAGGATCATATAAATAGATTCCAAAGTAAATTAGATACTAGGATAAGTTAGATAGTGGCATGTACATTTGGATAAAATAAGATAAAGATCATAAAAAGACAAATAATCCTTTTAAATAGTTAGTTAAAAGAGGAGTGGTCATAACCAACCCATCAAATGGAGTGGAATTCAACTTGCACCTATGTTAGTTGAAATTATGCATTGGTCCAATATTATCATGTTACTAATGTCTATGGAAAATAGCCTATCCATAAATAAAGTTTTTATCTTTAAAATATATGCACACATTAAATTGGCACCTTAGTTGGTTCTTATTATTTAATTATTGTAATTTATTGGTGGGTAAGTAATGCATTGAATATTTTTAACCACCTAGTTGGTGGATGAGACTATTGAAAATATATATAAGGACAACCATGTGACTAAATTAGGGGTTGGTTTATTAGTGATAGAATCAAGTAGATAACCAGAAATTTTTCTTACATTTTATTTATTTTTTATGTTAGCTTTTATTTTAAGCAATGTTGTTATGAAGCATTTTATGTAATTCCCCTGACTAAGGTGGATCCAAACGCTATTTTTCAAGAAAATATATAATAAATTGAAAGGCATTGAATACTATTTTTTAATATATGTTCATGTATATGCTGAATTTTCCATATTTAATCATAATTAAATACCTTAGACTCCTTCACCATCTTTATCCATGGTTGTGTGCTTACTGGCTAAGTTACAAATTGGTTTCATTGAGTTCATCTAATTCAAATAAATCAAAATTATTATAACTACAAAATAGGATTACATTTTATTATTTACCCTCATATTTTTTTATTTTATATGAATCTATTATAGTAGGTATAATAGATCTAAAGTTGAATTCCATGTTTACAAGCTTTAACTTGATTAAAAACCTTATCATTGTTGTTAATACATATGAATCCATGTATGCAATGAAAAATTGTTAAATAAATTATATCTTCATGACAAATTAATTTTTATTTATTGTATAAAAAATTTATCCATAGGACCATACTTATCATTTATATAATTTTATTCTAAACACATCCCTTGAAATGGAACAATTTTACATCAACTACTAGGTTACCCTATAAGCCAAAACCTAGAAAATATAGACCTTAGGGAGACTTTGTCTCGTTTTAGGAAAGGTTAGATGGAATTCCACCCTCATTAATTTATATTTTTAGATAACCCATAAAAATATTGGTGTTATAAGGAGGGCTTGAACTAGAATATTTATTTAGATTTAGAATTAATTTTAGTCTTGTGGCTATATTTTATGTACCATTTTGTGTGTCTAAACAACACACTAACAAATTGGTAAAAGGAGGCATGAATAATATTTTATATAATGTTTATGCTTGGTTTTGATCATGTTTCCTAAGTTTAAATCACCTTTACCCTTATCTTTATTGGGTGGAAGTTTTTTCCTTATGAATATTCCAAGGCATGCTCATGACTTGCTTAACAATCCTAGCAAATTTTGTTCAAAATATACCCATGATGGGATTCAAACTATTGAAGATCACATTTAGGAATTTAAATATGTCATCATCCAAAACTAAATCCAACATGAATATGTGTCTTTCCACCTATTTCATTATTCCTTGAATGAAAATGGTTACCATCAGTACATTGATCTACTAAAAAGATACATCACTTCATGGACTATATTTGAAAATATGTTTGTCAACCATTTTAATGTACATATTGACCCTTATACCTTGTATTATAATTTTTATACAAATTTTATGGAGCCTAAGTAATCAATAATTTCATTCAATAATCATTTTCACCAACTATAGGAATTTGAAAGACCCATTCTTATAAATAGAGGAGGTGACTATTAAATTTATCTTAGAATATCATATCCCCTAACTAATATGCTTATTTAGAGGACCCCATATAAAGTCAAATCCCTGACATATACTTATCAATAGGTGTTCACAATTGAAAAATAAGTTATGAAACATGGTTATGATGTTGATCCACTCTACTCATTAGAGTAGCTAGGTGTCAACACATAAAATACTCATACCTATGTACCTATGTATCAACCTGTGGACCAATGTGTGTCTTATAAACAAACCTTACCTCAATATTATGTCTAACCAAAATTCCTTATGATAAAATAGAACCTTGTGGATCTAAATGAAATTGATTATGATTATTTAACTCTTGATCAACAAGCTATTTTGCATTGTGATGATAATCAAGTGTATTTTAATTATTTTATTAAGTATCATTTTTCTAGGAAGTGATACATAATCAATGCATGGGATGAATCATGAGATTAAATTTCCTAGTTTACAACATGGAATCTATGCATATATAAATGGGATGAATGATGGAGAAATAATATTAACTAAGAATTTCCCATTCAAAAGGAAAAAATTAGTCCTTGAGAGAAGTGATGATGATGATTCTAAAGATGAATAAATATCATTTATTTCAAGTGAGTTCTAACTTGAAGATTTATTTGAATAAGAGGATGTATTAAACATTTATTTTAGTTATCCTAAAGATAAAATAGAAAAAATTTAGTAGATATATAAATAATATGTATGTTATGCATCATAAATACCCATATCATATGTTGTTTCTCCTATATTTAATAAGATATCTCTAAAGGATCAATATCTTTGTGGTAGATAGGTGACACCCATCCTTTCATTCAAGATGGAGGAATCTTAAGAGATATAAGTGGTTATATTTATATTTGAAGACTTGGAATATTTGAAACAACCTATACATTAGGACTATAAAACTCATGAAATGTTATTAGTATCAAACATAGTCAAGTTTGACATGAGTAGTCATGAATATAGTGACGTAAATGAAATATTGAATTCAGTAGGAGTTGAAGCTAACAATTATTTAATATAATACATATATCCACATACCTCAACCATTCATGATAAATTTAAGAGGTTGTTGACTTGGGGAGAACTAAGTCCATCTCTTAGATGATAAAAATAATAATATGGATATTACCAAAGTACCCATATTAATTGAATAATAATTAATAATTTATTTACCAATGCACTTTGAAATAGAAAAAATATATGTTAGGTTGGGAATACAATTCATTATATTAGGTATTTTTTCCCACCCTTATCCCTCACCATAATTTAATGTTTTGGAAGAGGTATTTCTTGAACTCTATCATAGGTATTTTATGCCAATGGAATGTAAGTACATATATATGAGTTTTATAACATAAATATGATTAATTTGAATGAAAACATTGTTAATAAAATTATTTGGGATAGTATTTTGTTAAAAAAGGACAACATATATTCAAGTACATATCTTCCTTTGGTAGGATTCCTACCAACCTTCTAAAAATCCTTAACATGACTATGTTATGTTTCAGGTGTCTAACTAGTGAGGAGATCTTGTTGCTTATCAAAAGGCATTTATTCAACCCCTATTTACAAGTTTGAGATAGATTTGAATGATCTTATAAATATTTTACTTTTACATTATTTTAATTTCATTTCTTTTCTTGTTTTGATTTTCTATTTTGTTGATTAGTTTAGGTATGTTTCTTATTTGTTTTCCTACTTTTTGTGTTGGTCCTATTCCCAACTATTTTATCTTATGATTATAGATTAGTCAATGAAATTAATGGAACGAAATATTAAAAGTAGGTAACATAAGTGACACATTGTGTGAAGGGTGCTTCTTTATTTATTTTGTTGCCTTAGATCCTATCATTGAGTTTGTCTTGAAAGTTGAGTCTATTGTATGTATCCTAAACTTATTCTTGTTTGGGTTAGTTTGGGTAAAATTAAGAGGTTATTAAAGGTATCCTCTTGAAACCAAGAACAAATTTCACACATTAAAAGGTTTATAAATCTTATTGGGTTAAATTTATATGAGGAAAACCTAGGGTTAAAAATTTATAGTTATACCATTCATTTGCCATGGTAGTCTCAACCCTAAACTAAGACATAAAAACAAAAGAGAAGAAAATAAAATTAATTTCATAAAAAACCAATCCTAGGTGATTTAGGTAACCTCTATCAAGACTATGAATTCTTGGATGGCATTAAATCAAGGCCTTGAGTTGGATTAGAAGCAACTCTATCAAGGCTATATATGTCTAGCTAGTAGAATAAAAATGTCTAGGAAAATGTCTTCAATGTAGAACTCATTAGCCTGATGGTTGGAAACATATAAATTAATATTTGTAGGTCTTATGAAATATTAAATCAATTCATTTTTCACATGTTGGGTCAATAATAGATACCTAATTTAGTCACTTGGTTTTTCTCATATTCTCCATTATTGGATTTTTTTATGTGAAATGTACTATGTTAGCCAAAAATTCTAGGTTATTTGATTGTTTATTTGATTCAAAATACTATAGATTATTTTATAGTAGAGTTTCCATTTTTTTTATTTCATAACATACCCTAATTTCATTATTGAAATCACGAAACCTATTTTTCCTTGGAATCTACTCTTGTAGTCTAATTAGGTTTGGGTCTCTTTTATTCATGGTTTGATTGAAAAAAATCTTGACAAGTTGTAAATTTGGTATTGCATTAGATTTGCTCTTCAAAATACATCTAAACTTAGAGTATCCATTATATCCATTGCATCTAAAAAAATTTTGGAAATTAGATTTGTATTGGCAATTGGGTCTATATTGATTTAACTTTCTGAGCTTATTTAAGTTTGAAAAGTCGTGATCTATGTTATACAATGTTTTCAATGCCATACATTAAAGCTCCTAGTTTAAGACCATTTCAATTGTTTCAAATTTAATTAATTATTTACCTAAGAAAATTGATCCATTTATGCTTTATTTCCATTTAAAATGACCAGGAATTCATGCAATTTTATTCTTTTACTTAGTCATTTTTCATAGAATAAACTTATTTATTTTTCATATTGATCAAATTTCCAAGTCTTTTCAAATTTCCATTTGGGGCTTAGTTAATTTTTAATTAAAATTCTTATCCATTTTATTTCAAATTAATATTTTTAGTATAATAATTACTTGACTTCCCTGTGAGTCCCTTGGACCTCCTGAATGCAAAAGATCATGCCATATGGCATGATCTTGTTTCTCTAGATCCTTTTGGTAGTCTATATACTTCTTGATGATATTCAACCATATAGATGTTTGGGATATTTCCAAGTGTCATGATCTTGTTTATTTGGGCCCCCAAAATGGTTTGTATCCTTGTGAGTCTCCCATTAAACCTCAAGTGATTTAGATCTAGATGCATGTCAAGATATCATTTCACTAGGATCATGCAAGTTATTGACCCAATTGAGTAACAAATCATACCTTGAGTGAATGAAAGGATGCCACATGGCATCAAATTCTAACTCAAGAGAGTGTTGGAATACATGTCAACATTCCATGTACTTAAAATCATTAGTCATTTAAACCATCAAGATTGTCATAGATCTATCATGATTTTCCCTTTAGACATAACTATTTAAATGTGCTATAATATTTTGATTCTAGGTTTAATTTATCACTTAAAGGTATTGAAAATATAAAATTTACTATGTTAATATGTTCTTTTGATCTATAAATCCTTAATCATTTATTTGATGGATTGGATTAATTATTTATTGGGAGGAAGAGCCCCTTATAGATTGATATTTTTATAATCTCTTTTTTCAAGTATTTAAACTTGGTCAATTTTCTTAAATTTATAGGTAAAACAACTAGTTTTTTATGTTTAAAATATAATGGCTAGTTTTCCTTTCATAGGTCTAGATTAACTTAGTAGTTTCCACTTATCAGTATCTCAGAGCTTTATCTCCCAAAATACTTTGGACACATATCTAGGGTTTTGACCTTCTAGGTGCCAAGGATAAATCCACATGGAATGATCCTATTTATCTAAGCCATTGAAATGATTGAGAAAAATCATGTAGGAAATAGACATTCTAAGTAAATGTGATGATTCCACATGGAATCATCCCATTTATCCACACCTTCAAACTAAGTAAGAGAAATATGGTGAGGTCAAGATCATGGGAGTCCCTGATATGATACCACAACATAATCTCTGAACACTTGGGAAAACAAGACATAGAATAATGATAAAATACATGTGAAGCTCTATGTGAGTGAGATCTTTCCACTTGTTAATATCTCATTGCATCATGATCTAAATAAAATTCAAGACTCATTCCAAACCTTCTCATTGTTGTTAATACATTATTGAATCCATGTATACAATGAATTATCTTCATGACAAATTCATTTTTATTTATTGTATAAGTAATTGATTTATAAGGCCATACTTATCATTTATATGAGTTTATTTAAAACAAACCCCTTGAAATTTAATAGTTTTACATAAACTACTAAGTTACCTTGTAAGCCAAAACCTATAAGATAGATACATTAGGTAGAATTTGTGTCCTTTTAGGAGAGGTTATGTGGATTTATACCATACCTAATTTGGTGTGATAAACAACATATCATAAATTCTTAAGAAAGTGTAGATAGGGAATGAAGTCATAACTATTTTTCTTGAGTCTTGTTACTAAACATTTTCAAACTAGATGCTTATTTTGATTTGACTACAGCTTTTTATTGCTTGTGAAATTTTATTTCAATAAAATATATTTGATAGTGAGTCATGGAAACATTCATTATAGTTTTATTTAACTTTGATTATAAATGTAATACTTTTGATAATATATGATTGATCAATTTAGTGGTTTGGTTTAAAGTGATTACCAATTTTAAATTGTAATGCTGAGAATATTAGTTTATTTTGTAATTTTTGGAAAGAAAATGAATAAAATGTTTAAATGAAATTATGGATTAAATTATTTTATATTAATAAATATGATTAGTTAATTTTCATAATAATTTTATGAATGAATAATTTATTTATTTGAGTCAAGAGGGGCCCTACCCTATTATAGATATTATTCAATTTAAATTTTGATTATTAAATATCAAGTCTTGTAAGTTCACTATATGAACTTATTATTTAAATTTAAATTATAAATTAATTAAATTTATTAAATTTAATTAACTTAAAATAAGTTATTAAAAGTTAGTTGGAACTTGCCAATGAGATGTGGGTGAGTTGGTAAAGTGACTGGGTTTCTTCAAGCACCACCTAGGTTCAAATCTCAGTTTGGTATTAGAGGCTAGTTGTGGTTGATCATATGTATTCTTAGGCTAGTTTTGGCTATTGATGGTATTATTAGGCTAGTTATGGACATTCATTGCTATGTTTTTGTAGGTTGAGGCCATCATTGGTAATTTTGGTACTTGTGATAGGTGATCACTTGGGGATCTAGGCCCCTAATTGTGTCTTAGACTAGTTGGAGCTCTAGTAAAAAATGAATAGGGTAAATATCCCACAAAAAACTAATATCTATAAAAAAAATTAGGTGGAACTTTTAAACATAATTAATTATAAATCTAATGCTTTAAAAAGACTTGAAGATCATAATTCAAAGTGGAGAAACAACTATAGGTATACTATATTTTAAGATATAATTTCATATTTTGATTTTATATTGAGATATGTGGTAACTAAATATGATCGTAATCATTAAGAAATACCCATTGGATATATGAGTTAAATACTTAAAATTCTTAAATCAGGTATCGGTAATTAAAAAAATTGTCCTTTCATTAGTTTTAGCATTAGATAAATTTAAATATCTTTGGATGGTAAATAAAGTTGTACATTAAAATGTTCCTATTTTTTTATTTATTAAATCAACCCATGATTGATGGTAGATTAACAAAATAGATTTTCAAAATTTAAGAATTTGATCTTGATTTTGAAACTTCTAGAATTATTAAAGGTAACGATTTGGCTAAATGTCTTACTAAAAATGTAACTTATAATGTTATTTTTGTATTATTTTAATTGATCATGATTTAAATTTAAAGTCATACTTTCAAACCATGATATTTTTTTATATTTCTAAAAATTTCAATATAGGACTTGAAAATCAAGAGTTGGATTGTTTATTTTCACAAGATGATTGGTATCAAGATCTTGTTTACTATTTTTAGAATCAAAACTTCCCTAATTAAATAAACAAACATCAACTAAGAGATCCTATGTTTCAAGCCTTACAATTTTTCTTTTTTGAAATTTTTCTATTTTACAAAAATATAGATTTAATTTTATTGTGTTGCTTAACACATAATCAAACATAGAAAGTACTTTGAATTTTTCATGAGGGTAGTTATGGCAAACATTTTTTTGTGAAAACTATAGATTATAAAATTATTCATGTTGGTTATTATTCTCCATCTATTTTAAAATATACCTTTAATCTATTTATATCATGTATACCTTGCCATTTGTTTATATGAAGAGATAGGCTACCTATAATGCCTTTAAATTTAGTAATACTAAAAAAACCTTTTAAAAATTGGGCATAAATTTCATTTATGATATTCATCCTCCATCTTTAGCTAGTCACAAATATATTTTAATCTCTACTAACTATTTTATAAAATGGCATGAATCTATTTCCCTTAAAAGTTTTGATACTTCTAAAGTTATCTCTTTCATATAAAATGAAATTTAATTGTGTTTTGAAGTACCTTATAAAATCATTTTAGATAATGGTTATCAGTTTATTTCAAATGAATATTTATAGTTCCTAAAAAATTATTTTATTATCTCAAGTAATTTATCTAAATAATATGCCCAAGTAAATGTGCAAGTTCAATATACTAACAAAAATTTGATTTCACTTATGAATAAAATTGTATGTGAGAATAAACAAAATTGGAATATTAAAATATTTGAAACTTTATGGGCTAATTATACTATGGTTAAATTTGTATTGGTTAATCACATTTTATGTTTTCTTAAGGTTTGAAAGACACCATGATAATTAAATTACAAATTACTTCATCAAAAACCAAGATTTAATATGCCTACAAAAACCTAATGTGATATAATAAATATTTAATTATTTTTATCCCTAGATGAGAAAAATGCCACAACTCTACAAAATTTTGAAAAAACTAAGGAAGATATTGAAAAAATATTTGATAAAAAATATCTAAAAAGACATTCAAGGTTGGTGATTTAGTTTTATATTTGGACAAAGCTCATGAAGAGACTAGAAATCACCATAAATTTTAATTATTATGGTGAGGACCAAATAAAATAGTTGTTATTCTAGGAAGAAATGACTTTAATTTGTAGGATTTAGACGTAAATTAGATACTCCATACAATTAATGGCCATCATTTGAATATCTTCCATGCTTTATCTTTTTATTTCTTTCAATTTTGGTTTCTTTGCTTTCTTAAATTTCATGCCCATTTTTATTTTTTATTCTTTTGTTTGCTTTGTGTGTTTGGTGAATCTCAACTCCTCAAGTGAAATATAAAGTATTCTTAATGTAGGACAGGTTATATAATGTTTCATATGAGTGTGAATATTTTCTAATATCAAAAAACTAAATTTCTTAAATAGATTAGATTATTTGTTTATATATAAATAATATTGAAATCTTATTATTTTTAGGTTTTATTTACTTTAATATTACATGTTTTAAGTTCATTGTCATGATATTCGTCCAACCCAAAATCCATAATTTTATGTTTCCAATTCTTCATTCCATGCTACATGAAAAAACATCCCTTAATGTGAAAAATATTTCAATAGGTTTTCACTTAATTGCATAGGAAAATTTTTGTTTGATTGTACTCATAAGTTATAAAATTTGAAAAATTAATTCTAGACCACCTTCATGCATAAAATTGGCTAGAAAGGTTTCTAGTGTTATTAAAAATTAAGTGCCTTATTCAAAAAAATTAAATGTCATAATATGTCTAATATATTATTTTTTATCATAATTATCAAAATGAAATCATAGAGGCCAACTTGATTTAAATTATTGATTGGCATTTACTTATTTGATTATTATTAAATTATCAAATTAAATTATGTTTAATGTAATTTTAATATGATGCCTACATTATTATCATTAATAAAAATTCAAAATAGTGGACACAAAATATTATGGATTATTTACTTTCACATTACATGTTTTAAGGTCATTGTAGTGATATTCATCCAACCTAAACTCCATAATTTTATATTTCCAATTCTTCATTCCATGCTAGATGAAAAAACATCCCTTAATGTGAAAAATATTTCAATGGGTTTTCGCTTAATTGCATAGGAAAATTTTTGTCTGATTGTACTCATAAGTTCTAAAATTCAAAAATTTAATTGCAGACCACCTTCATGCATGAAATTGGCTAGCAAGGTTACCGGTGTTATTAAAAATTAAGTACCCTATTCAAAAAAATTAAATTTCATAATATGTCTAATATATTTTTTATATCATAATTATCAAAATGACATCGTAGGGGCCAACTGAATTTAAATTATTGATTGGCATTTACTTATTTGATTATGATTAAATTATCATATTCAATTATGTTTAATGTAATTTTAAGATGATGACTACATTATGATCATTAATAAAAATTCAAAATAGTGGACACAAAATATTGTGGATTATTTACTTTCATAGTACATGTTTTAAGGTCATTGTAGTGATATTCATCCAACCCAAACTCCATAATTTTATATTTCCAATTCTTAATTCCATGTTAGATGAAAAAACATCCCTTAATGTGAAAAATATTTCAATGGGGTTTCACTTAATTTCATAGGAAAAATTGTATCTAATTGTACTCATAAGTTCAATTCAAAAAATTAATTCCAGACCACCTTCATGCATGAAATTGGCTAGCAAGGTTGCTAGTGTTATTAAAAATTAAGTACCCTATTCAAATAGATTAAATGTCATAATATGTCTAATATATTATTTTTTATCATAATTATCAAAATGACATGGTAGGGGCCAACTTGATTTGAATTCTTGATTGGCATTTACTTATTTGATTATGATTAAATTATCATATTCAATTATGTTTAATGTAATTTTAAGATGATGCCTGCATTATTATCATTAAGAAAAATTTAAAATGGTGGATAGAAAATATTGTGGATTATGGTGTTAATTAAATAATGATTGGTTATATAACAATGCATGAATGTAAAGGGATAAAATTAATCCATTGTAAGTCATAATCAATGCAAATGATTCAATTTTTGCATGATATTTTATAATGTACTTTAAAAATATTGGTTTTGATAATGATACTCTTGTCAATATTTATTCCTTTTGAGATGTTTTGAACAAGTTTGCCACAATTGATACTTGAATTAACGAAGCCTATATTTAGTAATCATCTTGGATATTGATCTCAAGGTCCTAATTCTCATTCAAAATCAAGTTTTTAATAGAACCTAATGTCCTACCCTATACTATACATGTATTTAAAATAGAAACCTAAACTATATCTTAAGTTTGTATCCTAAATACTTCTCAAGGCCTATTTTTTGTGTTATTTAGTACATGACTATACTAATATATATGAACACAATTTGGAAAAACATATATTATACATCAAGTACATTTAAATTTTAATTCCAAATATACTTAGAGATTGAGATGATGATGATGGTGGTGTGTGTGTGTGTGTGTGTGTGTGTGTGTGTGTGTGTGTGTGTGTGTGTGTGTGTGTGTGTGTGTGTGTGTGTGTGTGTGTGTGTGTGTGTGTGTGTGTGTGTGTGTGTGTGTGTGTGTGTGTGTGTGTGTGTGTGTGTGTGTGTGTGTGTGTGTCTATATATATATATATATATAGACACACACACACACACACACACACACACACACACACACACACACACACACACACACACACACACACACACACACACACACACACACACACACACACACACACACACACACACACACACACACACACACACACAAATATACATACATACATACATACATACATACATACATACATGTGTGTGTGTGTGTGTGTGTGTGTGTGTGTAAATATATATGTTAGCAACATTAATATTTTTTTTGTCACATATCATAAGTGATTGAGTTTATGAAATTTGGTAAAATGTGATAGGCTTGAAATAGATAACAAATTTAGAACACACACACACACACACACACACACACACACACACACACACACACACACACACACACACACACACACACACACACACACACACACTCTATGTGTCTATGTGTGTGTGTAAATATATATGTTAGAAACATGAATATTTTTTTTTTTCACATATCATAAGTGATTGAGTTTACGAAATTTGGTAGAATGTGATAGGCTTGAAATAGATAAAAAATTTAAAAATTTAGATTAGAATGTTTAAATAAGTTTGAAAATGAAGTTGATTTTATAATTAACAGCTCTAGTTGGAAATATTAGCATGTATTGAATAGAAAATGGGGTTCCAAGATAGAATAATGCAGCTCATCAAAACCTATGCCACCACTATCAAGTAATCTATCCTATTCAATGGGGTCCTTAGGGGATGTTTCAATGTTGAGAGGCATCTAAGTCAAGGTGACCCATTTTCCCCTTACCTATTAATTCTCATGGCTAAGGTTCTTAGAAAGAGTTTAATGAAGTTATTGAGCTCTCAAGAGATCAAAGGTATTAAACCTACTTCAACAACTAGCTTTGTTTCCATTTAGTAATGTGTGGATGACACTATCCTCTTTAGGGCTGCCTCGGTGGTGGAAGCTAGGAAATAAAAGAAGGTGCTTCAGGACTATGTAGATGCATCTAGCCAATGTATTAACTATGATAAGAGCTTGGTCTAATTTTTCATCACTACTATGGACCTTCAACATAAAATCATGAGTATTATTGGTTGTTTAAGTGGTGAGATCCTAGGTACTTACCTAGGCCTTCCCTTAGTTGTTAAATATGTTCCTCCAATATATTGGAATTCTATTATTGAAAGAATTTAGAAGAAGTTGATTAGGTGTAAAGGAAAGTTATTGAGTAAACATAGAAAATACCAACTTTTGAAGACTTCCCTTCAGGGAATTCCTATTTATTTCCTTTCCATCTTTAAAATCCCCAAATATATTATGGATAAGTTGGAGAGAATTTAGAGCAATTTACTATGGAATGGGGTGGAAGAGAAAAAAGGATTGACATGGTCAATTGGGATAAAGTGTATAAAACTAAATTATAAGGAGGTCTTGGGATTAGAAAAATTTACCTGATCAACAAAGTCCTCTTGGCTAAGATTGGCTGGAATTTCTTGAGTATTGGTAAGGACTGGGATAACATTATGAGGGCTAATTACCTCTCTAATAATAACCCTAATGATTTCCTTTATACCATTGGTATCCCTAGAGGTTTTTTTATTTGGAATAATGTGTTAAAAAATGAACCTTACTATTTGTAGAGTGATTTCCTACTCTATGTCATATTTATTTTATTTTTTGATTCGAGCACTACAATTTTGGTTCCTATGCACCTTGGGCAAAGTAGAAAAATTTTGAAGCAGAGGGCCGGTTCATTTTGCCTAAGTATCAAAGTGTAGTAGAAGCTACCAAGTGTCATCCTTAGAACATGGTTCCTTTTTCCCCCTTTTGTTCCTTTCATTTCAATTTTGGCCTAAGTATTGGATTCAAGTGAAAGCGGCCAAGTGTCAATCTCTGGGAGACAAAGCTGGATAGCTAGCATCCTCTGAACACCTTTTTATAAATTTTTGGAGAACCACAGAATGTGCCACATATCCAATAGTAAATAGAGTGGAAAGTTCTAGGTGGTAGTTGTAAAGGCCCTGAACTACCTTTTTGAAGAAGCAGTGGAAGCCACCATGTGTTTTCATTCAGGAGACTTTGGTCCAATGCTTCCGTTCAACACATGAAGGTGTCATTTCATTTTTATTAAATACTAAAGTGCAGTGGAAGCTACCAAGTGTCACCTTTTGGGTCCCTCGCAACATACCCCTAGAAGGAGAAGTGAAAGATGCCATGTATCTTCTTAGGAGTAGTAGAGGTCACCACGTGTTAACCTCTGAGAAACCATCTTGAGCCTCTACCAGCTTAAGAAATCTGAAAGTGATCAAGAAATACTTGGTGAGTTTGTCTTTATTGGTGACTAGTTTTCTGTTGATGACCCATTTAGGAAGATGTTAATATAGTTGATCCACAAGGTAAATGTCTCATCTGAGGTTATGACTGAGAAACAACTTGCTCTGCAAACTGTACCATCTCTCAAAAGGAGCGAGTTCAAGAATTTTCCATTTGATCCAGGTGGATCATGCCTTATCATGGTTAACTAGAGCAGGAGTCAGGTTCTTTTTGAGCAGGCTCAAAAGTCCTAATGGTCATCAATAACTATAGAGTAATTTCCTACTCTACATCATATTTATTTTATTTTTTGATTCAAGTGCTACAATTTTGGTTCCTGTGCACCTTGGGCAAAGTAGCAGAATTTTGAAGTAGAGGGCTAGTTTATTTTGCCTAAGTATTGAAGTGCAGTGGAAGCTGGCAAGTGTCATCCACATATTACAGTTCCTTTTTTCCCCTTTTGTTCCTTTCATTTCAATTTTGGCGTAAGTATTGGATTCAAGTAGAAGTGGCCAAGTGTTGATCTCTAGGAGATGAAGCTGGACAGATGACATCCTCTGAACACCTTTTTGTAACTTTTTGGAGAACCACAAAATGTGCTATGTATCTAGTAGTAGAGAGAGTGAAAAGTGCCAAGTGGTAGTTACAGAGGCCCTAAACTACCTTTTTAAATAAGTAGCTTAAGCTACTATGTGTCATCATCTGGAAGACTTTGGTCCAATGCTTTCATTTAATGCATGAAGGCATCATTTCATTTTGCTTAAATACTGAAGTGTATCAGAAGCTGCCAAGTGTCACCTTCTAGGTCCCTCACCACATACCCCTAGAAGGAGAAGTGGAAGATGCCACGTATCTTCCTAGGAGCAGTGGAGGTTACCATGTGTTAACCTCTGAGAAACCATCTTGAGCCTAACTGTTGAATAAAAATTGATTCTAAGCTTATCATTGATGTTGTTAAGGAAAAATCAAGAATGGGCTGGTAGATTGCTAACATCATATAGGATAGAAAGAACCTCCTTTTTGGGTTTGAGTTATTTGAGGTTAAGCATATATATACAGAGGGAAACCAAGTGGTGGATGTTATGGATAATATGGAAATCAAAATATTCCCTTTAAGGTACTAGAGGAATCTTAATAATCTACCTATAAATGTTAGAAATCACCTTCAAATAGAGGCCCAACCTTATTCAACCTAATGATCCTTTTAAAGTGATATTGTTTAGAATATATTTTCATACATATTCTGATTAGTGGATTCATGATCAACATTTTACATAAAAAGGGTTAAAAATAGGTTATAATTATTATGGCTAAGATGACATATGATTACCCTTTAAGAGGTGGGAATTACCACATCATCAAAAGCTAGATCAATAAAATCTTATGGTAGTTACTTTCTTATTCCATGAGGTAGTTTTAAATCCTGGTAGTGCATTTCCTAATTGATAGCTCAAATTAGAATCATTATGCCTATAGTTATTACTTGATCAAAGAGAGTGATTTGAAGGATGAGCTTGGGTGTTCAAGCAGCCTCAAGAGCTAATTTAATGATGATATCTAGATCATAATTTCTAGATAATTCTACATTAAACTACATTATCTCTGGGTGTTGGGGTTTGTTTCATGGGATAGTTTCCTAAATATTATGAATTATTTGACTATGGGTGGAGATAAAGTCTAAACCAAACCCTTATCCTATGTAAAATTTAAGTAAAATTCTATGTTTTGGAGTATTTTTACGAGGTTGGCATCACTCTACTCCTAGAATACCTTAATGGCTTTGATTAAAATCTATCAGTATAGATCTCTTTATCTTGGGATGAGGATTTTAAGGTCTAGGTTGCTATAATTTAGTTTGAAGTGAGCAAAGGAACTATATCTAAGAATATGGGTTTGAGATGTGAAGGTAAAAGGCTAAAGAAAAAAACTAAATTTTAAGACCTTGAAGGCATGAAAAGATTATTTAGAGAGGATGAGTCATTGATTTGCTTATAGGGTGGCTTCGATAGGATCAATCCTTGGGATAAATTTTTTTATCTTATCATGAGATAAATCACCTTAGATGGTAGGTTTAAGTGCTATTACCATTATCATTTTGATTTATTTAATCATTTTTATCATAAGGTGTTATTTAATTTCCCATTTTATCTCTTGTCATCTTTAGAGTTTTCTGTGAAGATTACAAAGAATTCATATAATAGTAACCCTATAATTGTTTCTATCCCACTTCACCAAGGCCTGATTCTTTGACTTTACCATTACCACCTGGCCCTCTATCCACCTAAGCCTATTAAAGCCTACCTAGTTGAATAAGCTAATGGCAATGATTTAGATGATAACATCCCCTTAAGCATTAAGTTTTGTAGCCCTAGTAAAAGAAAGCTCACTAACCATTATATGAAAGATTCCTTGAGCCCTTTTGTGGCTTACCAAATCCCTAAATCCTTATTTTTTGATAGTCCTATTTCCCACCCCCATAAGAATAAAGGCTCTAATACCCCACTTGATTCCTAGAAAAATAACCCTTCTCTGTAAGGCCCCTCTATTTTGGCCCCTTTAAATGGTATGTTTAGATCCCTTGGCCAATAATAAAAGGTGGTAACTGATGGTTTATGTTATTTTAATAATATCCCTTCCCATTCATGTTATGAAAAGAGGAAAGGAAATATTGGTGAACACTCTATGCTTGGGAAGTCAAGAAAGAAGAAAGCTAATAATTATTTTGGTGTTGAGAAGCTGGTAAAGCTAGTTATGGATAAGGGACATACCAAGATTTAGGAGAAAGTGGATGATGTTATTGAGAAGGATAATGTTAAAGAGGTCTAGGGGAGTATGGTGAGGAGGTTGAGCATTTAGAGGTCGTACAAATTGGTTGGTGGTAAAACCCTAGTGCTGAAGATAGTAGACTATTCTTCAACCTCTTATCCAAAAGATGAGGTTGAAATCATGGAGGTCAAATCAACTCTTGATAAACTCATGGAATAGGAGGGAACCAGATTTTTTGAGGAGTTAAATAACTCCTTTTATGATACTAAAGAGGAATATACCAAGATCTTGAAAACCCCTGGGAAAGAAGTTACATGTGAAAGGAATTATGAAAATTGCATTTAGTTTAAGGACTTGGATTATGTAAAGAGTGGGTTGTTCTCTTTAGAGAATAAAATGAAGGTGCTTGCTACTATGTGCTCTAAAGTGATTCACTAGGCTTCTACTTCACTGGCTATCTTATAGGATGCTCAAGGTGAGAAGGTAGACAAGGATGACAAGTATGCTAGTAAGGAATAAATCTTAGGTTTCCTTATGGAGGATTGGAATCCTATGCTCAAATAGTGTTGATTTCTACTATTGTTTTTAGTTTTGTGTCTTTTAATTATTTCCTTTTAGTTTTCTATTTGTCTACTATTTTTTTCATAGTTGCTAGCCTATTGTTATGCCCTTGGGGCCTTTTGTTTTAAGGATCTGCACCCTCATTTTTAGCTTACCAATATTAAAAATGTGTATTGAATACAACATGGACATTAGGGTTTGAGTAAGAAATGGTTATAGAATTTCATTTGGCTTTCATTATACCAAGATTTTAATGGAAGATAAACTTTGTCACTTATTTTTTTGAACTGTTGATCATTTTGTTTGATGTTTTGGTTCAAATATTGACATGTTTCAAATATCTACACGTAACTTGTAGTGAAATATAATTTTTGATCCTACTAACTAGTACCAATCTAGTTTTAATTAATTTATAATATTTTCATGTATGTTCATGTTCATTTTTTGTTTTTTCATGCATGTAACTTGCCATTAAAATAATTTTCATTTTCTTAGTTTGGTTTAATTTATCAATATAGGTGATAGTATGATGAATATTATCAACTATATAATCTACACTTTTTTTAAAAGTCATTTTCATTGTTTGATAAAAAAATGAATTTGAAAATGTATATGTATTATATTTTATGGTTTAAAAATCAAGACAATAGTTTTTGTGGGTGTAATTTTATCCTTGATTCGAACATATTTGTTAGTATCTTATATGATCATTTAAGGTAGATTCAATAGTCCTAGATTTATTTTGAAATGTTTGATTTTTAAAATGTGTAAGGTTTATTGCATGGCAATGAATTATAAACCCTTACTATTTGTGATGGTATACGCACAGATGAATATATTTTTTCAAGGGTGATGGTATAATTAGAAATGAAATAAATTGTTTATGGAAAATAACATTTCAGATGTTCTTGGTTGTTGATCTTTGTTTGATTCATCATAATAATTCATTAGATTAATGTGAGTTTTATAAACCTAAGAACATATACACTTTTCTAAAAAAAAATTGGATTATATTTAGTGCATAAATATATCTAAGGAAATATGGGTTTTAATAAAAATGAATGATTTTGCATTCAAAGTATAAGCTCAATTTTAGTAGTTTTGGGATTATTTTCAAAGTGGTAAATATTTAAATAAACTATTATTTTACAATAAATCTTTAAACTTAAAATTTATATCCTTAAAATTATTGTTAGATATATTTTTTTGATGTATTTATACTTGACTATGATAAAAATGACATGATTTCCAAATTTTGAACATTGGGTCATAATTTTGAAAATCAATGAAAGTATGTGGTAGATGTAGCATCTATGCTTTATTATATTAAGTGTTTTAAAATATTAAAAATAACTAATTTCATTACCTTCAATGTTTTTATCAATATATATGTCATTATTTTGAAATAAAAGTTCAAGACAATTTCAATGAATGAAATATTGAAAAATTTTAGTTTTGATATTTATGGAGTCTATATGATCTCATTATATTATTTTTACATTATTTTAATTTTTGGGATTAAAATAATTATTTTAAAATTTATCAAAAAATAATTTTAAAATTATATATATATATGTGTTTTATAATTATAATAATGAAAATTATTTAGATATACTATATTATGCATCTATTATTTTTAAATTTGAAGTAAAATGTTTAGTTGGAGTCATAGATCTCATAGCTTATTAATAAATTATTTGGATAGAGGTAATAATAATCAAGATAATGAAATTAATTTAAAAGATAAATATCAATGTATACCTTTCCAATTTTGAAGAGTCATTAATTCATTCACCTCTCCTTTTAACCATTGCACTCAAGTATCCTTACACTTTGATGAAAATGATCCTAATTTTTGGAATATTTTGAATTCATAACCTAGTGATACTTCATCCCATTGTAGTAATAACATTTTTTTAATAATTCAAAGAGTTAAATGGTGGTCTTATCCAATCAACATGGTTTGTCATGTACTTTTCTCATCTAATGTCTACTGACAATGATGAAACTATGCAAAATGTTAATTTTGTGCTTCAAAAATTAGAGATGATTCATCTTAAATCTAATAAAACCCTTGGTTTTTTAATCCAAAATACCTTTTTCATTGATCTAACTACAAATAATTCTCCCTCTTCAATTTTTAAACACACTAGTGACTCTTCATCTCGATATATGGTCACATATTTTCTTAAGAGGATCACATTAAAAGTTGATGATGAATCTAGTTGCATGACTATAATTGAGTTTCCAACATTACCACTTGAATATAATGGACATAAATATAAGCATGGTGAACCCTTGATAGACTTGGTCACTAATGCAAGGAGTACAAATGAGGAATGAAAGAACAATTAGTTTTTGATTCATGTTACGAAACATTTGCATATATATTCTTATTTTAGTTTGATTATATATATTTCACAACATATGATATTTTATTTCAATAAACCATTTTAATGGTTTTTATTGAAATTATTTCTAATTTTAAATTTCAATGCTGAGAATATTGGTTTATTTCATGGTTTTTGGAAAGCAAATGGATTAAATGGTTAAATGAAATAATGTATTAAATTGTTTTAACTTACTCAAAATGATTAGTTAATTTACATGATAAATTTATAAATGAATTATTAAATTATTTTTATTAAATAGGGGACCCACCCATTAATGATAATGTTTAGTCTAAATTTTGATTATTAAGTCTTAATTCTCTTGATTTCACTTTATGAACTTATTATAAGTTCACTTTATGAACTTATTATTTAAAGTTAAATTATAAATAAGTTAACTTTGTTAAAATTAATTAAGTTAATAAAAGTTAATTTTAACTTTAAAAACATATAATTCCAAATCCAAGACTTTAAAAATACTTGGAGAACATCATTTAAAGTGAAGAAATAATTACAAGTATAATAGATCTTAAGATATAGTTTTATTTTGTGTTTTTCTCTTCTTTGATAAATCTCTAAGATCTAATATCATTTGTAAGAAAATATAAAAACATATCATCTAATGTATAAATAATTTGAATTGTATATACAAGTTAGTGATTCAATTTATAAACTAATACCTAAATATGGCGAAGATGATTGATTCTTTGATGATTGCTTAATAATGTAATAATATATGCAAATATTTGTACTTTGATCGATAATGAATAACACTTCATATCTATATGATATATTATTTATTTTCACTATGTTGTGATTTATTTTCAAATAATTATTGTAATTAGTTATGAAATTTATTTTATTAATAAAATTTCTATATTTTTGCCTACATATCAACTAATTTCTTTCTCTTATTTAGTATAAGTCTTTTTTTTGTTATTTTAGATTTCTTCTAGTTTATAAGTTAATGCATTGTTTACTTATTTTTATTATTATTTTTAGATAAAGAATTCTATTTTATATATATATATATATATATATATATATATATATATATATATATATAAGAAACTAAATATGCATGCATTACATATAAGAAATTAGGAAAGACATAAAGGCATAGGTCATGTCTAAATGGAGTTGTACAAGGATGATGTCACCATAAGTTAATATGAATCTATGAAAGTTATAGTAATGTAAATTTTAAAGGTATGACACGCACAATTATTTTAATTAAAATTTCATTAGGCACTATAAACTGACCCTCACAATTCCTTTTTATTACTTGTCACTATCAAAAATATTTGGATTCAAAAGCTCAAATCAAATTAAGAGTAATACAATAAGAAAAATGACATATAATTTATGGAAATCAATGTAATTTGAGGTCATAATTTATAGTTATAGGGGATTTTTAATTGATTAAAAATAAATTTTAATTGGAGGAAGGGAAGAAGAGGTGAAATATAAAAAGTTTAGGATTTTGGTGTAGGGAAGCAACCATCAAATTTCAAAGATGCTTAGGGTAAAAGTTAAGATTAGTATTTTTATCAAGATTATCAGACCAATCATGTGCCAAATTAGATTTAGAACCATAATCCCACTAAATAAGAACCCAACTACTATGACATAAATTAGTAATAAGCATGCATAGTTTGTATATCCAAAAGGGGAAACTAAATCATCATCAAAGAAGAGACTATATAATGGTTTGAAATCAATAATGAAGAGGTGATAGGTGTAAATTTTATAAATTAAATTCATTGAGTCTTATTTACATGGAGAATATTGGGTATTTAAGGTGGGTGAATGTGGGAGATACTATTATAACCATTGGGTGTTGAATAAAAAATCAAATTTGAATATGGATTTTATTATGGAGAGTGTAATAGTAGGAACCAATATGAGCATGACATATAATGAACACATTAAAATGATGTTGGACAAAATTGGAGTCTTATAATTTTTTGATCTATTATTCCTTGGCAAGCTAGATAATTGAGTCTAGTTTCTTCTATCTTTCATTCACAAAGATAGGTTTAAATTTTTGAGGTACCAAATGAAATTATATCCAAAGAACATAATAAAATCCATAGGCATGCCTTACTTAGGAGAGGGTATAAAATTTTGGGTGGCCAAAAACAAATAAATAGAAATGGTGGCCAAGTTATTAAAGTATAAAAACTAGAAGTCTACATTCCTAATTAAGATCCTTGATGATATGGAAATTAAGTAATTATGCACCTGGTAAGCATAAAATTGTGTCTAAGTAGCATATTAGATAATATAAGTATGAAATTTATTTATACCATGCACCAGATGAACTAAAAAAATGTGACAAGTTACGTAGAAAAATTCATTATCACTAATATTATTGAGAGCCTGAAAAAATCCCTTATAACTATTGACCCTTTAAGGTGATATGAAATTTTAATTTTGTTTGTTTTGGATTGGATTGATGTCTCAAATAGTTATATAAAATTGGTTTGGATTCACCCAATGTGGGAAAAATTTCCCACTAAAAGATACCATAACCACTAGTGTGTTATCCCCTATAATAAGTCTTATAAAATTTAAATGGATAGGTGTTTTGATGATATTATTATAACTTTTGGTAATAAGTGGTGCATACAAGGATGGGTAAAATGATTAATTTACTATAATAATGCATCATTCCCTTTAAAAAGTATGATTAGACCAAAAAAATGTCTAAATGACTCAAATCACCATATGGATTTTTAACACATCATTTTGAAAATATAATAAAAAGGGTACCTAACACATAACAACAAAAAATTGAACATCATCCAAATTGATGGAAATATATTTATCCTCAAATTAATGTTAAAATATCCAATGACCTTGATTCTAAGTGTTGAGAGATATGTAAATGATGACTTGACCACAATAAACCTTATTATAGTTAATACAATAGAAAATTTCCTTTGCCAAATTTTGTATGACCTAAATCCATGGAAGAATAAAGGTTGGTATCAAGCCTAGTAATATAAATATAAATAAAAATATCATTTGGATGCATAGAATAAACCTTGATTTGAGTTGGTTATTAACATAAGGGTGGCCTTGTGTGTCCACCTAATTTACAAGAAATGAAATATTATAAACATGGTGAGCCACATAATAAAGATTCATCCAATAGGACAAATAGAAAGTCACAAGGAAATAAATGTGAAGTAAACCAAATACACTTTGATAGAGAATTAAGAGGAAAAATTTTCACTCATCAATATACATAAATATTCACCTTAGACTAATTCACCCAAAAATAATATTGTTCCAAAATCCATGTAACCTCTAGATAAACAACCCCTCCATCTCGACCTAATCAGCCCACATCACCTCCATCTATGTCAAAACAACACACATCAATTTTGTATCCTCTAAGGAAACCGTTCCATCTTAGAAACCCACACCTTCTCCACTAAAACATCTTGCATCTCAATCACCTAAATTTCTTACCTCATGACTATAACTAAAAATAACTAAGGGTAATATTGACTGATTTGACAACAAGTCAAATTATGTCAGCCTCTTATATAATCAAAATTATTATAAGGGAATTTTAGGTTGAAATGCATACCATGGTCTTAATAAGGTCAAGTATTGTGTTTTCACCCTTCTCATATTTTATATTTTATCTTAAGTCATTCTAAGGTCATATTTTGAGTCATTAATGGAATTGTATGGTTTCCATAGGAAGAAAAGTGTGTCCAAGTGTACATCAATATATTATATCTTAGGAGCATGTTATAGATGTTAGTTTTGAACTAGAAATTGTAGGTTATGTTTTCATTTATATTTTCACCCTTTAAGAATATGTCTCAACTCTCCTCATCCAAGTGGCACAATTGAAACACCTTTAGGTTGTGGGTAACCTAAGAATAAGATGAAACTCTAGATAGGGCTAGCTCCCTTGATGTATAACTTTTAGATCACTACTAAACTTATTATTGTAAGGAAAATGGAGAGAAAACTAAAATTAAACTATCCTAAAGGTGGTGATATAATAAATTTACTAATAACTACCAACTAGCTACATGTTACACATGAGACCAAGGGACTAACTAGGCATACACTTTTTTAATGTCAATCTTCTCACATCAGTATTTCATTATTAGGTTGTGATGCATGTTTAGCATAGAAGGAATATAAAAGAGGCCTATAATGGAACTAGTGAATATACTAACTCACTCAACCTTGACACTTCATAGAACACTTCACATGAATTTCAAGAAAAAGCTTCCAAACTATAAATAGGTGAGAGAATGAGACAACAATGCTAAGGAAACAATAGTCATCACTAAGTAAGATGAATAATTAAAGTTAAAAAATTATGAATAGTCATATAAGAGGTAAAATTAGTAGTATTTATTGATCCATGGTATGTAAATGAGTATGGATTTTCCATACTTAGGTGGAGTATCCTTACAATAACCAAAATGGCTAGTTCTTATAGAACTTGAGATAAAGAAGAGATTAAAGAATCCCAAAGGTCAATATATATATATATATATATATATATATAAAGCTAAGAAAAGGAGTTACATGTACATGAGAAGAGAATTTGAAACTGATCATGCAAATTCATAAATTACAAGTGTCAATACAAGGCATGAAACTCTTGAAATATGGCATGAAATTTCTTCTGTTGGCTCAAAAAACTATTTTCATCATTCACCCCTATTAGAATGTCCCAAAAATAATTAGGGATAGGTATAATGATTTAAATAATAGGTATGGGTTATGTAAATGTTTTTATATGCATTTTTTTCATTCATAATCACCTAGATTCATCTTAAAATGAGCCATCACTATCTATAATCAAAGAAACTCCTCTTTCAGTCACCCCTCACACATGGCCTCAAAATTGGCTTCAGTTTTCCATTAAAATATATTAAGTAGAGTGGATTATAATTTTAAATACCCTTCATGGCATTATATTTCTTAGGCACACCTTAAAAAGGCTTCCACATGAAGCTTTCACCCTTCTCACTATCATGTTCACCATGTTAGTTCTGACTGGCTAAGATAAAGCTACTTGTAAGATCACTTAGGAGTTTTTATAAATAAATAAATTATCATGGTTAGTTATATTAAGTCTCAATATTATATCCCATGTGATTTTAATCTTTAGACTCCTTATAGATCCTTCAAAACACATAAAATTGTTAAAAATACCCTATTTTGTACTCCATTTGTATAATTTCGTACAGTCCAATATGATGGGGAGTAGTAATAAAGAATCCCATAAAATCTAAAACAAATTTACATTCCATTATATTCTATTATATAATCTTTTCATATTCATTTTCCCAATTGGGTCATTTTCAAGGGTTTGCAAGGGTTTTGAGTCTTTTCCAGTATTAATCTTTGTTCATAAAGATAAGACAATGGAATTGAAAAAAAAAATCCACAAGAATGATTTTAAATACCCCTATCAACTTCCAAAAACTCCTTATATCCCCATTAATAACCTGCAAGAATATGTGAGCATCTATAGTTACTTACTCAAGCCCTTCCTTCCATTTACATAAGCCTAGTGTTGTTTTTAAGCCAAAATATGGATTCATTGTGATTCATATGAAGTTAAAGTATTTAAAACATCTTAAATAACCCTAAAAACATGAAAAAATACGTTATAATTCTTATCTAATGCTATAATTTAAATTGACCTCCCATGTGGCTTCTAGGTCTAACCATGCCTAACAGGCCTGCTTGCATACTTAAGGGTTTATAGAACCCTTTTGAATTTAATCCTTATGTGAGATGTTTTTATTGTTTTAATAGGTTTTTTAAAACTACAAACACCTATTTTGAATGTCCAATCAACTTATTTTTTACCCTTTCATTCCCATTCCCCAAGACTATAGGGTTTACAACCTAAGGAAGTACCCTCTATCTAAGACAAAGCAGAGGGTATTTTCCCTATTTTCTTAGACAAAATGAATTTTTTATGGAATTATACAAGTTATTGATACCATTTTCTCAAAAAAAATCCCTTTATTAGATAAATATACCCCTAACTCCTTCAAATTCCAAGATAGACTATGAAGGAGGTAGACTGAGTATGCAGGGTTCAAGATGTAGACTATATGATGCATCCTCAGAGTTCTCTCTCTGTTTGTTTTCAATTAGTAAGGGATTATTTAGTTCATGAATATAATGATAATTTTTTTTTAATTTTTTCTATCACTTCAACCTCATATGTCTTTTCTAACAACTCGACTAGTCAAAATTGTGTGTTGTTTTCTTAACTATATTTCTTACTTTAGAGGGGCATCTGTAGGTTATTTTGCATGTTTTAAGCTTGAAAAAATGTCTAAAACATACTTATAGTCCCTTAGGGTCATTTTTTATTTTTTTTACCCATTTTTTCCTTGACTAGCCTATACCATCACTTAGACACCCTACTTCAGTTTATTGTCTACCTACAATCAACTAAAGTTGACTGTGTTGAAGCCATTTAGACCATGTAGGTGTGAATTAACATTGGGAAAATGTGTCATGTTAATTTTTATATCCTCTAAGGTATTTGGTATTTATTTTACATCAACTAAATTTTATATCCCTATGCTTAAGCCCCTGCTATGAAAGGTGTGGGATTTTGACCCTTGGCTGAAGGTGAATGGTCTATAGGTAAGGCACCTGTAGGTGTTTATAAGGACAAAACCCTACCTCTCAAATATATTTGGTTAATTTTGGATGATTTATATCTTCCTCACATTATTATGACCAATCTGACTTGGATATATTCCTTTATTATCACCTTGAAATGTTAAGGTCACTTTGCATCTCCAAACCCTATAGATATTACTACTTGAATTCAATGCATAAAAGTGTAATTTTGGGTCCTTCAACAAAAATTTTACACTAATAACATACTTTACATATTTTTCATATATATTTTTTTATGGAGGATAAAAAATTTATTCATAAAGATTCACCAAAAGCATTAATAACCCTACTATATGCCCTTACCAAAATGACTTAGGCCTCTATTTTTTGCTTTTGGGTGTTGATCCTAGAACACAGTCATTTAATATTTGAAGGTAGTATCCTATATTTCATATAAATATAACATTATAAATAGGTATAAAATTATATAAATAACACACTAGGACTCCAATTAATGGTTCCATCACTTATTTCAATGCTTCAAAATGACTCTTCAACCTTTGTTAGCACCACCTATAGGTGGACACTATCATGTGTATAGGAAGTGAAGATGATGATGGATAATTTGCATTAAATTTGACCTTAAATGGGTTATATGCATATATAAATACCTCTAAATTAATTATTAATTCTCTAAAATATTTGAAACAAGTGTCAATACTCTATTTTCAACATGACATCTTCTATGAGAGCATTTGTAGATGCATTATGAACTGTATGTAAGTAGTAAGTGATGTTAGTATGAGTAGTGATACCATGAATTTGACCTTATGACTAACTATATGCTCTTAAAAAGGGCTCAAATGATATATTTTGTTATAAATATTTTTAGGCAAGATTCCAAACTTCATTTCAATATTTGAAACCTTTTATAGGCATAAATAGCTGCATTTTTATGGTAGATTGTGTGTATATGTTATATTTTACTACCATAGTCCCTCTATACACTATCTAAAGGATCCACTTATTTTTTTACCATTTATAAATACATGTATATCTTTTTTAAACCTCCACTACACCTCCATGAACATAATAAATAGGTTCTACACACATGATTTAACATGATTGCAAGTAAAATTAGCTAAAGAGTTGATTGAGTATGAAAATAGACTAAACATTTGATCAAAACATGGAGATATGAAACCAAACATATAAGGGAGGTAGTAATTATGTAATTAATAGATGGGTAACATCATATCCCATTCACATGAGACCTTTTTAGAGAACACAACCTTCTTCAAGTAGTGAACTTGACTGTCATTCTACTTGGAACATCAACTTACAAACTGAACTAATTAGCCTATGATATCTTTACCAAACATGAAACTAATCATTGAAATCATGATAATAGAGATTAAAAATCCTTTTTAATGAATCTCAATAGTTTTATTGTATGGAATTCTCCAAACCAAAGAAAAACTTATAGGGTACACAAATTAGTAAGCAAATTAGATAGGACAACTTATTAAGAATGGTTCATAAAGAACATTCCCCAATTATTTTACAACAAAAAATCAAATGGAAAATGAATGAGTTTAAAATACACCCCCAAGATCATTTTTTGTGAAACCTCCCCTATGGGCCATACCATCTAAAAACCTGAGGGTCATTCTTGCTTGTCAAGCCTAGTGGAAGAAGATAGAAATGGTTTTCTTAGTTTAGTATAGATTATGATCAAAATAATCACTTGAAAAAGTGTGCGTAGGATCAAATGACACTCCTAAAGTGTCATCAACTATAGGAGGTTGTATAAGTCTATCCACCTTAAGAAAAATCCTTTTTTCCAATAAAACTACTGTTTCTTTTGAAGAACTTACCACTTTTTAGTTAGAAATAGTTATTTAAGACTTATTAGGACACATGAGTAATTACATCACCTTTTTAAACCTTCCAATTTCCCAAGGAGTCTTTATAACTCATTTAATTTTCTATACTAACTCCCAAAATAACTTTTAGGACTAAAAATATTATGACCAAGGATATATACACATAAAATCACATCAAATGAGCTATGATATACTTCATTACATTATACTAGGCCCCTAAAAATATCTATATATAATTTTTTCACCTATAAGGGTCCTAATTTGACCTACAGGGTCAAATTTGATTGACAAAATGGTGACTCATAGTGCTAATATGCCTGTTATACTAAATATCAATAGCCTTATCCTATCCATGGGCTTAATAATTCATCTAAAGTCTAAAACAAAACAAGAAGACCTGACACTTGACAATAAGGATTTGAACAAGACAAGACAAGACAACTAATTAAATCAACCATAAAAAACAAAGGACACACACAAAGCAAAGAAAACACACTAACAAGACACATATGTATGATCAAAGCACTTAGGGAAAACATAAAACAAACAACCATACACAACTATAAATTAATCATACTTCCTTTCCAAGATCAAAATCAAAGTTCCTTTAATTTTCTTCTTTATGAGATGAATCATAGTTCCAAGCATGTTACTCTTTTAGTTAGATGCTTGGTAGATCAGACCTATTCCTTATCACTTTACTTAATCTTATCTCAAGTATATCACCCTTAAATAGGTCTCCAATTTAAATTTATTCCTCTTGAATTTGTAAACATAGCTCATACTACTTCCCACTCTTCATCTCATGACCAAATTTTATCTTCTTGGTAGGCATAGCTTCAAAAGGAGTGGTTTCTTATTCCTTTGAAGATTGAAGCCAATAGAAGTGTCTTATATCCTTCAAAATCTAATGTGTTTCTCCAAACTAGTTGAGAGGATGATAACCCATTTTTATTATTTCAAACATATTATAATGGGATGCATATGCCTCTTGAAAGGACAAATTTGAAAAGGTATTTCTTCTTTGCATACCCACTTGAGTGTCAAGGCTGCCTTTTCCACTTTTGAATACATCATAGCCTCCTTGAATAGGAGTATAACTTGCTTGATGATTGAAAAAAATTCATGCCAAGTCTGATTAGATAAAAAAAAATTCCCATCTATGATATCCTCTTCTTGGACACAAGGAAAACATTCTTTGATAATAACACAATTAGAAGATTCAACACAAGAAATCACCTCTTATTTAGAATGTATAACCTATTAAGGGATCTCAAGTTATATATAAACTATTATAACCTAAAATTTTTTCTCAAGGACTAAAATATTCTCAATTTATTTCTCCTTCTTGGTGATGCCAATGCTAGGCATTTTGTAATTAGGTGACCTAGTCTAATGAGGTTACCAAGGAGCTATGTTTTCTTTAAGCAAGAGTTATGAATTATTATCAACCAAATTGTCCTCTTTAGGTTCCCACATGATAGGTTCATCAAAGAAAAGGTTAATATGGTGAGGACAATATGAACTATTTGGTAGAGGTGGAACATAGAACTCAACCTTAGATTGAGAATTAATTGTAGGGGATCCTTTTAGGAGTTTTTGAGGAAGGGGAGATAAACATTGGGATAAAATAGATTGGTTACATTCCTTAAATTTTAAAATCACTTCATTTAAATTTTATTCATCTCAAGCACTCTTTTGAGGAAGGTTATATGTGGTGTGTTTAAGCATAGGATCTTCTTTTGGATCTAAACCTTCCATCACACCTTGACTCAACAATTTCATTTTCAACTCTAACTCTTCAATTTGATTAGCTAGGTTATCTTATAAAATTATCTCTTGAATTTGATAGGAATCTTTATGAGGATAAGGAGTATAATAGGGATGATATGTAAGACAAGCGGTTTCTTTAGGAAGGGTGGGAGGGGCTTGCATAGGATCAAGCTCTTTCTCAACTTCACACTCTTTATCTAGGATTTTATCCCCTTTCTTTTCCCATGACTCCAATACCTTATTCCATATTAGGATTTAGGATCAAGAGTCTCTTATTTAGGTATTTATGCAATTTTAGGAGTGGATTAAGTGTTCAATAAACTTGGGATCTCCTTAGGCTTGGATTCTCCACCTTGTCTCTAACTTGGGATTTCATATCTAGAAGTTCTTATTGAGGTGGCAATGTAAAGGGGGATGGAAATGAGGGACTAGATTCCACTTTTTTTTATGATAAGATGGATTTATTCCTTTAATTATTATCTAACTCAATCTTCCTATCAAGGTTTACTACAGTAACAAAGTTTGTCTTTCCAACTCTCTCTTTTAGCTGATTGGGAAAAAGATGACTTTTATAAGCTTTATTACATCCATGAGTAGGGGTCAAGTAGAACTAATATAAATATTTGGGAGGTGGATATGAGGTATGATATATTTTTTTATGTTTTTCCTCATTAATTATTAGATTATCTTCTCAGGATTAAACTAGGCCACTCACATCTAGCATCTCATTTGCGAGCCTTTGCCAATTTACTCTCTCAATAGGTTACCACTATATTTTAACCAGCTCTAATGCATCTCTCACATTATTAATGATATTAATATTAACATATTGACGTTTTACATGTTTTTTTTCAATATCTATCATGTACCTAACATAGCCTAAGAGAGTTTTCTAAAAAGTTTAAATTGACATATTTGAGAAGTGACTAGGTTGACTAAGAGGAGTAAGATATTGAGAAGGATAGTTATAGGACTAATAAAACTCATGAAAAGGTTGATAAGGGTCATATTAGAGATATTAAGGATCATTAAATTATTTATAAGAATCATAAAAATGTTAATATGGAATTCCATAAGATTTATATATATAATCAACTTGTGTAAAACAATACTCAACACCAAAACTAGCCATAAAACTTCATTAGGAAGTAAGAACACAAAGAAAAATTATCATTAATATTCAAAAGGAAAACTTGGGATACTTGACCTACTGATTTAACTTTGGATTCACCATCAATGCTTAGATAAATTCCTCCAAAGGCTTGTGTGTTGAAAGACAACACCAATAAAATTTTAACTTCTTAGACAAGGAGTCCCACTGAGCTTTCCAAAAACTATTGTCACTTGGATTTGTACCCTATAAGGATAAATATCATCTCTCCTCATACAAGTGGTATAATTGAAACACCTCTAGGTTCTCATTAGCCTAAGAATGAGGTGAATCTCTATATAGGGCTAGCTCACCTTATATACCACTTTTAGATCACTAATATAGTTATGCTTGTAAGTAAAAGAGAGAGAAAACTAAAAGTAAACTATACTAAATGTGGTGATACACAAAACTAATTGATAACTTCCAACCAACTACAAGTCACACTTGTGACCCAGGGACTAACTAGGCATACACTTTTCTAATGTGAATATTCTCACATCAGTATTTCATAATGAGGTTCTAATGAATGTTTAGGCTAGGAGGACTACACAAGAGGCCTAAAATGTCACTATTGAATATACTAACTCACTCAACCTTGACACTTCATATAACACTTCACATGACTTTCAAGAAGAAGCTTTCAAGTTATAAATAGGTTAGAGAATTAGACAACAATGCTAAGTAAACAATAATCATCACTAAGAAAGATCAACCATTCAATTGAACACAATATGAATATTCATAGAAGAGGTAAAATCAATAGTATTTATTGGTCCATGGCATTCAAATGAGAATGGCTTCACCATACTTAGGTCGAGTATCCTCAAAATAGATAAAATGGCTAGTTCTTATAGAACTTGAGAGAGAGAGAAGAGAATAAAGAAGCCCAAAGGTCACAAAAATAGGTGTCTATATCATAAAATGAGTTACATTTTCTTGATAAGATAATTTTAAACTAATAATTCAAAGCTAAAAATTACAAGTGTCAATCAAAGGCATGAAACTCTTGAAATGTGGCATGAAATTCCTTCTACTAGTTCAAACAATTGTCTTCATCATTCACCCCTATTATAATGTTCCAAAACTAACCAGGGATAGGTATAATTATTTAAGTGAGAGTTTGGGGTTATGGACATGTTTTTCCTTTCATTTTATCCATTCCTAATCACCTATATTCATCTAGAAAATATCCATCACTATCTATAGTCAAAGAAACTCTTCTTTCAGTCACCCCTCACACTTGGCCTCAAAATTAGCTTTAGTTTTACATAAAAATTAATTCAAGGGAGTGGATGACACTTTTAAATACCCTCCATGACCTTATATTTCTTAATCAAACCTCAAAAAGTCTTCCACTTGAATTTTTCACCCTTCTCACTATCATGTTCACTATGCCAATTCTAATTGGTTGAGATGGAGATGCTTTTAAGAATACTTAAGAGATGTTATGAAGAAATAAAATTTTATGGGGAGTTATCTTAAGTCTCAATATTCTCTCCCATATTATTGGGATCTTTAGACTCCTTTTAAAACCTGAAAAACACATAAAATTGTCAAAAATACCCTATTTTTTACTCCATCCATACAATTTTGTATAATCTAATAGGATGAGGTGTAGAATTGAAGAGTTACCTATAACTTCCAACCAATTTCCATGCCATTTTTTTCCATTATATCATATTTTCATCTTTATTTTCCCAATTGGGTCATTTCCAAGGGTTTGTAAGAGTTTTGAGTCATTTCCACTCTTAAGATTTATTCATAAAGATAATACATTTGAATTACAAATAAATTCCACAATAATTATTTTAAATACACCTATCAACTTCCCCAAACTCCTTATATCCCCATGCACAACCTCCAAGAATATGTGATCATCTAAAGTTACTTTCCTGAGCCCTTCTTTCTATTTACACAAGCCTAATGTTGTCTTTGAGTAAAAAGATGGATTTGTTGTGATTTATATACAATATGAAAGCTTTAACACATCTTAAATGACCATAAAAACATTCCATAATCTATTATAATTATTACCTAATACTAGAATTAAAATTGACCTCCCATTTGGATTATATGCCTAACATGCCTACTTGCATACTTGAGGGTTTTGAGTGCCCTATTGAATTTCATCCTTCTATGAGATTTTTTTCATGTTTTCATAGGTTTTTTTCAACTCCAAACACCTCATTTCAAGCTTTAATCAACTTTTGGTTCACCCTTTCATTCCCATTCCCCAAGACCATAGGTTTTGTAACCTAGGAAAGTACCCTCTATCTGAGACAAAATAGAGGGTGTTTCTCCTATTATCCTAGACAAATTTAATTTTTATGGGATTATCTAAGTGATGTATACAATTTTCACAAAAAAAATTCCCTTTATTAGACAAATAGACCCCTAACTCCTTCAAATTCCAAGATAGATTATGAGGGAGGCAAACTGAGTATGCAGGGTTCAAGATTTAGACTGTGTATGCAATCAAAATTACATGACACTCATGAATCAATCCTGGATTAGATAATATAGATCACATTCACACTTATAATTTGGGAACACACTTGTTAAGTGGGATCATGACCAATATGAGGATCTGCTAGACCTTATTAGGGGATTACTTGTATCATCTGTCATAACACATCATGTTAGGTACGGTTCTAAAGCCTAAAGTCTAATGCAATCACACAATAACCCTAAAATATTCTTATGGTTTCTATATTCAATTATGATAATAATCAAGAAAGTAAACTACTCTAATAGCAAGAAAAGTAAACTAATATAATGATCACCAAAGCTTGTGGCATAAAGTAAGGGGTTAGATACAAAGCAATCAAATACATGTCTAGGGAAATTAAAATAAAGTATGAGTAACATCCTAATACATGGAATATGAAGATTAATATTATTCTATCCAACACTTATGCTATTTCTATTTACTAAAAGAGAGGAGAATAAAGTTAGAATATAATTACTTGAATGTGAACCCGTCATGACTCAATATCTCCCTTGGCTAATGGGGCTTCACAAGAGGTTGTTGTGATTCATAAGGATTTCTTTGTTAAACCAAATCATCCAAGTCCTATCTATAAGACTAATATTCTATAAATAATAAATCTAAGCTAAGGCTCCTCAAGTAGAATGGTGGAAGAGCAGATTGTGAAGAAATGCAAGTGAATAATAACTCCTAATTGCATTCATATATAAATGACTAAAATAACCTTGTATATATAAGAGTATCTAACCAAAAAATAACTAAAACATTTCAAAGGTGCTAGGTCAACTGAGTCAACCTAACACATTATCAGGTTAATGCCTAAAGTTTGTGCTAGGTCAGCCAAATGAAAACTAGGCCTAAAGAGCTAAAGTGACCCTAGACTATGGTAGGTTGACCTAGATTAATAAACAAGTAAAAAGGGTACTAAGAAAGGGAAAGAAGGATAGAAAGAGGAAAATAAGAGATGAATGTGCAAGGAAGGAGAGATAGCTTAGGGCAAGGTTTTAGGATATAAATGGATAGGGAATAATATGGTAATAAGGGACAACATTCTTACAAAGCACTAAAGGTCTACCCACCCCTTTCTCAATGCACCCCTCAAGGCATGCACTCAGAGAGATTGAGTTTTCATGGGTTCTTTCAAGATATAAATCATCAATAATCAATAAAAGTGTGAAAATATTATGTGTATACATATGCCCCACTTGAAGCTCATCACATGTCACTAAGGTGTAACAGGGGATGGTGCTTCAAGAAAGAATATAAGGACACACACAATGTTGATTCTAAAAAAATTGTAGTATTATAAAAATCATAAAATAATTGAAATTAAATGACATAAAAGGAAACTAACTAAAAAGTCAATAATTGAAAAGTAAATGATGTGTATCTTGACTTACCTTTATCATAAGATGTTTGTCAACTGTGTTTTAGTTTGGATTGTGGAGGGCATAGAGACTAATTTGGACAAACCTAGAAATACACAAATAAGGAGAAACAATAAACAAACACAAAACTTCCAAGATAATTGGTGTTATGTAGATGGGACATACTTGTAAATTTGGCAAGCTGATTGATAAATACAATGTTAGACCAAATGACCAAGTCAAACAAGAGTAAATCAAGTAACTAAAAATCTAAGGCTACTAAAGACTGAAAAACTCAAACAAGTAAACCTCAAGTAAGAAAAGGCAAACTCACCAAATCAAATCAAGGATACATGTCAAACAAGATGGTAAAAAGAGGATTCAAAAAGAAATATGGTAAAACAACATTGATGAGTGAGTAGTAAAAATCATTCATCAATGGAAAAAGGGGATACATACAATGTAAAACAACATGGTTGGGTGAGTAGTAAAAATCCACATCTCATGAAATAATGGAAAAAGGGTGTGAACTCAATTGTCTACAACAACAAAACAAAAAAATCAAGATAAATGGGAAAAGGAAAGAAAAGTAGTTTTAGTAAATATATAGAACATGATGAAAATGATCCATAGTTTCTCGAACATGTTGTTTTGTGTCTAAATATAGATAAAAATGAAACAAATTAGTTTTAGCATGTTTTTAATAAATGAAAAAAAAAAAAAAAGAATTTGAAGAAGAGGGAAAACAAATTTAGAATCATAATTTTTCTATCAAGGGGGGAAATGAAATGGGGTAGAGGGGAGAATGAAGGGACACCCAAGGTAGAGGAACTCTTTATCAAAGTCAAGACACTCAAATTTGGTTTGTAAAAATATGAGGACTATCAACCTTAAGGATTCTAAAGAACTTATCTTAGCTACACAAGTCTTAAGTCAACAAATAAAGTATATAGATCATCCCATGAAGGCTATATACATGAAAATTAAAATTGAGCTACCTCTCCATGATGTGTTCCCTGCTATTCAAGACCCCTTATAGAACCATTGGTCTACTAAAAATATTGGGTACTTGCATGAGAAATTAGGTAGCACTATATATTTTTTTGAAAGCCCCTACTCCAATCTATTGGCCTACCACACCCCAAAAGACTTTGGCTCTATGTGAAGCTAATTGTGGAGTTTGAACTTGAATTAGAAATAGGGTATGTGCTTGTAATCATGTTTTTTAGTGTGATTATAATTATAAGATTTGTATGTTGCCTTTTAGATATCATTGCCTTTTATTTTCAAATGATTGGATTTTAATTTTTTTTTAAATTCCTCCTTCATATGGATTTGGAAGACCAAACATGGGTGCTAAAGATTAATTTCATTAGAAAAAATTGGGACAAGGGTGTTAAGAGAGAGAAAATCAAAGAGCATGGGGTCTAAGATTCTCATAAATCTAGGTGAAATAAAAGTTCTATCTTTACTTTAGCTTTGTTTTATTGAAATGTGGAGGTGAAAGAAAGGGGGAAATTAAGAGGAAAATGGCACATGTAACAAATTTAAATTTCTTCGAATTGTAAAGAATGAGACAAAGGGGAAAAAGGAATACAATGATAGAAAAGGTGTGATTTCTTATCATAAGACTATGAGAAGAGTAAAACATGCTAACATAGATTTTTTATAGATTCCATTTAACAAAAGAAGTAAAAGCTAATGTTTAAATAACATGGATCACAAATAACAAGGAAAGAAAGGTAATTTTGTGAGGAGGGTCAAGTTTTATCCATGGTATTACTAATCAACTCACAAAAGGAAAACCCAAGGGGTTCTAATAATAAAAATGTGAGGGAGCCTTTGTCTAAATCACCTAAGGATGCCAAAATAATATTAACAAGTAGTGAAAAAAGAAAAAATATGGTGGTTTTGTGAGGGCTATCAGGTCCTATACATGGTCTTACAAAGCAACTCACAAAAGAAAAGCCCAAGGGGCACCAAATCAAAATTGGTAAATAGAAGGAGAATGAAAAGATAAGTGATGAAGAGTATGGTATGTCAAAAAACCAAAAGGCTAAAAAGGAGGACTAAAGGTTTGAAAAGTAAGGAAACTAGTGCATAAGGAGAGACCCATGCTAAAATAACCTAAAAAAGATGTTAGATATATAGATAAAGCATGAAAATAAGGGACATGATTGATCAAATTATTTCTTAATTGGTTTAAAGGTGATAAGTACTTAGACCAAGAACATCTTTAACTAAGTAAGGGACCCACCATTTTTGGGCTTACATACCTTCTTTGTTATGTTGTCTAGTGATGTGAGCCTTTTATTAGTGATTGTGATGCCAGGCAAAAAGATGATGTTCATCAAGTAGATTAATGGCATGAAGGCAAGCCTCACACAATTATTCATTAAGAATGATTTCATGAAGATATATGTGAAGATAAGGAAGCTCAGCTTCAAGAGGAAGAACTGACTCAAAACCATAAACTAGAGAGAATGGAGTTTCCCCAATGGTAGTATGAATACTAGTCTGATATGCCCAAAGTGTAGGATAAAGATGAAGATACCAATCTATATGGGTTTCATAAATTGTCTTTTGAAGAATTTTATTGATAATTGTTTTGGTGGCCTTAGCTTGACCATTACATTATGGATGATAAGGAGTGGAAAACTTGTGATTGATATTGAATTTGGTGAAAATTTATTTAACATGTTTATTTTTGAAATTACCACCATTATCTAAAATGATGTTGTGAGCAACACCAAAGAAACAAATAATTTAGTTGAAAATGAATTTAGATATATTATGACTGATAACATTATCAAGGGGCATGAAATTCAACCCACTTTATAAATTACTTGATGGCATTGATGATGAACATGTACCCATCTTGGGAATGAGGAAGCTTGCCAATGAGATCGAATCCCCAGGTGGAAAATGGCCAAGGAGATTGGATAACTTGAAGTTTGGCTGGTGGTGAATGAATGAGGTCATCATAAAGCTAACAAAGATTAGAATTTTTATCATATTCAATAGCATCATGTTCTAGAGTAGGCCAATAGTAACACATATTTAAGTATTTATGGGTTGGAGCATGTCCACTATAGTGACCACCACAAATTCCCCTATGTTCTTACTCAAGTAGAGGAGGAACCTCATCTAGCATGATACAAAAAATCAAGGTACCTTTGGCATCTTGATAATAAAGGATGTTATGTCTAAATATGTACTTGAAAGATTGTTTGAAAAGATGCATTTTTTCATGAGAATCCAAGTTAAAAGGATAAGTTTGATGTTCTAATAATTGGACGATGTCTTGATACCATGGGCATTATTAGATGGTGATAGCCTTGATGTGGTAGATAAGGGAATCTAGAGGGTGAGTAGATGATGGAGATTTTATTATTTATATGATAAAATAAAGATCATAAAGATCTTGATGTGTATGAAAGAGAGAAGTTAAAGAGGCAAGAGAATCAGCAATAGAATTTTAGTTTCTAGGAATAGGCTCAAATGTAAAAGATTAAAAATCCTTGGAAAGAGTGGTTGAAATTTTATGATAGGTAATAATAATCTCACTTTTACATTTATAGGCACCACTAACTTGATGGAAAACGAGTTGAGAATCACACAAATCATGAAGATATTGTATGTCTAGATCAAGAGCAACTCTCATACCTAAGATGAGAGCTTCATACTCAACCATATTATTGGTGATATCAAATGTAAAATGGAAATATAAAGGATTTTTTTGACCAAGAGGACTAGTGAGAATGAAACCTACTCTAACTCCTTAATGTCTTTTACCACCATCAAATTGAAGGGTCTAATTATCCTCATGCAAGTCAATATTGATTTTAGGGAGCTCCTTAATAATAACTTTTGGTTTGGTAGTATCAAATGGAGTTGAAGGTTTATTATATTTATTGGATTCAAGATCAGCAATAAAGCTATGAAAATAATCTTTAAGAGATATTTCTTGATTAAGACCTTCAATATAAATAATATTGTCATCAAGAAGGTTATCTTGAAGTGAGGAAGTGGTTGGAATGAGAGTCATGGAAAGTTGGTCAGCTATGACTTGCCCTTTGATATATCTCTATATGATGATGTGAAGATAAAATTTCATAAGTAAAACCATCCACTTACTAATTATATCTCTTAAAAGAAATGCTTTGGAGAAGAAGTGACAAAGGGCATTAGAATGAACAATGACATAGGTGGTTTGGTAAAGCATGTAGTGATGAATATTTTAAACTAAAAATTAGGTGGTGGGGAAATCACACTCAACTTTTGTAGAATGTGTTTAATAATAGATGAGGCCTTGGTTAATTTAATAGATGGAATACTCCTTACCTGTATTATCTTTTTGGGCAAGCATTACTGCAACTAAAATAGGTGTGGAAAAAGTATAAATAATCAAGGGTTGATCACTAGAAGGAGGATAAAGTGTAGGTGGATGAATCAATGACTCTTTCATGTTGTTAAATACTTTTTGACATGGATCCATCCATTCCAAAGTTATACCTTTATTTAGAACAAAATTAATGATGTGAATTCGATAAACCATCTTAGGAACAAATCATCTAATTTACCCAAGCTTTTGTAAATAGGTATGAATGTTAGGAGTATAATGAGGGATAGACATGTTGATGATAACATTAATCTTGGATAGATAAACATCAATTCCATGGAGAGAGACTAAGAATCCTAACAATTTACTAGATGTAACTCCAAAGACACATTTGAAAGGATTAAGTCTAATTTTATATTGGATGAGATGATAAAAAATGATGGTAAGATCAGAAAGATGATTTGTATAGTGCTTGAATTTAGTGATAAGATCATCCACATATGTTTCAATAATTTTATTAATGAGATCATGAAAGATATGAGTCATAGCATGATAGTAAGTAGCTCTAGTATTTTTGAGACCAAAGGGCATTTTAACATAACAATTGGTGCCCCATTCCATGGTGAAAGTAGTCTTATGTTGGTCTTTGATAGTGATATGAATATAATTGTATCCCAAAAATCAATCCATAAGAGATATCATTTCACATCTAGCCATCAAATTGATAATGGCATCTATTAAAGGTAAACAAAATTTATCTTTAGGACAAGTAAGATTAAGATTATGGAAATCAATGCAAATATGAATAACAATGGTGACCTTATTTCAAAAAAAAAACAATATTAGAAATCCATTAAAAGTAATACATAGGTTTAATGAATTTAGCATTGAAAAGTTTGATGATTTATTTATGTCATAAGTTGTTAACTTTGGAAGGAAATGTGCATTGCTTCTGATGCACAAGTTTGGCATTAGGATAGGTAATGATGTTATGGACCACTATTCTAGGGTCAATGCTAGGAATATCTTGGTAAGACCATGTGAATTCCTCTTGATACTTATCAAAAAATAGGCTGAAATTATCATTTTTGGAAGGTGAAAGTTCTTTGGAAACTATGATTTCTTGAGGACAAGATGGAGTACCATATTCGATACAAGTTGTTTCTTCAATAAGCATGGCATTACCATATTGAAAGTGGTATGGTGCATTAGTTAAAGATGAAATTTTATTGGATTTAGGATCAATGATAGTGATAAAGTCATTGAACCAAGGAGTTTTATTTTTAAAATTTCCAAGTTTATGATGTTTTCATGGGAGTTGAGTTTCTTGAGCATAAAGAAACTCCAAAGTAGTTTCATTAGTAGGCAAGGTAGGAAGAGGACCACAACATTCCATATCTATTTCTATATCTAATATTTGATTTCCATGTTGATCATATTCAGAATGTATTCGATGGACATTAGTTACTATGGCATCAAGTGTGATTTTAAGAGTAGAAAAAATAGATGGAGAGATGATGGGAGAAGAATTAAAATCAATTGGAGAATCCAAAGGAGGTAAATAAGATGAAATCACTTTAATAGGTTTAGAAGATGTGATTTTCTATACCACCTAAGGAAAATCAATAAGAAGAGGATTGATAGGAGGCATATAACCCTCAGTTTCTAAGTTATGACTTGTAGAAATGATATTTACATCCTAGTTGAAAGCATGAATTTGAGCTAAGATAGTTTGATAATGTAAGACATACAAGTCTCTAAATTGAGCTTGGGCCATGATATAGTTGTCATCATATGTGGGAGAAATAGTGTATGCATGGGATTCAAGAGGATCTTTGGATTATAAAATCTCAAGATTATTGAATGTTTGAGGATTCATGATGAGAGGATCTTCAAATAGCTTAGCCACTCTAAATTAATTGCAAGCAAAAGAATATTCAGGTAAACATGGGTCTTGAGCATTACATAGAGGGACAAAATTAGTAATCTCATCCATGAGAGGAATGGTACAATCTCTGGGTAAGAAGAAGGTGGAAGCCATTTTAAAATATATGGAGGCAATTTATTAGTATTGTAAGTGTGTTGTAATTCATTGGGCTCATCATCATTAGAATTGACAAGAGTAACCTATAAATTAGGACTCATATTGATGAACTTAGGCTGAAGAGCACTATTGATTTTAGGAATCATGGGAACATGATATTTTGATTTAAGATTAGGAAATTGGATAATCCATGGGTTGGGATCAGCTTCATGTTTATAAATTTTTCCATTGTGTATAAATTTAATGCATTGACTACCATAAGAAGTAATGGCCCTCATTTGATGAGTCCATGGATGACTGAGGAGTATGTTATAGGATAAAGGAAGATGAAGAACCATGAGTTTGGTTCACATGGTCTTAGGACCAATGGTTAAGGGAAGCCATATACAACCAAGTGGATTGTTATTAGTCTTATCAAAACCATGGCAAGTAAGAGGGGTTTGTTTAGGATGACTTTTATTATAGCCAAGTTGTTGTAAAACCCATAAAGAAGTCACATTAATACTGAAAAATTCATCAACTAGAAATTTTTGAATAAAGGTGGTATTAATGGCTATCTTGATGAAAATAGGTGGATCATTAGTGTGAAAGAGGATTTCATTATTAATCATGTCCTATTCAAGGAATTCAATGGAAGGTTTGGAGTAATGACACATAGATTCAATGGTATTAATGTTTGTATGTTGAGAATTAATAAAAGGTGGTTCTTCATCTAAATAAGATGGGTCTTCAATCTCTTAGAGTTGTTGTATAAGGAATTTATGATGATAAGGTGAAGTGTGAACCAACTCCATGAGAAGAATTTTACATGGAATAGAGTTAAGTTCTTCTAGGAAATTCCAATGAGATTTAGAAGATGAACCATGAGGTTTAGAAGAAGGAAAATTAGACTTTGGAGGAATAGATGTTGTTGAAGGATCAGAAGGAGGAAGTTTTTCCTCAGGTACTTTTGAATTAATATTGATAGTGGTAGTAACTTTAAGAAATTGTTCTTTCAAAGAAGGTTTCTTAGGTTTGGTTGTAGGATATTTATGTGTTGGCTTATTATGATAATTAACTTTAATTATATTGGTATATTGAGAGTTGTTAAGGTATTGATCACAATCAACATCAATTGCACAAACATCCTTAGAAGTGTATTGATTATGGGAGGAATATTTTTTATTATTATTAGATGTAAAGGCTTTAGAGGGTTGTCATTTTTGAAAATCATGAGTGTATTCTTAATGATGGTGATTAATCATGGTTTCATGGTCAAATGAGTCACCGGTCATGTATGAAATAACACATTTAGTAGGCCCACTGCAAGACTTATGAGAATGTCCAACATCGACATAAAACCAACAAAAGAGATTGGGATCATACCATTTAGGAGGAGCATTAGGATATATGAAAGGTTTAGAAAGAGGTAAAAATTATCTCATTTGATGAACTGAAAGAGGCATGTGATACAATGAAGTAACATCATTTTTGGTAACACTAGGTTTTGTTTGAGAAGTATTACTAGTGATAGCATTAGATGTTTCGAAAGATCCTTTATGGATTTTAGAATTAGGTTCTAATTGCTTCATAAGAAAATCTTGCCCTTTAGCTTGGTCAAGATCTTCATTAATATTTTGAGGAGCAAACGTTCGAACCTTGTATTAAAGAGTAGGAGTTAAATTTGTGATAAAGAGTTTGAACAGGTTATCATTAGACATATTATGATCAGCTTTATGAGCTAAATATTTCCATCTTTTAATAAATTTATGAGCCAATTCATTAGGAGATTATTTAACATTTATGAAATGGCTAAGATAGTTTTTAGGAATATCATTATGTTAAATCTCTTAAACTAAAGGATTGACCAAATATTCAAGTTGATAAATACAATGTTGAGGTAATTGATTATACCATTCTAATACGTCACTAGTGAAGGTTTTGAATAAGATTTTAGTAGTGGAAACTATATTAGTTTCAATCCACTCTTTACAAAGATTACCAAAGACTTTAATAAATAAGGTGGGGTCTTTAGTCCCATCATATATAATAGTTGGTTATATGTTACCATGTCAATAGATACAATGAAGGGAGATAAAGGCTCATTTTGGATAGTTTGAAGCATTTTGTTATTCATTATTTATTGAGGAATAATGTTACCTAAGGCATATGTAAGAGGTGGAGGAATGTAATTAGGATTAGCTTGAGAACTCATTATTGAAGGTTGATTAGCCACATTTATCAAATGTTGTTAAAGTTGCATCATTTGATTGGTATTATATTTTTTCATATTGTTCATTTGTTGAATCACTTGGGATAATAATTGAGTTGTATCAGGTGGCAGGTTGGTGTTAAAAGGAAAATTTCCCACATTAGGGTTGGAGGGAATATTAGAAGAAGAGTTATTAGTAGGAACTTGTGCCACTCACTCCCACATTAGTTTTAAGATTTTGAGAAGGTTTGTGGTAGGTGTAAAAAGGATTGAACCCATGAACATGATCTTGAGGTGTTATTTAAACCATGTTACAAGTTGTAGATGGAGGAGAATAGGTGACTCAAGAGTGATGGTGCTCTTGGGAGGTAAAGAAAGGGAGAAATGAACACCCCATATAGGATATATATGGATTAAAACAATCCAAAAATATTTTGATAGGGGGCCTCATTTTGATAAAAAATAAATGAATAAGATGCAAATTGAAAAGGATGAAGAAACAAACTAAAAATTAGGGGAAGCAAAAAAACAAATCTAGGTTGACCAGGTCAACCTAGTGGAAAAAATGGACTTGAAGACTATGATAGGTTAACTAGGTCAATCCAGTGTAGTGAATATAAGTAGTAGAAATAGTCTAGGATAGTACAAAGTCAAGTTGATTGATGTAACATAGAAGATAGGGAAAGGGGGAGGAATTACTAATAAGATGATAAATGAAATAAGATATTCTAGAAAAGTAGATACTAAAATGAAATACATAATCAACTAAATTGATGTTGGCCAATCTAATTGGTAAATATAAAAAGATTAATATTTTGAAAAAAAAAACTAAAAAATAGAGTGAAATAGAGAAAATAAGAACTGACCTTGGTGTTTTTTAGATAAAATAGAATAGATAACTGACCTATAAACTTGGAGAAGACTGGTCCAATCTACAGAACTAAGTTGAGTTGGTCGACCAAGTGAGACAAAAACCCACTAAAAATGATTAAAATGTGTGCTATGTTGATGTGGTTGACCTAGTAGACTAAACTAGATATCTAGAAATGTGTTAAGTCAAGTTGGTTGACCTAGTTGACTAGAATACAAATCTAGAAGTCTAGAATATGGAACTTGCACTGTGAATCCTAAATAAGAACCTACTACAAAGTGGCTAGAAACGTGCTAGGTCAACTTGGTCAACCTAGTAGGCTAAATATAAAGTCTAAAAATTACGGGAAACCTATGTTAGGTCAAGCAAGTTGATCCATTTGCCTATTTATACACACAAATAAAAATAGCTAAGTTGATAGAATCAAAATAGTAAGTCAAAACATTTGATAGAAAATATGAGAAAAATAATAAAATAAGTGAAAGAAACCCCATAAGGGTTTGATTCATGTTGGGTTAACTAAAATATATGCAATCAAAATTACATGTTGGGCATGAATAAATCCTATATGAATAAGATAGATCACACCTACATTTTTTATTAGGGCACACACTTATTAATCAAGAGCATGACCAATATGAGGATCTGCTAGACCTAATTAGGGGATCACTTCTATCATCTATTACAACACATCATACTAGGTAGGGTTCTAAATCCTATTGTCTAACATAATCATAAAACAAACCTAAAATATTCCTATGGTTTATATATTCACTTATGATAATAAAAAAGAAAGTAAACTAATATAAGAAAAAGAAAATTAATCTAATATAGTGCTCACCAAAGCTTGTGCCACAAAGTAAGGGGTTATATGTAAAGAAATAAAATACATGTATATGGAAATTAAAATAAATTAAGTATGAGTAACACCCTAATAAATGGAATATGAGGAGTATATATATGAGTATCTATCCTTAAAATCACTCAAACATATTGGCTATGATAGGTCGATTGGGTCGACCTAGCACATTATCAGGCTAATGCTTGAAGTTTGTGCTAGGTCAACTAGATAGAAACTAGGCCCCAAAGAGATAATGTGACCCTAGACTATGCTAGGTTGACTAGGTTGACCTAGCTTATTGAATAGGTAAAAAAGGGTACTAAGCAAGAGAAAGAAGGATAGAAAGAGGAAAATACTAGAGGAATGTGCAAGGAAGGAGTGATAGCTTAGGGAAAGGTTTTTTAGGAGCTAAATTGGATAGGGAATAATATGTAAATAAGGGGAAAAAATCATAAAAATCACAAAAGGTCTACCCCATACCCTTTATTATTGTACCCCTTAAGGCATGCACTCAAATATATTGATTTATGATTGGTTATTGCAAGATGTAATGCATCAGTAATTGATAAAAGTGTGAAAAATATAATGTGTATATAGACTATATGACACATCCTCAGAGGTCTCTCTTTATTTTTTCCATTAGTAAGGGTTTATTTAGGTAATTAACATCATGATAAAGGTGTTATATTTTTGTCTATCACTTCAACCTCCTATGCCTTTTCTCACATCTTGACTAGTCAAAATTGTGTACAATTTTCTTGACTATATTTCTTACTTTAGAGGGGGACTTGTAGGTTGTTTTGCATGTTTTAAGCTTGGTAAAATGTATAAAACCTCATTATATTCCCTTAGGGTCATTTTTTATTTGTTTTTACCCATTTTTTTACCTTGACTAGCCTATACCATCAATTAAACACCCTACTAAAGTTTACTATTTGCTTACAGTCCGACTAAAGCTAACTATGTTGGAGCCATTTGGACCCTATAGGTGTGAATTCATATATGGAAAATATGTCATGTTCCTTTGGATATCCTATGAGGTATTTTGGATTCATTTTCCATAAACTAAAGTTGATATCCCTATTTTTGAGCCCCCTTACTATGGATGGTGTGGGAGTTTGACCCTTGGCTGAAGGTGAATGGTCTATAGGTAAGGCACCTATAGGTGTTTATGAGGACAAAAAACCAACCTCTAAAATGTGTTTGGTGAATTTTGGAGGATTGAGTATATTCATCACCTTATTATTACCAATCCAACTTGGATATATTCCTTTATTATCACCTTGAAATGTTAAGGTCTCTTTGCATCTCTAAACCTTATAGATATTACTACCTAAATTCAATGCATAAAAGTGTAATTTTAGGTCCTTCAAAAACAAATAATAATCTACCTTCCCTCTTTTTAATATCTCTTTCCCTGAATGGAGGCTGAAAGGTTTAGTCATCAAGATGCACCAAAAGTGTTAACAAACCCTATTATATGACCTTACCAAAATGACTTAGGCCTCTATTTTGTTCTTTTGGGGGTTTGATCCCTGAACAAAGTCATTGAATATTTGGAGGTAATCTCCCATATCTCCTACCAATATACCATTCTAAATAGGTTTTCCAATATATTAATTAACACACTAGGACTCCAAAGAATGGTTCTATTTCTTGTTTTAATGCTTCAAAATGACTCTTTAGCTCTTTTTTAGCACCACATGTAGGTGGACACTATCATGTGTATAGGAAGTGAAGATGAGGATGGATAGTATTCATTAAATTTGACATTAAACTAGTTATATGCCTATTTCAATACCTCTAAATTCATTATTCACACTCTAAAATATCTGAAACAAGTGTCAATACTCTTTTTTCAACATGACATCTTCCATGAGAGCACTTGTAGATGCATTTTGAACTGTATGTAGGTAGTAAGTGATGTTAATATGAGTAGTGATGTCATGAATTTGACCTTATGAATAAATCCATGCTCTTACAAAGGGATAAAATGATATATGATGTTATAAAGAGTTTGATGCAAGCTTTCACACCTCATTTCAATGTTTGAAACCTTCGATAGGCACCTATAGGTGCATGTTTATGGTAGAATGTGTATATATTTTATATTTTGCTGCCACAGTCCCTTTATACACTATTTTAAGGATCTAATATATTTTTTACCACTTATAAATACATGTACAACATCATTATCCCTCCACTTTACCTCCATGAACATACTAAATAGGTTATACACACATGATTCAACATGACTGCAAGTGAAATTAGCTAAAGAGATGATTGAGTATGACAATGGGTTGAATGTTTGATCAAAGCATGGAGATATGAGACCAAACATATAAGGGAGGAATTAATCATTTAATTTATAAATGTAGAACATCATATCCCATTCATGTGAGACCCTTATAGAGAACACAACCTTTTACAACTAGTGAACTTGACTGCCATTCGACCTAAAACATCAACTTGAAAATTAAACTAATTTTCCCATGAGATATTTTACAAACATTAAAATAAGAAATAAAATCATGATATAAGAGAGAAAACATAATCTATAATGAATCTTAGTAGTTGGATTGTATGGACTTCTCCAAACCAAAGTAAAACATGTAGGGTGCATAGATTGGCAATAAAAGTAGAGAGGCCAACTTCTTAAGAAAGGTTAATAAATAAAAGGCATCCATTATTATTAAAAAAAAACTTTAAAATGGAAGCTAACTGAGTTTAGAAGACACCCCTAGGATCCTTTTTTCTAAAACCTCTCTTGTTGGTTGTACCATTTGAAAACCTA